>CM031242.1:327665649-328225649 GCA_018340775.1 Taxus wallichiana var. yunnanensis | reverse complement strand
TATAGCATAATTGTTAATAGGAACACTTGAACACACATGAGTCTACTAGTTCTTTCCCTAAAGATTCATTTCTAAGGAACATGTTTACTTGGTTTAGCATTATAACTTCATTACGCAATATGAACTATTATGGGATCAAGAGGGAATAGGTTTATAGTTTAAAGTATTAAGGTTCAAGATTTATTTTCTTAGATATACTTTAATAATCGGTTGGGTTCATATTAATGTTTACACGTCATGAGTTTCTTTTTCTCAAATAAAATTTTATATTTTCTCAAAATCTTGATTTCACATGGAGCATCTTATATTAATTTCCCACAACATAAGAAGGCTTAATCAAGTTATAAGAAAGCTTTAAATTTCACTTTTCTCCTGGAACAACATCTCATGAATACACTTTAAAAGAATGAGTATTAATTACATTTTTTCTATTTTCCTCAATTAACTCTTAATATCATATTATAGTAAATCAAATTGGTATCTGAAATTATGTATGGAATTCATTCGTGACCCAAAACATCTAAGATTATTTTCAAAAGAAATGCCTATCTTTGTCACCTAAAACCCTTCATTCTACTCATGTGTCAACTTAAAAATGTTTGCATTAGATTTAAAACCAGATTCTCTTGAGGTACTAACTTAAGAGAACCCATTCACTTTACGGTTTGCCAAAGTTTGTATAATCACCCATTAGTGTTGTTAATTTAAGTTTCCTATTTTCCTAAACATTACCAAGTAGGTTCATTTATTAGCCCTTCATGCTTAGCCTTAACACAACTAACCAATTATGTTGCTTATACCTTACGTACCTCATGTACTAAAGAAAATGTATACCTTAACTAAAGCATCCCACATAACTTCCACATGCACAAATACAATTCCTAGGAGGAAACCCACATACTCTAGACAGTGTTTAACCATTACCGTTCCTACAAGGTGGTTTTGCGAAAATTTGAAAAGCGTACACATTATTATAGTAACCTAAATTTGGATTCTTGTTTCCCTAAGCTACGAGGTGCAATCGAGTATAAAGAGATATAATCATCATTAAAATTTCATTTTTCTACGTTAGTAATGTGATCACACAAGAAGGGTAAATCATACAATAATTTTACTCTAAGGTTGACCTTTTTATTTAGTTTTTTTCTACAATTCCAAAGTAATTAGTACAACACACAAGAGGTTCATTCATTAATTTCACACTGGAGCACACTATAAAATATAACTTCTTTTGAAGTTAGCATATACATACACCATGTTAACAATAAATAAGCCTAAAGTAAGTTAATACCCATGACCAAATGTCTATTTTCCAAACACCCCAAAATGCTAACAATTTCATACTCATCACAAAATTCAATAATTATCATTTCTATATATAACATTGATGTTGATATATTCTATAGAATTACATTGTTTCAAATAACATGTTTTTGTGAGATTACCAGTAATACTTATCTTTCTCCTTGTCTCGTTACATGCATCCACCACATGGTGAACATAACTGATGGCATGACATCTACCTAAAATCTAGCATAATTTCACAATTACATAGTTTTCCATTCACATGATTATAATACTTAGCATGCAATAAGATAGAGTTAAAGATACATTAATTTCATTTCATTTAATTTCCTAATTAGAGGGGGAGACAAAGAGACAAAGAGAGACAGAGAGAGAGAATAGAGAAAATGCCATTTTTTATGATAACCAAATTTCTCGAGAATAAGAAATAAAATAGAGTTCCATATAGTCATTTATAAGCTTCTATAAGTTTTTCGTCAGTTATTTGACTTGAAGAGGGTCATATGGCACTCTTTCACATTTTCCAAGTTTGTGAAACATCTAAATTTGACACGAGGGCTAATAAACTACATTTAAAAATTGATTTCTGATGGGAAAACACACCACAAGATAAATCCTATATGATATTATATATACATGGAAATCACTAGATTTGATGTAACTTAGAACTGGTGAAAAGGGTATGAATGACAACTACTTTTCTATAGCTACCGAATGTAATCAAACTAGTTTAACCTTGTCACCGAATGCCGGAGGCCTACAAAACCCCTCATAAAACTAATTGGTAGTAGTTTTTATCATAAATAATGGTTAAAAGTAATTTTCATGGATAAATACTAGAGGTATATAAAGACCAATATCTATTTATTCTCCTAGGGCCAAAATGGAAAGCCAAAACAAAACCCAACTTTTGATTTTCAACATCTTCCAAAACTATGAAAAGGGTTGATAGGGCTCCTAGATGGGTAAAAAAATAGAGAATGAATGTTCATTAAAGGGTTTAATAAGGTTTGATACAACACTCCACATGACAATGAACATGTTCACAAATCATATTTCCCATTTTGGGGTTCGAGAGAGGTTTTTGCAAATCATAGAAATAGTGTTTTATTAACTTTGCAAGGCAAAAAAAAAAGGTAGTTTTAAGCTAGAAATCAAGTTAAACTCATTTTGTTGTGGTTTCATTATCCCATATTATTATTAAAGATAACACATCCTTTAAGGAGATAAAACATAAAATTGGGTCACACTCAAAACCTACCCTTCAAGTTGCGTAAAAGTGGAAAATTTTTATATGTCGAAGTTACTTCGCGTTAAAATTTACTAAGGAAAACTCATCATCGGTTTATTTATTTTTAAACATCCATAAGAAAGGAAACTAGAAAACATTGAAATCATGCAAGATATAGGGATATAACCATGCATGTTTGGGTACCCACGTCTTTTTTAAATTAAAATCAGGATATTCCATGAGATGGGTAAGTCATCCAGACATCTGGTCAAACACTTCCCAAGAAACAAATCCACCACACCTTCCCACTTTTTTTTACAAAATTTGGTGAGTGAAGGTGAAATTTCTTCTTGAAAATGTATGTCTGTAGTAGTTGAGAATATGTAGCAGAGTTTGAGGATGGTTTGTGTAGTAAGCATAATGTGCAATGCTTTGTTCAACCTGAGCTTCTCTTTCTCAAAAAACTCAAAATTGCACCTCCTAAGACCCTTGTTGTCCACGAAACCACATTATCGTGAGGATTTTTGTCAAATTATTACATGCGATGTACTTTCTTCCATGTGTATGCATATCTATTAGTGCATTAATAGCTAAGACATCATACTAAAAATTACCCTTTCTCCTTTAGTTGGTGGCTTCCATGCCCTATTTCTATTCTCAATGCATAGGTCAGGAGTATACTAGAAAAAGGGATTTATAACAAGATTTACACATGTCAATAACATATTTCTTAAAAATTTCTAAATAATTTTAATGATGAAACCAACCTACCCGTAGCTTGTAACCATGGCGATCTGAAACCCCCCCCCCCTTGGCATATTGTCTAGAATTTTATGCACCTTATCCATTATGCTTTGTTGGATGTTCATACTCACAAAAATCTCCCAATATTGGTGTGGAAGGGAGGATGATAGAATTGGAGTCTATATTTAAACCATATCAAAGCGCATCGGTTTGGAGTTTCAAGGCCTTTTAATGTAGCCAAATTCTACCCAAACTTGATTTAATGCAAATAATATAAACTCCAAAGAAAATATATTTCCTTCTTTGTTCTTGAATAATGAATTACAATGTTTCCTAAATAGGAAAATAATTCCCAACTCAAGTTTCCAAGTAAACTCTAAATAACTCTGACTAAATCTACTCTAGGTGGCAAAATTACTATTTTTAGCAGTTTACTAGAACTTGCTATTCTTAGTAAGTTCACATGCTTATTCGTACAAGCATAGAAATTTCCACGCATCCTCTACATCCCTAAATTAGATGAATTTCCAAATTTCTAACTCATAATGCAACTAATAGACTAAAATTAACTAATGCCCAAAAATAGGAAAAAACTGAACTATAACTTAAATCCTAATTTTCGGCCTCAAGATGGCAGATTTAGGGCCCAAAAACGTCTTTGAAAACTTGCCCCAACTAGTAGGTATTGTTTACACATTGCATTCATCTCATTGAAACATATGGTCTTAGAAAAAAAAAATAGACTCAAACAGACACCTGAAGCTCAAGTTATGACCTTGTCAAGTTCCTGCTAATTTTGGGGCATCGCCTTTAAAAAAACCCATTTTATGTGCATCCAACAATCATTACTTCCCACGCAAAACTTAGGCTCGTAAGATTTATTAAAGGGAGGTGAGATGAAGGAGGAACTAAAAATTTATTGAAAGTATCCAAGGCTTCTTCAACAAGACCCATTTTGTGCCTACCCATGCACCACATCATTCCATGGGACACATTTTTTCAAAAAAAATTCAAATAACCCATGTGTCTTTTGTATGTGTCCTCATTTTGTAGGTATGTATTTTCAGGTAACTTGCAACTAAAAATTAATGAAAATCCACTCTCCACTACACCTTGATGAGTGCCCATATATGTTCCCAAAATTCTTACCTTGGCATGGTTCAAAGAATATATTGCTAGAAATAGGAGCGGATTGGATGGAGACCAGTTTGGATGTATTTAGGGGAGGAGAAATGTTTAGTTAGTGTGCTCATGTCATGTCTTGTCTAACATACCCATCCTTCACCCACACACATCCATCCACTTCCTCACCCAACGCTCTCCCCTCCCCCATTTTAAATTTAATTCGTTTTAATTCTTTTATTTCATGTGAATAAGTATATATGTCATTTTATTTAACATTGTATATATATTTTTATTTACCCACATTCCATTCATCTTATTTTCTCCATTATATATATTATTATTATTATTTTAATTTTCATCCTTTGTTAATATATATTTTTAACCACATATATTGTGTATATAATGTTAATAGCCATGACACAATGAATAAAAACTATCGTGAATCTATTTTGCATCTTAAATCATGTGGAGAAATGTTCAAGAATACTTACATACATTTGGCAAAGTAAAAATACTAACAATGATCCATTAAAAATAGATTCACCCTAATACATCATCAAGTCGTAACCATGTACCCATGAGGTTATCACCATTTTCTTTAATGAGGTTTGACACTTTGGGATTGTCTCAAGGTAGACGATGAGGTGGATAGCACACTTGCTAGGTGAGTGCTACAGAGCATAGATTGCAAAGGAGTTTACAACTTACTTGTCAGAGAGTATCCATCTCCCCTTTGATCGAGACTTAGTCAAATGGGGAACTACATTTCCCTTGCCTTATAATAGTATCATCCTCGATGTGACACAACATTGAGGATAAAAATATAAGTAAACAAGGAAAGTTAGAAACTACAAGTTTCATCTAGGACACAGATCATTGTCGTTAAAACATGAGTGCAAGGAAGTAGCAAATTTTCACATTTCCTTAAAAATTTAATGTTCTCTCGAAGATTGGTAGTTCCATTTGACATTTTTTCTAATTATTTTTCTTATCCTCCTAGTTATTTTTCTTATCCTTTACACTATTTCTTAATCTTAAAGCTCATAATATTCCATTATTTAGGATTTCTATTGACTTATTTTCATGGGTGCCCAACAATACATGACATCACAATGCCACATAAAGCCCAAACGCAACACTAAAGACCCGCAAGAAACCCTATAACATGCTTTCACAATTGTATCACATCACAATACCTCAACCCAACCAAGGTAATAAGCATACGAAGAACACAATGTAGCAATCAACACACACATGCCCCTAGAAAAATAATGCTTATAACACAACCTTAATATAACAATAAGGAATCCCCAGTAATACACATACATAGGTTTCATGTAACTCAAAACCATAAATGTAACTACATAGTGTCAAGATGGGATCAAACATCATATCAATGAGGAGCATCAATCCTCCATAACATAAAACATAACCAGACTCACATGAGTACTCATGAATCATAAATACCAACTCCATATACCTCCCAATCTCCATAAGCCTCCCAAAACAACTCCATAAACCTCCCAAACAACTCCATAAACCTCCCAAAATAGAGAAGAGAACCATAATATCAAAACTAAGCCAGGTCACTCTATGAGACATGAACACATAGAGTCCCTTCACCTAAAAAAACTAAAGGCCTAGCCACATGCATCCTTAAGAAATAAAGTCCCTGTCTCATTTGGGCATACCCTGCACTCTACAAATGGACCGTATTAGGTTGATGGAAAACATATAAGCACATACAACATGATAGAACTAGATCATTCAAACATTTAAGAAGGTTCCATATCCATTTTCACCCCCCTTTAGTGAAATGGAAAAGCTGGGAAAGCTTAGACTCGGGAAGTTGATGGACCATCATGGGTGAATCTCGGTATTTATATGAAGAGTTCTATGTTTTAGAGCACTTATAGTTAATTCGGGGAAGTTTTGGAACCATAAGTGGTAATTTTTCCTCTTCTAGGTTTCAAAGGTTCAAGGGCTTGTGTAGGGTGAGAAGGTTGGCTTCGGGGCCCACATTCAGTAAAAAATGGAAAAAAAATTGGATAAGGGGTTGGGACACTTCACTCTATCTTCATGGCCCCTAAAACACCGAGGAAGTCCAAAAGATCAAGAGAAATTTAGAAAAAAATTGAAACTTGTGAAAATTTTCCTAAGGGGTCAAAATATCTTGTCGAGGTATTAGGTGAGCTATTTTATAGCCCAAGAAGCTAGTTGGAAGGTTGAGGTCCGAGTTGGTTAACATGATGATAGGATATAGGGTGGCTCGCTCAATCGGCGAGCTCGACACATCGTTGGGGGTGAATGGCTTGGCTCGAAGATGGACTCGGTGGGGCAAAGACTAAGTTGCTCGGAGTGAGTTGGAGGGTTCCCTTGCCATGAAGTGTGACCGATGTGGGTTTTCAGCACCCAAGTTCCTCGAGGCAACTCGAGTCACATTTCCCCAAACCCCACTTTCTCCACAATTCAATGGTGACTCGACACATTGCGGAGAGGTGAGGTGAGTTTCGGGACCGACGAGTGGGGTTGGAGAACAACACAATGTAACTTACAAAAGTAGCATGAAGGGCATGAGGGTGAAGTAGGCTTGGTGAAATCAGGTCGAACGATGCAACAAGGCAAAGGATTGGAGCCTGGGGAACACAATATGTCTTGAAGATCCAAATTTGATGTGGCGTAAAACAAGTGCAGGAACAATGTTCCTTACTGAGAATGTTGTTCCCGCCAAGGTGAAAACCCCGCAATGTAAGACGTGTTGCCACCGATCCGGAAAGGGAAGCCCGCCAAGTTGGAAAACAAGAAGTATGTAGGATCAAGGCCGAGTCATTGTTCGAGAGGCTTGGGGAGGTATAAGGTAACCCATATGGAAAGCTAGGAGGGAACATGCAAAGCCATCTCGGCAAGCCGGTTGGTGAGTTGGCTTAAAAAATTGAACAGATCAACACCTAGGCATCCTTTGATGAAATCTAATATTGTGGGCCCCACTATATATTTTAAATGACTTCTAGGAACATTTAAAACATAAATTTTATAAATTTTAAGAAAGAATGAAAAATTATTATTTCCAACAACCCAATTTATTGTGAGTTCCTCAAGGAAGAGAATGGGTAAAGAGTGACTTGCACTCAAACTTCCATAACTTATTCATTTTTCACCAAATTAGAAAAAATTATACTTCTTGGAATCGTGATTCCATCTTCTACACTCGAAATCAAAGATTTGGTGAATGTTAGTGGGTGAAAATGTAGACAATGATCCCATAATTAAGCAACCACTTCAGTGTACTTAAAATTGAATTAAATGAACCAAGGGCAACCATTTTCTTCTACAAAGTAACATATAGTATAACAAGGCATGGGTTTTTTCAGGTGTTTCGTCATGTTTTTCAACTAATCATTCCACTTTTTTGGTGAGTGAAAGGGAAAATTTGGGTTTCAACCTCTCTCTCTCTCTCTCACCTCTTCTATATAATGCAATCCTTCTCATTTGATAGGGGGAGATATTCTGGGAGTTAGGGTAAACTCTTGCAAAAAAAAATCATTTTTCCATTGAGTTGTAAACTTTCATATGAGCTTTGAAAATGTAATAGTGCCTCTATTCTACAACTGTAATGGACTATGTAAATTTCTAGAGCAATAAATATGTGTATTATGATTTTTTTTGTAAACCTTTCTCATTTTTCTTGTAATTTCATGCCTCTCCATTACTGATGTTATATTATGTGCATGCTTTCTTCCACTTGCAGGTTTGTGTTGTTGTGTTTCTTGGAGATTTGGTGGTGAATACACATCTTGGGGACCTGTGTCACATATTTCGACTTCTTTCAACTGCATTTCCTTTCATCCTTCTCCATCAAGTAGAATTTTTCACACCCTTATCTTAGTTTTATCACCATTTTTAGTGTAGGATTTATTTATTTTCATTCTATCTCCCTCTCCTTAGTCCCTTGAAAATTATAGGTTAGGAGTAGATAGAATATTTTCTTCAATAGGAGTAGTGTTTGCAATAGATTAGGAAGACCAACCAGTCTTCTCTGGAGATTTATCTTAATTTTCAAGGTCCCACACCATGAGATAATTCCATGTTTCCAAATTACACTTTGGTAGCTCATGTTTTTTAACAAGTTTCTTGTTCTTAATTAATTTAATGCACTAGTTACTAAAGAAACTAACAAACTTAGAATTGTTGGAGGGTTTATGTTACCTCATTTGTGATGTGATACAAGTATAAAAAAAAGATGATGGATCCTTATTGTTGTCAATCGGATGAAACCAAATAATACCCCTTTGAAAGGAAAATGATTAGATGATTTAGGAAGGGGTTACACGATAACCGGACACGAGAAGTGTTAATTTCCTTGATGGATGTCAACCCCCGTTATTAAACAAAATTGATGCAAAGTAAAGATAAACTGAAATTATGTAAAAAACTAAAAGATTTATAGAATCTAAAAATAATTATAAATTATTTAATGTTGATCTTATTGAAATAAAATTCAGATTGAATATAGTTTGGTTTGGGTTGACGGTGACCCATACTATTCAAGGTGGTAGGTCAACGGTGACTTGTGAAGGTAAATATTTTAAATAAGTAAGATATGCAAGCCTTCATGATGGTAGGATCTGATATGGATGTAGCAGAGGATGATATATGCTGGAAACAACTTGCATAGGGGGTCTAAAGGAACAAAAACTAGAAAATGATTGAAAACAAGTATTAAGAGGAAGGATTGAGCACTATGACCCTAGAAAAGCTGGATAAGGATTGTAGAAAACAAGGAAGGGTAGGGAAGAGAGATCATGCGAGAGAGATGGGAGAAGGCTCTGGAACAAAATGCAACAGATTGACAAGACCAATTCGATGGTGACCTATCAATGTCAATGGACTATGACAAAGTTGGATAAAGCCAAGGAAAGGCAAGCTAGAAGAGCAACCTACAAGTATGGATCTAAAAAGGAAGTTGATGACGAAGTTGTGAGTGTTGTTGTGGATGATCTACTCCTACAAAATTTTAGATACAAGAAAATAATGGTAATACGATTAAAGCTGATTGAATAAATATAAAATGATAGGAATATCACAAAGGCCAATCACGATTAACAGAGACATGTTCCAAGGAGGTCCGAGAAGTTTGTAATTGATTTTAGGATGCTCGAGTGCAATGGGATTATTCACAGTCACAAGAAATCTTAGGAATTCACATACATTTGATGAAGAATAGAAAGAAATTACTTAGCTTGATAGGGTCGATGGCGACTAGGCTAGGTCGCCACCGACTGCTGGGAAAATTTCCATAATGAGAGGATTTTTACGCTTTTGGCATGATTTCCTTTTTAAGGGTTGGTTGAATGCTTTAAAGCATTAGGTGGAAAGAGGTTTATTAGGGATGAGGTGTAGGTGAGTTGATAGTAGAGATAGGTTAGAAAAAGTGTAGGGATGGGAAATAGAAATTCCATTAGGGAAAGGGAAGCAAAGGATGTGGATTAATTGATTAATTAATTAATTAACTAAAGCTTAATTAATTAATGTGAATTAAAGGTGATAGATATTAAAGTGGGAATTTAATTAAATAAGGGGGATGGATTAAATAAATATGCACACACGGGAAATTAAAGGTATAGATACAAAATTTAGGTGTCTACATTTTCCCCTTTTTTTGAGTGGTTTGAGATAGCAAGCCATGAGATAAAAACTATGAGATGTTGATGAGGATTGAAAAAGGATTGATGATAAGCTCCCCCTCAAATAGGGGATCAATGATGTCAAGGGAAATCGATGACGCGTTTGAAAAAGGTAGATGAAAAATGGTGGGTGGGTGAAGAAAAGATGGGTAAAATGATTACCAAGGAAAGATTCCCTAGGAAAAAGGATCAATATGAATAAAAACTATGGTAGTGATTTCAATATCACATCGATAGAGGAAAATTGTGGTCTCAACAGAGATGGGCTACAACGTTCTATGGACTAATGAGTGGGTGAAGATCACTGCAGTATGGATGCAAGCTAGGATGACCAACGGGTCATAGGAAAGTCATCAAAGTATGCAAAACTATATGTGAAAATTATGTGAAATATTTCATACATGAGGAATCAAGTGAAAAGGTATGCATCCACAAGGTGTGAGGATGAAATGGTTATGGTTCCCAAATGGGACATGAAAAATGGTCGAGATAGAAAAATGAAAAAGAAAGTGATGAAATAATATGATCCAAGGGGAAAGTATGGCTGGAAAAAAAGGAAATAAAATATGCCCCAAGTGGGGAAAATTATGGCCAAAGATGGAAAATATTTGTGTGCAAGGTATTGAATAGGAATGTGAAAATGTGAAAAATCTCAAAGGAAGAGTAAGTATGGCCACAAAAGTGGAATTAGGGGGGGATTGGAGTAAAATTCATAGAGAGGAAAATAAATATGGCCACAAATGTGGAATTCAAAGAAGGAGAGGATTTAGAATATGGAAATGCCGTAAAGGAGAATATGGAATATGGCCATGAATGTAGTCAAAAAGAAAAAGAATGTATTGCCAGAAAATGGGATAATTTGAATATCATAATAAAATTTTAAGGGGAAAAGATGAGATATGGACTTAAAGAAATGAATGGTTAAGAGGAGTGTCCTAAAGGGGAAATATGTATGGCCCAATGGGTCTTAGGATGAGAAAGAGAGAGTAGTTAAAGATGCAACCTTAATGATAGTGACCTATAGATATAAACATCTCTACATCATATCAAGGAACATGTGAGAAAAATATGCCTCCAATCACATTAGAGGTAAATAAAAAGGGGATCCAAGTGACAAAAAGCACATGCGACAAAAGTATGATGTTAGCAAATAACCAACGATAGTTAGTCATTTCAAATATCATAAGGAAAAAATGGATGAAATGATCTCATAAACCTAATGTTGACATGACAAAAGGGGTTTGAGATGTACTTGTACAGAGGAAAGAGGGTTATCCAAAAGTGGTGTTCCCTAAAACTATGCCCCAGCTCTGGAAGGGAAAGAGAAAACTGATCAATGTGGAAGTCTGCTAGAAGAAAGTTGATCAATGCAGGGAAGATTTTTAGGATGCTAATAAAATGGAAGGTTGATCAATGTGGGAAGCCTTCAAATGCCATAAGGAGTAGCCATCCTTCAAGGGTATGGTCTACTTTATACAATATATAGATGGAAAAATAATATATGATAGTTGTCCTTTGAGGGATTAGTCTATTTATTTGATTTTATTTTGATTTCATGTTTTTGATTTTTTTTTTTTCATGAACAATTTTCCTTCAAGGGATCATTTGTTTTTGATAACTTTGATTTTTGACAAGAGCATCCATGAATTTTGAATTTTACATGGGGAGAGTTGGGACTAGCTAAGTAGACCACTTAGGAGGGGAATAATGAATGTACAAGAGACACCCTAGACCCTTTACATGGTTCCAATAGGTGAATAAGAGGGTGATGGATGTAATGATCATGGAGTTCTCACCAAAGGGAGAACCTATCCATAAGGAATATGCTATGGGAAAAGCCATGGTGCCCATATTTAAGGTCACATGTAGGAAGTGATGGAAGACCACATAATTCCAAATCATCACGATGAGAGATGGAAAAGGCTAAGATGGAGGAATGATCCAAAGATATGACTAAGAGAACATTGGTAAATGTCTTAATAATATAATGGTCATAAGTGCAATGTGTTAAGTGGTTCCACTTCGATTTACTATCAAGGGAGGCCAAATTATAGGCTCTCGACCCATACTTGTGTGTAATAATGTATGGTCTAATCCAGTTAGGGAAAAATTTCTAAGTTGGCTTCTTTCTAGAGTAGTGAAATTCTAATTTTCTTTGAGATGAGGTCACCGAAATTAAAGTAGCATTATTTAAGGTGATTATTGTAAGCACATTTAATGTTCTCTTGATAAACATGATGGTGTTCAAGAGTGAGAAGGTGACGCTCATCTAGAAACTTGAGTTGTGCTAGATGAGATTGGAAATAGTCTTCATCAGAGATGAAGTCATGAAGGGACATGTGCAAATAGGGAATTTGAAATTCAAGAGGAAGGATGGATTCAAAACCATAAAAAAGAGAAAAATGGGTAGCTCTTGTAGAGGTATGAATACTAGTGTGATAGGCCCAAAGGGAAAAAGGAAGTTGGAGATGTCCAATTACGACTTGCTTGATCAATAGTTTTGGCAAGAATGTTTCAAATGGTTTTATTGGTATCTTCAGCTTGGCTGTTAGCTTAAGGATAATATGGGAAGAGAAGTTGAGTTGGATGTTGAATGCGTTATAGATTTTCTTGAGATATTTATTTTTAAAGGACTTTTCGTTGTCCATAACAAGTTTGTGGGGAATGCCAAAGCGGAAGATAATGTGTTGATAAATAAAATTAATGATTGGACCAAATTTAGTTGAGGTGAGTAGGATTTATTCCACCCATTTAGTGAAATATTTGGTTAGAGTGATGATAGAATGATGTTTTTGTTAAAAATGAGGATTAATAAGACCAATAAGATCAAGGCCCCATTATGAAAAGGGCCAAAGGTCTGAGCCGTTTGTAGAGCTTGACTAGGAATACAAATAAGATTGGAATGCTATTGAATTTTTTCACATTTCTTAACATACTCACAACAATCATGATTAAGGGAAGACCAATAATAGACAATACGAAGAATGCCCTTAGTGATAGATAATCCACCAAAATTTTCCACCACAAATACCATCATGGACTTCTTGGATGGCTCAAGAGGCTTCATGGGATTTAAGACATCAAAGAAGAACATTATCAAATCCACATTTATAAAGAATGCCGCCAAGGATCACATATAGTAGTGAACGCATTGAAGAAAATACCTCTTAGCATTTTTGGATAGATCGGGAGGAATAATGGATTGGGATAGATAATCAAATATTTGAGAATACCAAAGGTCTAGTGAATTAGATTCAACAAGATTAACCTAGGGTAATTCATGGAAAGGTTGATCATGGTGATGAACGATGACAAGAAGCTTGGACTCCTCTATTGTCCATGGGATGAGATCCATGAGGGATGCCATCGTATCAACAAAATGATTGGTCGATCGGGGAACAACTTGGATGGTGTAGGAATCAAAATATTTAAGAAGAAGATGAACAATGTTGTGATATTTTTGAAGAGTGTCATTTTTACATTGATACTCACCTATGACTTGTTTGATTATAAGCTCGGAATCTCCATAGATGTCAAGAATTTGAACACCTAAAAAAATAAAGTGGTTTCAAGACCAAGATGAGAGCCTCATATTCTTCCATATTGTTTGTACACTCAAAATTGAGTTTTATATGTGAGGGGAATAGGATTTTCCCAAGGAGGAATGAGAACAATGCCAGCACCTCCCCTTTCTAACATTTTGAGCCATCAAAGAAGAGAGTGAATTTAAGAGTGTCATATTCATGATGAAATTGATTAATGGATTCATTTGGAAATTTCTCATGAGGTAAATGTGTACTAGGAAGAGGGGCTTTTGCTACTGGTTAGAAATAGCCTAACCCTTAATGGATTTTTGAGAAATGAACTCAAGGTCAAACTCAGTCATGAGCATGAGCCACCGAGTGATGTGATCATTATGGTATGGCTTAGAATGCAATGTTTTAAGGAGGTGGAAGCTAGTAACAACATACGTCTTATGATTAAGAAGGTAATGTCAAAGTTTTGAAGTAGCAAAGAAGAGAGTGCAACACATCTTTTCAGCTTCAGTGTAATAGGTTTCATAATCATGAAGGGTGCGACTAATGTAATAATAACTTTGCTCACTTTTTGGTCATCATGATGTCCTAACATAGCTCCTAAGGCATGATTAGTGGCATAAATGTACAAGTAAAATGGCTCCCCCTCGTGTGGAGGTGTGAGAACTAGTGGAGACAAGAGATATTTTTAAGATCATCAAAATCCTTTTGATAATCATGATCCCAATTGAATTCTATGTCCTTCAAAGGAGGTGATGAAAGGGTTGAAAATGATCCAAGAGTTGTGAGATGAAGTGGCAAATAGATTGGAGGTGGCCTTAAAGTTGCGAAGTTTCTTAAGATTGGAAGGAGGAGGCATTTCAATGATTTCCTTAATTTTTGTGGGGTCAACTTCAATACCCCTAATAAAAACAATAAATCCAAGGAGTTTTCCAGTTAAGACTCCAAATACACACTTGGTTGGGATTAAGACGAAGAAAAAGTGAATAAGACACTCAAAAAGGACTTCGAGAATAGAAATATGGTCATGTCGATGTTTATATTTACCTAAAATATCATCAACATAGTCTTCTATGGTTTTTGGATGAGATCGTGAAAGATATAAGTCATGTCCCATTGATAAGTAGCACCGGCATTTTTAAACCAAAGGGCATAACGCGATAGAAAAAGGTCCCCCAAGGAGTAATGAATGAGGTTTTTGTTGATATTTTGGTGTGATGAGAATTTTATCATAACCAGAGAAACCATCCATGAGAGAAATCATCTCATGACCTGTGGTAAGATCCAAAAGTTGATCAATGTTTGGAAGAGGGAAGTCATCCTTAGGGAAAGCGAGATTGAGATCTCTAAAATTGGTACATATAAAAATTTCCCGATGCTTTAGATGATGGGACAATGTTAGAAACCCATTGGGGATAGTCATGGGGATGATGAAATTGGAAAAAATAAGGCATTGTAACTCTTCTTTAACAAGGAGGGAAACACGAGGATGCATGTGGTGAAGATTTTCTTTACCGGTTTAGCATTGGGATAGGTGAAAATATTGTGGAAGATGATATAAAGGTCAAGACCTGATAGCATGTCTGAATATGACCATGCAAATGCTTGGATATGATGGGAGAGGAATTTGGTAAAATATTTTAGCTCATTTGGATCAAAAGATTGGCCCACTTTGAGAATGCAAGGCTCTTGAGGAGTCCCGATATTGACATCAATGGTGGCTTTGTTAAGAAGAGTAGGTGTGTCGGATGGTAAGGTATTTTGAAGATAAGAATATTTTTCCCCCATGTGGGAAAGAATGGCATCATCATCAGCACACTGAAGGACATCAATGGTAGAATAATCTTCTTCTATCATTTTGGATAGTAAAGAGGAAGGGACATAGTCTGATTGTCACATTGATAAGTGACGGTCCCAAAGTTATGGTGGAGAATAAAAAATCGGAAGCAATAGAAATGGTGTCATCCATTTCCATGTCTTCAAAATTCGGATGGGAAGGTATGTTAGAGGAAGAGATGGGGAAGGTAGAGAAAACATGTCCATGTCTTCGAGGGTTGGAAAATATGGAGATGGAAGAGAAGGTATGTCCATGTGTTTAAAAGTCAAAAAAGATGTAGAAGGCATGTCTATGAGTATCTCAGATGGTGAAATGGGGTTAGGGGAGTGGTCCCGGTATCCTAACCTAAACTTTTTGTGAGGTTTATGACACTCATCAATAATAAGGCCATATGCATCCATGCTCATAACACCCCATGTAATCCTTTCCATGTGCAATGATGGAGATAGGTGTAGGATCAAAATGGATGTTTTTAGAAAGCCAAAACCATTAGTATAAAGGTTTTGCATGTGGAATATCATCAATGTGGGAAGAGGGGGTATCAAAACCACCATAAATAATGATTGGTGTGAAGATGTGTGGACCAAAAGGAACAACATCCCCGATGTTTGGTTGGTACATAGGCACCTTATCAAGTCTACCGATACGATGAGGAGTGGGAAGGGTGTAGAGTGTGAGAAAGTGATACTCCCCCATTGTAATTTTTTCCATTACATGATCCAGGGATTCATCATTAGGAATTTTGGATGAGGGAATGGCTGAGCTAGTGGATGGTGTAGATGAATCATTCTTAGGAATGAGTACATAATTTGGTCTATAGGTCATGTTGCACCTTGGAAAGGAGAATCGTCCTTAGGAAGAATGAGAAATTTCCACTCATGCTCATATTTAAGGGAAATAATGGAGTGTGGAGGGGACACAACAAATGGCATGGATCCATGGTCATCCTAAGGAGAACATTATATTGAAATTCCCCTCAATGATGTAGAATACCTCATGGATGAGCTTCTCACCGACACGGATAGGAAGGATGACTATTCCCATGGCGGGAGTGATGGCATCATTAAAATCTTGAAGAATCGTGGGTATATTGGTGATAGATTCCTTTGGGATCTTGAGTTGATCAAAAGTATGTGATGAAAGGATATTAATGCTTGCCCACTTTCGATTATGGACCTCTGAATTAATTTATTTTTGATCCTGGCCATAATAAAGAGGGAAAGTCATGTTCTTTCAAGGGGATATCCAAAATTTTAGTTTCATCAAATGATATAGTAGTAGAAGCATTGAATGCTCCTACGAGAGATGAAAGGGTTTAGACTTCATCACCTTTGGATGTTAGAATGTGCTTTAAGGCTTCAATAAGAGCATTTATATGATCTGGAGAGATTTGGATGAGCTCTTAAAGTGACATCTTGACTGGGTGCCTGATGAATCTATCTAATGATACTTTGTTCAATAGGCTTAGGAGCTGCTAAAAATGGAACCTTTGGTTTTGATGATGTGGTTAACTCCTTAGGAGGAGGAATGTGATGAAGGTCTTGGATTTTAGTTTAGATGTTGGTTTAGGATCATGTGGGCCAGATCGAGTGGTTACTTGAACCACATTAATTAACAAAGGAGGACCATCCATGGAAGAGTCATCTCCAAATAATAGATGAAATACTAGACTAGATGTGGAAGGAAGGGGCTAACTCAATTCAAGGAAAAGTCTTTCCTCTTCAAAAAGTTTATGAATAATTGTCTGGAGCACTCTACAATGTTTAATATCATTCCCAGGGGTATAATGAAAGGTGCACATAAGGTTAGAATTAAACCATAAAGGTTTATTTCCTTTTGGGTCAAAGGCCTTGATAGGTGGAAGTATGATTGCAGAGGTTTGTAGTAAGTGTTGGAAGATTTTTGTATATGATCCAACTAAAGTGCTAGAAGATGCTTTGTGAGATATCTTGGATGTTTGGGGTAAAACCTAAGTATATTGATGTTTTGGTGATTTGAATTTAGTTTTGATGTTGATTGGTGTTTTAGTGTTGAATGGTTTTGGATTGGTGGGTTGAAATGTGTGTTCTGAAATAGATAATTTTGGATTGGATGGTTTAACTCTAGGAGGGATTATAGATTTCGTATGTGAAGATGCATCCTTGGGAGGAGTGACAACAACCTTAATCGGGGGTCGAGATGGAAATTTTATGGTTGGTTGGGTATAGAAAAAACATTTATGAGGTGATCTAGAAGGTGGGGATTGAGGGATTGTGTTGATGACATGGAAGAAAATTTGAGGTCATTACAAGGTAAATTTATTTTAAAATTCCTCAAATGATGAAATTGTGTGAAGGAAGAAGGTGATGTGGATGTGACCACAAAATTGATGGAGGTAAAAGAGTGGGAGGAGGAACCAATATAGGTTCTACGGATGGTATGATAGGAAAGGGTGGAATGGATATAGGTGAGGTGGTCAAGCCTACTAGAATGGATGAAGTAGATGATGAGGTGGATATGATAGGTAAGGGATTTGATGAAGGACCAACACCGGATGTGGAAATAGGTTGGAATGGTTGCTTCATGAATGTCTCTAGGGGCATAAATGATATATTTACAAATGGGGTTCTAGTAGTTGTAGATGTGGGAGTGGATGTTAAGATAAATGTAGGTATAATAGATATAGGGAGGATATAAAAGTGAATGGATGTGATTGATGATGAAGGATAGGAAGTTGTGAAAGGAAGAGGTTACTGATTAGTAGTGTTCAAGGTGTTTATAGTATGAGAGTTAGGTTCTTAGGTTGTAGTATAAGTGATAACTTGACTTGCCGATGCATGATTTGGGAAAGGTTTTTTAAATATGGAAAGTGGTTGATTGGGTGAAGCGTTTGGATTTTACACTTGAATATCATCCTGATCGATGAGTCTTTGGATCAAATCCTTTAAATTTCGACATCTTTCTATGTCATGGCCTTGAACTTAGTGGTACTTGTAGTAATGGTCTTCATGATACCACACAGGTTTCGGTCTAGACTCATAAACTGATCGGATAGGAGGAAGTGTGATAATTTTTTGTAATCAACTTGTCAAATATTGTACTATATGAATCCCCAAGGGGAGTGTAGTTAGGCATTGGTTGAGTGACTCGTTGTTGAGTCCATGTGCTAGATGTAGATGTGGGAGATGATTTAACAACCACAACATTGGCCATTGTCTTTGATTTTTCGTTTGGTGTAGATGATTTAGTAAATTGATGTTTGGTTTTATTTTATTTAAGTTTTAAATGGTAATGCTTGAGGGCACATGTTTCGAGTTTGGGGGCCATGGTGAAGGACTTGTCAAAGGTTTGGAACGATTGGATTTGTAAAGTAGAAGATATATACTCGCACATGAATGTGAGAAGAGCTCGATGAGATCAATTTTTGGAAGAGGAAAGGATAATTCATTTATAATGATGTGCCATCATGTGATGAAATCTTTAATGGATTCATCTTCAAACTGTTGGATGTCGTATATATCATTGATGGTTATTCTACTCGTAATGTTAATTGAAAAGTGTTACAAAAATAACTGCACGAGTTGGGAGAAATAAAATATTGAATATTGAGGGATACTATTGTACCAATCCAATGCGGGACCGGCCAAGGAGATGGGGAAAGTGTGGAGAATCAGGGCTTGATTGTGTGTGATAAGATAACATGCATGTTTAAATGCACGAAGGTTCTAGTGTGGGTCCTCTTTGTTATTAAACTTGGAAAATTTTGGTAATTCCCAATGTAGAGGATATGGTTTAATTGGTACAGATGGGTGAATAGGCTCGTTACAAATTTTCTCATATGATAATGAGACCTTGGATCCTAAAGTAGTGACCTCAAGGTTTTCTAGCCTATTCGCAAGGGCATTCATGGGATCATTTAAAAGAGTTTTATGGGGAATGAGAGGTGGTGGTTGCATGTAAGAAGTGGTCAAATGAGTTTGTTGATGAACTTGCAGATGTGTAGGTGTTTGAGGAATTTTTTGGGGGTGAGTGTAAATCATGGGATGTGATTGAAAGGGTGGTTATTGAAATAATTATTTCTGGGAGATGGGAACATGATAGGAATGTTGGGATTGGGTAGGCTGCTATTATAAGTGCTTAGTAGGAATGTGGGTATGAACAAATTGAAATTGTTGTTGAAAGGGGTTAGATATTGAATAATGTAAAGCACCTGTGAAAATGGGTTGGAAAGTATTGACAGGCATACTAGATATGAGAAGATCATACAAAGTATAGATTAATATGATGTTTGGGCATTTGAGTAGGGACACTAGTGGCAATAGCAATCGAAGAGTTAAGGGGAATAGTAGTGTTGATTAGTAAGATATTTTGAGGAATAGGCATGACTATCTAGGTAGTTTGATGAGATGAGGGATTGGTGGATGAGGAACCAAGGTGGGTTGTAGAAATATCATTATCCAAAACCTGGGTAGTTTTGGGATAGGTTTGATAAGGATAAATTTGTTGAAGTGGTGGATCACCTAGGGGAATATGAGTTGATCTCTTAAGGAGATAATCTTGGAGTGCCATTGGATTGGCATTTAGAAGCTCTTGGAACATGGTATCACCAAGAGGCACCTTAGGAGGTCCAAAAGACTCGATCGAACGGGTAGTGGGGGGGTAGCTAGTCTGGATGAGATAGATTGATGGTGTAAGAATGGGTTAGTCTCACCTAAAGTTGTAGTGTGAAAAAGGGGTTCTGGGTGAGAGATGTCGATAAGAGGTTAAATTATCATAAAATAAGTACTTATGGGCACATATGAGGTATTTTTGTGGTGAACATTTTTTAAATAAGGAATCATTTGAAGAAAAATTTTGTTTCATTCTTTTTCTGCTAAACGAGTAACTACAAGCATGAAATAAGTTTTACCCAAGAAATTCAAGCAAACAGTTCTTTTTATGATCTTAATTTATTTAAGAAAGAGTGTAAAGAAAAGGGGATGGATAACAAAGTGCCTAGGAGAAGGAAAACTATGTTTGGTTTTAGGTTTTGTTATGGATAGGGAAGTCTCAAATGGTTTGGCTATTAGGTGATGAAATCCCAATCAGAAAACTAGGTAAGGGGATGTTTTTATATGTTAATTTGATTTTTGTGGTTTAGGTTGTGTGTGATAAGATGTGATATGTAGTAAGTTAAACCCCTACTTAAACTATATAAGAAAGCAAGGATGAAAAAATAATGTTCTTTTTAAGCCCAAAACGAAGTGTGATATTCGATGAGGACACAAACAAGAATGGAAAATTACGATGCAAAAAGGAGAAAATAAGGAAAAAGTGAGGAATACCTATATATAACTTTACCTATTTGTATGCACTTCTTGAGCGATTTGTGATCCAAGCTATGAACCCAACACGAGCAAGTAATAAAGAGAGCCCTCACACTACAGGTTAGTAGAAGACAAAAAAAAAAGAGAAAACAAAAGCAATAAATGAAAGAGATCACCTAAAGGGTGGTACCACTGGCGTTTTGGGAATTTTTACTAAGTTTCTCATTTTTAATGATGTTAATAAACTAGTTACTAAAGAAACTAGTAAACACATAAGTGTTGGAGGGTTTATGTTACCTCGAAGTGATGTGATACAGCGTAAAATAGATGATGGATCCTTGTTGCTGCTAATTAGATGAAACTTACAAATAAGACCCGCTGAAAGTAAAATGATTAGATGATTTAGGTGGGAGTTACGAAAAACCGGACACGAGAAGTGCTAACTTCCTCAATGGATGTCGACCCCGTTGTTAAAAAAAAAAATTGATGCAAAGTAAAGATAAACCGAAAGTATGCGTAAACCGAAAGATTTCTGAGAATCTAAAAATAATTATGATTGATTTAATGTTGATTTAATTGAAATAAAATGTAGATTGAATGTATATTCTAGGTCGACGGCAACCCAGACTATTCAAAGGCAAGTTGATGGTGACTTGTGAAGGAATATATATAAAATAAGTAAGATATGCGAGCCTTGTAATGGTCAAGATGCACTCGAGTGTAGCGAGAGGCTAGTATATGCTAGAATTAACTTACGAGATGGGGTCCGAAGGAACATAAACCAAAAGAATGACAAAAAAGTATTAAGAGGAAGGATTGATCACTAGGACCCTAGTTGATGGTGAATGGGGTGCAAATAGGCTAATTTTAATGTAAGAGAGAAACTAGATGAGGATTTTAGAAAATAAGGAAGGGTATAGAGCTCATGTAGAGATGGGATAAGCCTCAGGAATAGAAAGAAAGCTCTACAAAAGACTCGAGTTGACGGAAACCTATCAAGGTCGATGACGACTATGACAGAGTTGGATAAAGCTCAAGAAAGGAAAGATAAAAGAGAAACCTACAAGTATGGATCTTAAAAAGGTGGTTGATGACGAATTTGTGTGTGTTGTTGTGGATGACCTACTCTTGCAAAAGGTTAAATACAATTAAAAATGGTAATACGATTAAATCTTATTGAAAGCAATACAAAATGATAGAAATCTCAAAAAGGTTGATCATGATTAACGTAGGAACATTCCAAGGAGGTTTGAGAAGTTTGTAATTAATTCTAGGATGCTTAGGCATTGGAGATAGTTCACGGGTTGTAAGTAATCTTAGGAATTTTCATGCATCTAACGAAGAATAGAAAGAAATCACTTAACTTTATAGGGTTTTAAATCAGGTGCATGGTCGTCGCCGATTGTAGGGAAAGCTTCCCCAAATGTAGGATTTTTTGATTTTGGTGTGATTTCCTATTTTTAAGGGTTGGCTAAATGATTTAAAGCTTTAGATGAGAAGAGGTTGTTTTAGGGATGAGGTGTAGGTGAGTTAGCGGTAGAGATAGGTTTGAAAACGCATAGGGATAGTAAATAGAAAGTCCATTAGGAAAGGAAAGCAAAGGATGTGGATTAATTAATTAATTAATTAATTAATTGAAGCTTAATTAATTAATTTGAATTAAAGGCAAATGAGATATTAAAGTGGGTATTTAATTAAATAAGGGGGATATATTAAATAAATATGTGCACGCGGGTGATTACGGGGATAGATACTAAATTTAGGTGTTTACACATGCATACACACATGAAAAATCGAGCGTATTGTAATTTGGTGATAATAGTTTTCACACACCCGATAGGAATAGAAGTCAATATTTCCATTTTTCCAAGATTGGATGTGTGTCTTGGTGAATTTCTAGCCTTTAAAAGCTTTGTATCAAGACGTCGATGACTCCTAGGATTAGAATTCAAAGGTTTTAAGCAGTGAGCCAATATTTCTCAAGTTCATGAGAAGGATCTAAACATAGTCAAGAACTAGAGAAGAAGGGATATTTGAATACTTACTAGCTACCTTCGGGTAGAAGAATAAGAGGAATACATGCTCGAGAGGTCTCCATCTCCACTAAAGCAGAATCTGTCAACACCCTCACCTAGTAAGCCATTTATTCAATCAACTAGAGTTCTTAGACCAATCAAAATGGTTGCATAACCATAGCTAAATTAATTTTTAACTTCACGGGTAGTATTCCACTTAATCTCATTACTCATAACCCAATTCTAGTGGCATCATTAAAAAATATTTGTTATTTCACTGGATAACATCAAACACCCCAAATTGATCACATTCAAGACATTACAAATGTCTTTGCCATACATGAAATTTATGAGATGGATGTGGCGGTGAAACTTTTATCTTCTTCTTTAAAAGGATAATCTTTGTAGTGGTTCGAAGCTTAAGAGCAAGGTCAATTTGGAATTGGGATCAATTGTGCGCAGCTCTTTGTAACAGTTTAGGGAAAGGACGGGCAATCTATCTCTGTTTGAGCAATTGACCACAATCAAGAGAGCACCAAATGAACAAATTGTGGACTTTAACTTCAATTTCTAGAGGATGTGGGATAGGATTACAATTGTTGTGAGACCAACTGCTGAAGTTACATTCCTATATTTCCTTAAAGATCTTAATTTTGATATAGCTATGATGATACGGTCCATGGGAGGAACAGCCCTACGAGAAGCTTATAACATAACTATTAGAGATGAGAATTTCTTAATTGAATCTGCAGTAAACTTGCACCTAGGACACCTATGCCTATTTATCCAGAAATGGGGAATCCTAGTTCTATTCAAGCACCTATACTAGCTCCTATTCCAACTCGTAAAAACATAGTTCCAATGAAGCTTCTACCTCTTCTTCTAGTACCTCAAATGAGCTCCAAGAAGTCATGAAGCAATTGCAGAATCTAGGAAATGAGTTGGTAACAATCAAGAGGTAGCAGGATCAAAATTTCAAACCTTATCAGCCTCAAGCTCAACCAAATAGGCCTCCATATCATCCAAATAGACCTCCAACTCAAGTTGTTAATTAGAATCAAAGACAACCTCGCGATATTAGGCCATTTCAACCTTACAATCCTAATGTTGCCTCTTCATCTAGAGCTTTGGTTCCAGTCTAGAACAACTTGACATAATAATATGAATGGTGTTTCCCTTGTATCAACCTAACAATCAAGCAACATGATTCAATGGTTCTCTAAAGCAAGACTTAATGGTGAAAATTGTTGGTGTCTCTCAAAAAATAATCAAGAAGAAAATTAGCAGCAAGCAACCACTCAAGAAGCACCTCCAAGTGATACTTCACTTGTGAAATGGTAAGTTGAAGATTTATGTGGGATGAACCAAGCTCCATCTTAGGGTGTGGAAGAAAACATAATATCTAAGAAAATAAATATAGAGGAGGGACAATCATCAAATGCAAGTGCTTCTCAACCTTCTATCACACCTCAAGGAGTTAGTAGTTCAAATGCAATCCCGAACTCATAAAATAAGCCTAGAGTACTGTTGTAACAACTCATGTTTAAGAGAAAGTAGTGTCAAGTAAGGGGAGCTAAAGGATATTCCATCTCTCCATTCAAAATCATTGATAACATGAAGAAAAAAATGTAAGCATATTAATGTGGGAGTCACTTACAATTCCAGGACGAAGGGATTTATTGCAAGAAGCCATGGAAGAATTATCCATTCCAAATCAAACATCCAAGGATCAATAAAATGTTCTCACTAATGCAACTCAACAAGAAAGAAATCACCTAAAAGGAAATGTCAAACCTCCACCATTTTACATATCTTTGATCATTAGAAGCAACCTTGTACACAACTTCATTATTGACTCAGGTTCAAGTAGCTCGGTGATGTTAAGTAAATTACAAATCATTTGGGTTTAAAATATGAAACTATCTCTAAAGGAGTGGTACAGTTAGATGGGACAACGGTGAAAATTGTTGGGATAATAAAGGATTTAAATATAATACTACATGTATGCCCTAATGTCATAGTTCAACAAGACATATTAGTCATGGAATTAACATCACTCTTCACCTTTTGTTTATCGAGAGACTTCACAACTAAAAATGGTGGGTATTTATCATTTGATTGGTCACACATGCTCTTCAGAATGAGGTATGGAGAATGAGGTATGGAGATAAGGCTACAGTCATATCGAGCCAATTACAAATTATCACATTGATCCTAACATACCGAATCCGATCAATGCCAATTTCTCATCTTTTGATCAAGAATACTTCCCAAGCACTCTAGAGACAGGCACCAAGGTTGGAGGCATTCCATATTTGACATTAAATGAATGGGAAAACAAGAAGCATCGCTATGATACATACAAGGAAACGAAAGAGATTGGATTGGGCATATATTGGTTATACGAAGAGAATCCACCTCTCCCTATCATCACAAAATCAGATGATGAATATGAAAATGAAGTATGGAAGTTATTCTTTGATGGCTCGAGGAGCAGATAGGGTGCAAGAGGAGGAGAAATGCTTATATCTCCCAAAGGTAACATTTACTACTTAACTTTTTTTTCCAACTCAATTTCTCAAAAACACGGTTGTGTATGAAGCATTAATCCATGGATTACATTGGGCAAGAAAAATAGGTATCAAGAACTTGCAAGTATTTGGGAATAGTGAGATAATTGTGAATTAGTTTAGAGAACAAGATACAACCAAAAATGATATTTTTAAGAGCTACAAGAACCAGGTATGGGATCTAATGGAATACTTTGAGGCATTTAACATTGATTCCATTCCAAGAAAGAAAAATGAGGTTGTAGAAAGACTTATGCAATTAGGTCATAATTTGACATGGTTGAAAGTATCAAGAAGGACCAAGCATAACCTCGTATCATAGTGGTTATAAGACCAACTATTCCAGAAAATAACACAAGCTAGTAAGTGTTCGAAAGTGATCAACAAATCATTAATATTCTACAAGAAGAATCTGAATTCTATGCAAGGAATCAAAACAAATTGGATCAGTTATATGGTGATCAAATATTCTAGCTGAGAACAAACAAACTCCCAATATGTTTGGTTACTCTAGATTTAATATTCAATCCTAATGAATAGTTCTGAAAGGAGAAGACAAATATTCAGGTCAAGCAGAAGATTCACAAACCCATTTAGTCGAAGAGGGTAAAGGGCTCCAAATTGGTAAAGTAAGTAATCATCAAAAGAAATCTGATTTCATTCAACTTTGTCAATAGTTTCCAAATATCTTTTCTTGTATCTATGAGGATTTGATAGGCATTGATCCAAGATTGGCACAACATACCATTGAGTTGGATCCATAATCTAAACCCATTAGATAGTTTCAAAGGTCGGTGAATCCCCATATTAAGCTTCTTAAAGAAGGAGATAAACAAGATCATAGAGGCAAGTATCATCTTTCCAATCAAGAACTCTTCATGGGTTACTAATCTAGTGCTAATCAAGAAAATAAATAGAGAAATCAGATTATGTGTGGATTTTTGTGATTTGAATCGAGCTTCACTCAAATACCATTATCCACTCCCTCGATGGAGAAAATATTATAAGTAGTATCTAGATTAGAAAGGTTCTCTCATTACTAGATGGTTACTCAGGCTACAATCAAATCATGGTGAAAGAGGAAGACCAATTTAAAACATCCTTCACCACAAAATGAGGCACCTATGCTTATAAGAAGATGTCATTTAGGTTATCAAATGTGAAGCAACATTTTAGAGGGTTATGGACATGGAATTCAAGGGGATAATTAACAAGATGGTTTTTTATCTTGATGATATCACAGTATTCTCCAAGAACATAGTAGATCATCTTTCTCATCTCGGGAAAGTGTTCAAGAGATGGAAGAAATTCAAAGTATCTTTGAACCCAAAGAAATGTATTTTCCTATCTCATGAAGTAAAGTTATTAGGACACATTGTGTCCAAAGAGGGGCTGACAATTGATCTAGAAAGAGTTGAAGCCATCTATGCACTATCATTTCCAATTCATAAGGAGGCTATCCAAAGCTTCTTAGGGAGATTAATTTTTTTAGAAGGTTTGTGCCTGATTTTACCACTCTTGTTAAGCCACTAACAATGATGTTGAAGAAGATTATGGCATTCAAGTGGATATTAAAGGGTAAGGAGAGTTTTGAGGATATCAAATATGCAATATCCCAAGATCCAACTCTAATCAATCCATATTTTTCAAAGTACTTTATCCTATATGCCTTTGGTGGTTCAAACACAATCTATGCACTATTGGTGCAAAGTTGAACAAGGATCCAAGTAGCCCATTGTTTTCTTCACCCAGAGCTTGGAGTATTATGATGTGAGGTAATATTTTATTAAAAAGCATGTCTTCACTATTATAAGGAGTTTGAAAAGTTTTATCTGCTTGGTTTCAAACAAAAATAATCATTTGTTAGTGTCTCACGCTGGAGTGAAGGAATTCCTTCTATACAAGAACTTGAATGAGAAAATGGAAGGTTGAATCACTCGTGTCATGGAATATGACATAGAAATCAAGGTATCCAAATTGGTCTATGGAAAAGGCTTATGTGAACAGTTGGCTTCCAATTGGCCTATTAATTCCAGAAATGAAGAAGTTGTTTTGTTGTTACAAGATGATCATAAACAAGTTGTAAATGGTACACCCATTCCTTGTTGGACCTGGAACATGATACATTTTCTTCAAATATTTATATGAACTCTGGAGTTGAACAAAGAAAAGAGAAGGTATTTTAGGCTCCAATCCATTTCGTATGTTCTCATTGATAACATCTTATTCAAGAAATGTGTGCATGGAGTTATCTTTAGGTGTGTTCGAAAAATCAGATTGAGAAAGTACTACATGAGTTCCATGATGGAACGGGTAATAGCACTCAATATCATGAAGGTTAGTTACTATTGGCCCACATTTTTAGTGATTTTTATTCATGGATCCGAAAGTGTAAAAATGTGTAATCTTTATAGGAAAGGAGAAGCTAGTAGCACTACCACTCCACCCAATCGCAATTGATCAACCATTCATGTAGTGGGGATTAGAATTCATTGAGGTCATCAATCTGAACTCAAGACAAGTCCATGAGTGGGTTCTCACAACAATGGACTAATTTACCAAGTGGAATAAAGCATTGGCACTCAAGGAGGCAAACGAATCTAGTATACTTGACTTTTATGAAGGAATTGTTACAGATTTAGTGTCCCGGATAGTATCATATCATAAAATTCTATAGCATTCCTTGGCACTAAGATTTCTGAATGGGCTATCAAGAATGGGATATTTTTGAACACTTCCTCTAATTATTACCCCAGGGTAATCGAAAAGCTGAGTCCATAAATAAGAACTTGCTGAGGATTATTAGAAGGACTCTGGATAAAAACCAAAGGACATGGCATGCCAATCTCAAATCAACCTTGTGGGCTAATAGAATCATGCCAAAAAGGTCATCTGGAATAACTCCCTACAAGTTGGTCTATAGTAAAGAAGATATGTTTTCCATATCTCTTGAGTTGCCACCACTGGAGCTTCTTAAGCAGCTAGAGTTATCTGAGTTTGAGCCTATGGAATTTAGATATATTGAACTCGTGGAGTTGGAGGATCTAAGAGAGAAAGAAATGAAAACCATAGAGAAGGATCAAGCCTTGATCAATATATCCTTTTAGAAGAAAACTAAGGCCAAAAATTTCTAGGAAGGGGATTTGGTACTAAAATGGGATGCTAACAGGGAAAAATCAGGTAAGCATTCCAAATTTGATGTTATTTTGAGTGGTCCCTACATGATCATGGGGTGCAAGAGTAACAATTCTTTCAAACTGACCAAATTGGATGGAGAAGAACTACAAATTTCATTCAATAGAATTTACTTGAAGCATTGTTACTAAAGTAAAATCTTATCCTTTATACATATTAGTTTAGAATTTCTAATTCCTCTAAGTTCTTGTTAGCACAGTTGTTCTATTGTTAGAGTAGGTTTCCCTTCACTAAGTGCTTTACATGGGTTATATTTCTCCTTTTTTATCCTTGCATAATACAAAGTGTGTTTCGGAAGAGAAATGTTGTAGCAAGAAGCTCAAAGTTGTAGGAAACAATTGCAATCCTCAAGAGGTTTCAAATGCAAATCAACTAAAATCAGATTTAGGGATAAATTTCAATGCTTTCATTATCTTGTCTCTTCATATCATTCACAGTTGAGCTTCTCACGCCCCTTATAAAATCAGATAAATTATTTTATAGGCAGCTTGTTGTGTTATAGATGCTAGGTCTCATGGAACTATGCAGGTTTTCAAGCTTGGTGAGCAACCCCTTCAAATTCATTCAACGTTGGCTTCGGTTTTGAATAGAAGATTAACCTTAAATTCTCCATTCTCATTCATTGGATATTGTTTAATGGGGGATGCCATGAATTTATGGGTATTTTCTACCTTAATGGTGTTCTAGGTAGCATATAAATGATGAAAACAGTTTTAGTAGTAAATCCCAAATTACTTCCCAATCATCATGTAACTCAAGCTCTGTAGTGCACCATCATTACCAAGAAATCAACTTAGTTCAATGCTTCATATTGGTGAAGAATCATATTTTGGGGTAGGTTCAGAACTCTATTTCCAATCCCAATAGATCATATTTTACAGAGATGAAGAAAATTAAATTTCAGATCAAAACAATTTTCAACTCATGTAATTTTCAAGAATTACTTATAAAATTGGAGAGTGCAAACAACGGGTCCTGCTCCAACCTAAACAAAGTGTTTCAAGTAGATTTTGGGGTGTCAAGTTTCAAGGATTTAGATTAGTTCATGTTAACTCCATTCCCAATGGATGCACAAGGCTATTGATCAGCCCCATGTAGCAGGTAAATGTCCTAGTGAGTCACTAAATATTTATCCATTTTCACCCCCTTTGCGTGAAATGGACATCTAAGAAAGCTTAGACTCGGGAAGTTAATGGACCTTCATGGGTGAATCTAGTATTTACATTTAGATTTCTATGTTTTAGAGCACCTATAGTTAATTCAGGGAAGGCTTGGAACCACAAGAGGAAAATTTTCCTCTTCCGGGTTTCAAAGGTTCAAGAGCTTATGCAATGTGAGAAGGCTAGCTCAGGGGACCACACTCTCAAAAAAATGGCAAAAATTGGATAAGGGGTTCTTGGACACTTCAATATATCTTCATGGCCCCTGAACACTAAGGAAGTCCAAAAGATCCAAATAAATTCAAGAAAAAAATGAAAAATTATGAAACTTTTCCTAAGGGGTCAAAACTGACTCACCGAGCTCTTGGGCGAACTATTTTCTAGCATGGCAAGCTAGTTGGAAGGTCGGGGTCGAGTTGGTTAACATGGCAGAAATTTTTAGGGTGGATCATTTATGAGCTCGGTGCATTGGCAAGGGTGAATGGTGTGGTTCAAAGATGGACTTGACGAGGTGAAGACCAAGTTGCTCGGTGCGAGTTAAGCGGGTTCCCTTGCCACAAAGTACAGTCGATGTGGGTTTTTGGCACCTGACCACCCCGAGGGAAATTAGGTCATGAGTTCCCCAAACCTCCACTTTCTCTGTAGTTCAAAGGTGACTTGGCACATTGCGGAGGTGAGGAAAGTTGTGGGCCCTATAAGTCGATGTAAGAATAATGCGGTGTGGATCGATGTAGCTCGGCGGGCACGAGGGTGAAGTGAGCTGGAGACTCGGGTTAGCCAATGTGGAAGGGTGGAGGATTGGATTCTAAGGTGAACATGGGATGTATCAGCAAGCCAAAGATGATGCGGGTGTAAAACAAGTGTGGGGAACAATGTTACCCACAGAACATTTTTTCCCGCCGACGTGAAAACCCCTGCATGATAGGACGAGTTACCACCGATCTAGAAAGGGAATCCCACCAAGATGGAAAGCATGAATTGTGTAGGATTAAGGCCAAGTTAGAATTCAATGATCTAGGGGAGGTATAAGTCATCGCATGTGACTGGTTAGGAGGGAGCACGCAAATCCAACTCGAAAATCCAGTTGGTGAGTTGGCTCTGAGATGGCTTAAAAAATTAAACCCAGTTAACACTCAAGCCTCCTTTGATGAAATATAATGTTGTGGACCCCACTATATTTTTAAAATACATTCCTAGGAATATTTAAAACATAAATTTTATAAATTTGGGGAAAGAATGAAAAATAATTATTTCCAATAACCCAATTTATAGCACAACCTCGTAAGGCATAGAACAGTTAAGGAGTGACCTATACTCAAACTACCATAACTTCTTCATTTTTTCACCAAATTAGATAAAATTATACTCATTGGAATCATGATTTCATCCTCTACACTCAAAAATAAAGAAATTAGAGATTTGGTGAAGTTTGGCGGGTGAAAATGTAAAAATGAGCCTATATTTAAGCAAGAACTTCTAGGTAGTTTAAATTAAATTAAATGAAGCATGGACAACCATTTTCTTCTGCAACAAACTATAGTACAACAAGGCATGGGTTTTATAGGTGCTCCATCATGTTTTATAGCTAATCAATGCACTTTTTTGGTGGGTAAAATGGAAAATTTTGGATTCAACCTCTCTCTCTCTCTCTCTTCTATATAATGTAATCCTTCTCATTTGAGAGGGGGTGATATTTTGGGAGCTAGGGGAAACTGTTGTAAAATTGTTTCTCATTTTTCCATTAAGTTGCAAACCTTCATATAAGCTCCGCAAATGTAATAGTGTCTCTATTCTAAAACTGTAATGGATTGTGCAAAGTTATAGAGTAATAAATCTATGTATTGTGGTTTTTTATTTAACCCTTTCTCATTTTTCTTGTAAATTCATTCCTCACCATTACTGATGTTCTATTATGCACATGTTTTCTTCCACTTGCAGGTCTATGGTGTTGTGTTTCTTTGAGATTTGGTGTTGAATTCACATCTTGGGACTGTCTCACATCTTACCTGGCCTCTTTCAACTCCATTTCCCTTCATCCCTCTCCCTCATCATAATGTCTCACACCCTTATCTTGGTGATATCACCATTGTTAGAGTAGGATTTCTTTATTTTCATGCTCTCTCCCGCTTCCTGGTCCCTTAGAAATTATAGGTTATGAGTAGATAGAATTTTTCCTTCACTAGAAGTATTTTTGTAGAAGATTAGGAAGAGGAACCAACCTTCTATAGAGAGTTATCTCAATTTGCAAGGTCCCATACCTTGAAATAATTCCATATTTTCCAATTACACGGTAGCTCATGCACACACACATGACAAATCAAAGGGTGTTGTAATTTGGTGATAAGAGGTTCACACTAGAAAACAAATAGCCAAGTGGCATCAAAATCATAAAGCTTTGAGTTTCTAAGGAAACTAAAAAAGGAAATCTCGATAAATCAAGAAAAATGGCTAAGTATCCACATTCAAATAGAAAAACAATATCACAAAATAGATAAAGAGTCTCGAATCTTAATAACAATCAATTAAAATTATTGGTTCCAAGTACAACCAAGTTTACAAATAAAACACATATGAAGAGATTCACATCACAAGCACTATAGTAACCTCCAAAGAGGCCGCTCACTGGGGTACTATATCATCGAGTGTGCATCTCGGCATCGAGAATCCATCTCATGATATAAATAATAACTAATCAAATAATATAACTGGCATAATCCATATATGAATCATCCCTCCAAACTCCCACAAGGATCAACATAATCGGTATCACATAAGATTGTTTGATGGATAACCTTAATATGAGAGAGCAGGACTCTAGTTTGCATAAGTTGAGCCTAAGGTGGTGTGCATCCAAAATATACTAAGCAAGCTCAAAGTATACTAAATAGATAGAAGTAGGTTTTCTTCTACATGAGACTCCACTTCTAAACTCGTACTCGGCTCAAGGTTATGGTAACCTGGTTCACACATCTCTCCACACATACACTTTTGATACTACCTGTAGGGATCGTAAGTGTAGGGTACACAAATTAACACATCACTCCATATTGATACACTAATTATTTACGCACAACAACCATATCATCTTACGCATGATATATTTACAAGGTATAACATAACATTATTTCCACATCTCATAACACATCATGTTTCCACATAATGCACCCAAAAGTGCAAGTACAATATAATAGGGTTCATAAGATCACCATATGCCCCCAATTCACGATAGGAATCCATCACATAATGTATGAATACATATGTACGATGAACATATTGACTAACATCACAACATTATAATACAACATGGTGACAACAACACAATATCACAGGATAATAAAGCGCTATAACACTTTGGTACTCCAAAATAACATTTCTATCACGCAATAAGGTGATACATCATCTGTGAAATTATCATTAAGTTCATGAGAGAGAGAGAGAGATTGAGAGAGAATTCTCTCATCACGAAACACAACAACATCATAACAAATCCACACTAAGTGGTATGCACAACAGGTGCATTCATATTATCACAAGTACATCATTTTTCACATCACAACATAATATCACATTACTCTTCCAACTCCTCCACCATGTATAATCATCACAACACAAAATCTCCTAGAGGTTCAATAACATGAACATCAACTCTGATACGATATGTAATTCCCACAAAATAAACACCCAAATACAAAAATAAAATACCAGAATATTTGTTTTTGTCTTACATTACTTGATACACAACACCACATGGGATCACTTAGGATAACTCACAACACATGATACATTTTCACAAACATGAACCCACATATATACATGATGAGGAAAGGATAAGCACCACAAATAGAGACGACACACATTTCCAATCCTACCTAAGAGGCTTACAATGGGGAGAGGTCATCATTGCAACTACCCCTTATTACTCCAAGAAGGAATATTGGCTAGCCTTTGGTTCCTCCAAAGCATACACACCACATCAACTTCAACATGCCCCTTATCCCTCCATTATAACATGTGTTTATCCCTCCACTAAGACTAGCTAGGAATTCATTTGGTTCCTCTTAAACAAAACACATACTTCCTCCCTTCACCAGCTACACCTTATTCCTCCAATAATCAATGATGAAACCTCACCCCAAAAAGAAGAAAACATATCCACATAAAAATCAAGATGCACATCAAAAGCGTGTCTTCCCAAAATAAATAAAAATATAAGACTATGATCCAGTCATAATATAAACCAGCAGATAGGCACTTTCCACAACACAACACTTTCATGGTTACATATTTATTACAATCCTATTTCATTATTTTACCTTAATTATTTGAAGAGAACTTAACATGTAAACCTTCATTCTTCTTTTATCTAGACTCCATTTTCTTTATTTTGTTTAACATTTCACCTATAATGGTTCCATTTATTTATTTTTTCTCATTTCTCTTATGGAAATTAATTTATATAGCATGATTTTTAATAGGAATATTTAAACACACATGAGTCTACTAGTTCTTGTCCTAAGGATTCATTTCTAAGGAACATGTTTACTTGGTTTAGCATTATACTTTCATTATGCAATAGGAACTAGTATGAGATCAAGAGGGAAGAGGTCTATAGTTTAAAGGATTAAGGTTCAAGATTTATTTTTAGATATACTTTAATAATTGGTTGGGTTCATATTAATGTTTACATGTCATGAGTTTCTTCTTTTTCTCAAATAAAATTTTATGTTTTCTCGAATGCTCGATCTCACATGGAGCAACTTATATTCATTTCCCACAACATAAGAAGGCTTAATCAAGTTATAAGAAAGCTTTAAATTTCACTTTTCTCCTGGAACAACATCTCATGAATACACTTTCAAAGACTAAGTGTTAATTACAATTTTGCTATTTTCCACAATTAACTCTTAATATCGTATTATAGTAAATCAAATTGGTAGCTAAAATTAGGTATGGAATTCATCCGTAACCCAAATCCTCTAAGATGTCTTTCAAAAGAAACTCCTATATTTTTCACCTAAAACCCTTCATTCTACTCATGTGTCATCTTAAAAATATTTGCATGAGATTTAAAATTGGATTCTCTTAAGGTGTTAACTTAAGAGAACCCATTCATTTCAGACGGTTTTCCAATTTTTTATAATCACCCATTAGTGTTCGAAATTTATGTTTCCTATTCTCCCAAATTCTACCAAGTATGTTCATTGCATATCCCTTAGTGCCTATCCTCAACACAACTAAACAATTATGTTGTTTGGTCCTTACGTAAAAATGTCTCAAAACAACTCTATACCGTAATTAAAGCATCCCACACAACTTCCACACACATAAATACAATTCTTAGGAGGAAACCTACATACTCCAGCCATTGTTTAACCATTACTGTTCCTATAGGATGGTTTCACAACAATTCAATAAGCATACACATTATTATAGTAACTTGAATTTAGACTCTTATTTCCCCCGATCTCTCGAGGTTCCATCGAGTACGAATATCTAGGATCATCCTAAAATTTTAGTTTTCTACGTTATGAAGGTGATCACACAAGAAGGGTAAATCATACAAGAATTTTACTCTAAGGTTGACCTTTTTATTTAGGTTCATTTCCTACAATTCCAAAGTAATTAGTACAACACACAAGAGGTTCATTCATTAATTTCACACTGGAGCACACTATAAAAGATCAATTCATTTCTAGTTAGCATATACATCCACCCCCTTAACAATACATAATCCTGAATTAAGTTAACACCCATGACTAAATGTCCATTTTCCAAACACCCCAAAATGCTAAAAATTTCATACTCATCACAAAATTCAATAATTATCATTTTTATATATAACAGTATTGTTGATATATTATATACAATTACATTGTTCCAAATAACATGTTATTATGAAATCACCAAGTAACACTTCTCTTTCTCCTTGTCTCGGTACCTAAAACTACCGCATGGTCAACACAATTGTTGGCATGGCATCTACCTAAAATATAGCATAATTTCATGATTCCATAGTTTTCCATTCACATGATTATAATACTTAGCATGCAAAAAAAGAGTTAAAGATACATTCATTTCATTTCCTAACTAGAGGGGAGAGAGAGATAGAGGAGAGAAGGCATAAAAACACCATTTTTCTAACAATCAAATTTCTCAAAATAAGCAACAAAAGAGAGTTCCATATAGTCATTTATAAGTGCCTAAAAGTTTCTTGTTAGTTATTTGACTTGAAGAGGGTCCCACAACATTCTTTCACATTTTCCTACAAGTTTGCAAAAACATCTAAATTTAACCCGAGGGTTGAGAAACCGTGTTCAAAAACAAATTTACGATAGGTGAACACACCATGAGATGAATCCTATACCCTCTTCTATATATAATAAATTCATTGGAGTTAACAAAACTTATAACTAGTGAACAGTATGAATGGTGACTACTTTTTCAGAGCCACCAATTGTAATTTGACTAGTTTGACTTGATCACCCAACGACCCGAGGTCTACAAAACCCCCTCGTAAAACTAAATGACAGTGAGTTTTTCTCATAACTAATAGTTCGCAAGTAATTGTTTGTTCTTTCTGGTTTAATTTGATGATCTATGTACACAATAAATCAAACACAAAAATAATAATCTTCAAATTTTATTCATACAGGATGTTATTCATATGTAATGATTAAAAATAAATAAGAATACAACTCCCATAAATAAGGAATGCATCTTATCAACATTCTTCACATATCACTCAATTTATATCCCATATATCTCTCATAATATCCCATAATATCTCACTATCATTTGATATCCCTATTCTAATTGTGATATTAACTCACGTACATACAAATATGATATTAATATCACAATATTAATATCTCACTCAACTATTTATCTAACGTATACAATAATGTGAGCATTAATAATTAGTTATTCCTAAAATTCACCCCTTAGTGTGAACATGGGGAAAATAGTATCATGTACTACTAACAAACTCAAATGATGTTTTTTCACTCACTAACCACCAACTTACAAATGACCATGATGGTTTTATACTCGGGTTACTACAAACCTACAAACTACCAGGATGGTTTTACAATCGGCTTACCAACAACCTACAAACAAAGGATGGTTTTACATGTGGTTAACCAACAACCATATATATCATGATTTTATAGTACTTTATTAGTTCTCATCAATATCTTACCTCAAGGGGAAATATAAAGAAATAAGCTCACTTATTACAATACTTGAACATGTATGATCTATCTCTTTGTATTTACTACCACACAATAGAAAATAATGTCACCAAAGCTGATATGTGGCCCTGTCGTTGGCGACTAATGAGAGGTCATCGATTGACCTCCTTCCTCCAACATGTCAGTACTTAACTTACTAAAATGTAATTTTGAAGGTCAAATTTCATTATTTTACAAAATCGAACAAAGAGTTCAACCAAAAATGCGTTCATAAGACAATTTTTTTCCAAAATTTTAAATCAAAACAACAATAACGAATTAGACAAGACCATTTAGTTTTTAGACTTTTGATAATAACCTTAACAATAACGAATTTTGATGTTTTAACACTTACAAAACTTATTGTTTTGACTACACAAATAATTAAAAATAATAACTCAAAAATAATTTTAGAAAATAACAAATAACCTAAACTTAAAACAAAACAATACAAACACAATTGTGTCTCAACTTGATGAAACTAATGATGGACAAAATTAAAGGAATTTGTAAATACAAAAATTTACTACACAAAATATTATATCCAAAAATATTATATTTTCACACACACCCGAACTCATATAAGTAATGCCACTATAAAAGACAAACTACTGGCTAACATTGATTTGAGTATGAATTTAGTGGAAGTTTTTGGATGGAAAACACAACTTACATGGAAATATATATTAGGAAAAAATCATGGCTTTGATAATAATGTTGACAAGTACACTCTCCAGAAGTGTAAACAGAAGCTGCATTCAAATGATGGATTTTTGTATAAAGCTCAAGCGTAGTTCTAGATATAATGTGCCATGAAAAATGGTTCTGGATGTGTGGAGATGAGGGATTTGCGCTTTATGAGAACTCTGTAAAGATAGATTGGATATGTCACAAAATACCAAGTAGCTTAGTTGGGCATGCACAGGAAACTGAACAAGTGCATAACGTATTTTTGATGGTTGACCCTTCTTAATGGATGCAAGGTATAAAAAGACATCTTCAGATGAAAATCGAATCCATGCGCATCTGAGGTGAAGAAACATCGTTCAATGGATTTGATGATATTACTCTGGAGAAGCTAATTTTGACTTTTTTCCATAGAACTAGCGCGTGTTTCTATTGTAATATGCCACATGTTTGAATAAGGAATGAATGTTTGAGAGCCTTTGACAGAAATAGAATACTAGTGGAAGGGATACGACAAAACAATGGCGTACAATGTAGATGCAAGACTAAACACTGGATGACAAGAATATATAATTGTCATATTCAACGCACTGAAAGCATGATTGTGCATCAAATTAGACACCTCAAAGAAAGCAAGTATTCACAAAAAAATACATCATAAACTTACACGTTATGACTCTCATCTTAGATTTCTCTGGTTCGTTTGCTCTGAAAAGTGAATACATGCCCTGAATGAGTTGACAAAAATAACAAATAATAAGCCCCCAAACTCAATTGTTTCATCATCTTGATAGCCTTCTCTGATACCAGATGTTCATTCTGGTTTAATTTGATAATCGATGCATATAATAAATCAAACACAGAAATAATAATCTTCAAATTTTATTCATACAGGATGTTATTCATATGTAATTATTACAAATTAATAAGAATACGAATCCCGTAAATAAGTAATGCATCTTATCAATATTCACCACATATCACTCAATTTCTATGTCATATGTCTCTCACAATATCTCACTATCATCTCATATCCCTATTCTAATTGTGAGATTAACTCACGTACATATAAATATGATATTAATATCACAATAGTAATATCTCACTCAAATATGTATCTAACCTATGCAATAATGTGAGCACTAACAATTAGTTATTCCTAACATTTTCATGGATAAATACTAGAGGTATATAGAGGCTGATATTTGTTTCTTCGCCTGGGCCAAAATGGCAAACCAAAACCACACCCAACTTTTGATTTTAAACAACTTCCAAAACTGCAAAAAGGGTTAATAGGCTCGTAAAGGGGTGAAAAAATAAAGCACAAACAATCATTTGAGGGCATTCTAAGGTTTGATAAAACACTCCACGTGACAGGGAACATGTTCACACTTGAATTTCCCGTTTCGGGGTTCGGAGAGGTGTTACGCAAATCATCGAAATCATGTTTTATTAACTTTGCAAGGCAAACAAAAAGGGTAGTTTTAATCTATAAATCAAGTTAAACTTGTTTTTGTTGTGTTTTTCATTATCCAGTATTGTTATTAAAGCTAACCCAACCTTTAAGGAGATAAAACATAAAACTAGGTCACACTCAAAACCTACCCTTTGAGTTGACTAAAAAGGGGGAAAACTTTAAACATCGAGTTACTTCACATTAAAACTTACTAAGGAAAACTCATCATCATTTTATTTATTTTTAATAATCCATAAGAAAGGAAACTAGAAAATGTTGAAATTGTGCAAGATAAAGGGAGATGACCGTATCTCTGTTTGGGTATCTAATTCTTTTGTAAAATTCAATCATGATATTTCATGAGTTGGGTAAGTCGTCTAGTCATGTGGCCAAACACTTCCCAAGCATCAAATCCGCCACACCTTCCCACTTCATGCTTTGCAAAATTTTGTGAGTGGGGTTGAAATTGCTTCTTAGAAATGTTTTTTCGTAGTAGTTGAGAATATGAAGCAAATTTTACAAGGATGGTTTTCGTAGTAAGCACAATGTGTAATGCTTTGTTCAATCAAGATTATCTTTCTCAAAGAACTCAAAATTACACCTCCTGCGACCCTGTTGTCCATGCGACCAAGTTCTCTTAAGGTGTTTTTCCAAACCATTACATTCCTTGTGCTTGCTTCCACTTGCATAAATATATATCATTGCATTAATAACTAAGACATCATACCAGAACTTTCCCTTTCTCCTTTATTTGGTGGATGACATACCATGTTTTTATGATCAACACATAGACCGGAGTATCTTTGGAAAAATGGATTTAGAACAAGATTTACACCTATTAATAGCATATTTCTTGGAATTTTCTAAAGCCTTTTAATAAGAAAATAGACCTACATGCAACCAAGAACCATGGCAGTCCAGGAAATCCCCCTTTTTTATATTGTCCAACAGTTTATGTTCCTTATCCATTATGCTTTGTTGGATGTCCATAGAACAAATCTCCAACTCTTGGTGTGACTGGGAGGATGTTGGAAATAGTTGTAGGGTCTGGATTTAAACCAAATCAAATTGCATCAATTTGGAGTTTCCAAGGCCTCTTTAACAAACCCATTTTATGTGCATCATGTTATCATTTCTTCCCATGCAAAACTCAATCTCACAAAGATTAAGTAGAGGGAGGCAAGTGAAGGAGGCAATGCACATTGCTTGAAAATTTCCAAGGCATCTTTAACAAGACCCATTTTTTTTCCTACCCTACGGTCACATCATTCCATGGGACACATTTCTTTAAACATTTGTCAAAGCAGACCATGTGTCTTTTGTATACGTCTTCATTTTTAGACATGTCTTTCAGGGAACTGTAACTATGAATTTCAAAAATCCACTCTCCTTTGCACCTTGATGGGTGCACATACCTATTCCCAATATTATTATCTTGGCATGGTTGGGAGAAGATATTGTTGGTAACGAGGAATGGATTGGGTGAGAGACCGGTTTAGATGTATTTAGGGAGGTGAAATGCTTGATAAGTGTGCTCATGCCTTGTCCTATCTCGACAAACCCAACCTTCACCCACATGCATCCATCCACTTTCTCACCGAACTCATTTACTCTCCCCTCCCCCATTTTAAATTTAGTTATTTTATTTTATTTTATTATTTCACATGAATAAGTATATATTTCATTTTATTTAACATTATATATTAATTTTTTTATTTACTCATATTCCATTTATCTTATTTTCTCCATTTTTGTGTGTGTGTGTGTGTGTGTGTGTGTGTGTGTGTGTGTGTGTGTGTGTGTGTGTGTGTGTGTGTTTGTGTGTGTTTGTGTATATACTTAAAAATATCATATTGTTCTACGAGGATCAATATAAAACCTCATGCACGTAAAAGAGGGTTGTACTTCCAATGGTGACGTGAACGCTTCACTTAATCAACAAGAACTTGAATCACAAAGGAAAATCAAGTAGAAAGAAACATGGTCTAGCATTCTCATAGATCAAAAATAAGAGGTACATATAGGAGTGTTGTGTAACTCATGTGCATGACACATGGACACATGAAACCCTAACTAACCCTAATGACCTATGATCTCACTAAGTGAGATGACTAACCATATGAGGTGGACAAGATGCCGAGTGACAATGAGACAAGTCATATACACCAACAAAAACAAACTCGCATGTATTTTTTTAGTAGCTAACTTGGAATATATTCATTTATAAACTTGTTTTATATTATTTTATTCCTCCCGTATTTCCATTCTCATTTCATTTTTTTATTTATGATTATATATAGTTATTATTTGAATTTTCATCATTTTTAAATATACTTTTTAACTACATATTTGTGTATATAATGTTGACGACCATGAGACAACGAAAACAAAACTATCGTGAATCTGTTTCGCATATTAAAAAGCGCAGAGGAACAGTGAGTAACACTTGCATAAATTTTCTAAAGGAAAAATACCAACAATGATCCATGAAACATGGATTCTACCTAATACATCGTCAGGTGGTAACCTTGTACTCATGAGGTGATCACTATTGTCTCGAATGAGGTCTAACACTGGGTGTGTCTCAAGGTAGACAACGATGTAGCTAACACACTTTCTATCTGAGTGCTATGAAGTATGGCTTGTACAGGATTTTACAACTCACTTGTCGCAAAGTATTCATCTCCCCTCTGATCAAACATAGCCAGGTGGGGATCTAAACGTATTTGGTAGATGAGTTTAGATCAGATCAATAAATAGTTTCGTTGTGTTTAGAAGAGATCTTTATTTCCATCATTATTGGTATGGTTGTTTTATGCAACACAATATACAAGTAAATAATGTATGTTGGGAATAATCTTTAGTCAAATATTTATCTTTCTAGACATCGATTCTTGTGCGTCATTCACTAGGAGAGGATCACAACTAACTTACAATTCTTTATACATTATTCATCACCATGCTTAGCCACTCGATATTTGAAGGTGGATTAATTATTCCTCTCCACATGTACCAAGTTCAATTATCTAGGTATTCTAACTGGTTGCAATATGGAATCATGATATAATCCATTGTATTGTTGACATTGGAATCATCTCAATTTCAAATTCATTATAATACAAATCGATCTCAAAATAACTACAATTTTTTTTGGATCACATTGCAAAAGGTTGTATATTATATCTTCTATATTTTGGATTCATTAATATTCATGGGCCTGCTCACTATTGATTCATTGGTTATAAATCAAAAGATATATGACATTTGGTTTTGAATGGAAAATTCATTGGTTCCACTGACATCCACATGTTTTGGATTGATATAGTGTCAATATGAGAACAATGTTTAGTAATAGATGATGTTGATTTGAGCTTGTTGATTTGAGTGATGTATTGGGTGTTATTGAGGGAGTTTAGGTCAAGTTTTGTGTGTAAGATAGTAAGGATCTAATTCAAGGAGTTTAATGTAGTCCATCAAGTCGAGTCCAAGTTTGAAGTTGATATCCTCTATACAAAGTATAATATTATTCAATAATAGATTCAAGATTTTATATCTAATAATGTATTCTACATATTAGTGTCATAAGGCCTATGGTCTAATAGCTGGTAATATTTGTAATTATAGGTGAGTCTTTAAAATTAAAAATATGTGTTATTTAGTTTTAACAAAGACTCTAAGTATATTTGCATTTATAATTAGTTTTATTTTATGGAAAGAAACAAAGTTTTAATAGGGTTATTTTGTCTCAACAAGTGTCTTAAAGAGTTTGATTTATAATAAAAGCCTTAGGATATATTAGAAATTGAAATTAATTCTATGTTTTTCCATAGTTTTAAGCCTATGTCAAATAAATTTTTAAGATTTTTCATCATTCTTCAAGTATAAAAATTGCCAAAGTTTAAAAGTTTAAAAAATTATTGTATATGTAATTGATGTTAAAAAGGGATCATTATAAAAGTTATAAAAATAAAAATAAAAATAAAAATCCTTATGGATGTATTTTACATATAATCCAATGCCGATTGATATATTTATTTGAGCTAAATATTCAAATTTGTTGAGTAGCTAAGTAGCGTCAACTAGATGTTGGAGGCAATAGAGAAAGGAGGGTGATCAATTCCTCTCATTAGTCACCAATGATGGAATTGTATTATGTTATGGAGGCATCACTTTCAGTTGTGTGTTTTCTTTATGTTGTATTGTGTAGAATAATAATATAAGTTTGTGCACATTCACTTGAAACATGGGAGCATTCCTAATGTAATCTCTTGAATATGTTGTGATATGGCATGGAAGGTGCATAACTATAAAAATATTTGTATAAGAGGAGGCTTACTATGAAGATCCTCTAAATTTTTACTTCACTAGAAGATGATCATCCGATGAATACATTCAATTGGAAGTGAAAGTGAGATAAGTTCTTGTATGTAGATGATCATGGGAACAAGATTGAGACAACTATATGCATACCTACAAGTATGCGATGGCATATGATTTTATTTTCACGTGGGCCCTACCCTATGTTCATGCTAAGGGGGTTAATGTTAGGAAATATTAATGTTATGTGAACGAGTTATATATTGTGTGTCGAGTGAAAATAAAGCTATTTTATAGGATTTGTAAATACAACTAATATGTTAGAATAATAATATGAATATTTGTTAAATATATAATATATTAGTAATTTGTTAGTATTACGAGTTGTTTGAATAACACATACATAAGGATAGTAGATGTTGGGACCCCAAAATAGTGGCTAAGTACAAAAAGGTGCGTAGGCGCACAAGGCCTAGTTGAAGAAGGGCGCGCAAGGAGAAGGCACACAAGATAGGGTTTAAGGAAGGGTTTAAGAAAACCCATGGCGCGCGCGTGGACAAAGCCAAGGTTTCAAGACTTAGCCATATTGGGCATTTTGGGCAGGACACGAGAAAAGTGTGACCCGACTGCGCATGCAGAGTGGATAAGGTGCCATCTGGCAACGTGATGCCCACGAAAGGAATATGCCCTGCGATAGAAGGTTCTAGAAGACATCATGGAAAAAAGTGGAGAGCTTAGGCCTGGAGAAGCATGCTCCCATGGAGGACCACATTCAGACACTTGGCATCGGATTTGAGGCTGCAAAAGGATGAGTTGGAACTTTGGGATGTCTATATATGCGAGCGCGCATGAGAAAAATAGAGATATATATTAGATAGACGGAGGGAGAGATCAGATAGAAAGGAGAGGAGATTATAGGGAGCGGAGCTTTGCAAAAATACTGTAAGAACTCTGTGGGCTTGGGTAGAGGATATATAAAGGAGTAATGTATTAAGGGGACTGGGTTGTAAAATTTTTGTATGGATGAAGGACATGATCCCTGTTGTGATGTATGACTTGATCGATCAAGCTGTGGTAGTCTAATGGATCCATTGAATGTAATGAGGTTACAAACATGAATGAGTATGAGTGTAATTGATTCGGTTCATATCTATATCTTTTCATTTCTCTTCATATATGTTATAGAGTAGATGTAAATCCTTATGTATTTTCCTTTCTGTTGTAGTGTTATACATTTATCTGTAAGTACTGTCTGTTTGGAATGAATGCATTTGTCTAGAGGCTATTATGATCCCTATGATGATTGTATGTCTCATTTCCACTTTTATTCATTAAGTTCATGACATAGATGATGGTTTCCCACTTAACTCACATAAAAGAGAGACTCAACGCCCGCGCATGCCTCGGGTGACCTCCCGAGTGTGCATTGGGTGATAGGTGATGAGCATGGGATTTCTTTCCTTTGTGATGGGTGTAAAAATGACTACATCTTGGTTCCATTTCTAGGACCTCTTTTCGAATTTATAGTGGGAAATGGCATACATCTTGATCTGTGTAATGAGTAATGACAGAGTGTTTAAATTTGGAAAGTGTTGGATCATGGTTCAAAAGCATGGAGGATGAATTTTCTGAGAGATTCATCATTGGATCCGAGTTTGATGCTCATAGAGGGGTAGAAGAAAACCTCTACCATGATTTATATCAAAAAAATTGTTTCTTCCCAAAGTAGAACTATATGAATGACTCTCGGCATATGCGTCTAGATCAAGATGGTATTATAGAGCACGTGTGTGGACCCAAGAAGAATACTAGAGGCTGCAGGATGCGGATCTGACATGGACTCGTCTTTGTGGATCATTAGTGGAAAGGTGTGTTGGCTAGCCACACTCTGGAGTACGTTATTTCTACATACTCTTGTCTGGAAGTTCCGAGTTTAAGTTTTCGTAGGAGCCAGGAGGATCATTTCTATGAACTATCCCTCTAGAAATGAAGATCTTAATTGTTACCTTGAGTTTAGAGGCATTTCCAATGGATGGCTAAACCGTTCTGAGCATTGGACGAGGAACCTAGGGTGGAGGAAGATGGAAGATATTATGATAGATAGAGAAAGGGAGGAGAGACGGCTCAAGTATAGTGAAGCACGTGAAAGGGATAATGTTATACAACGTAAAGTTGCAAGTGTGATGGATCTATGGAGGTAGACATTTTGGGACGGAGTGGAGGTTCACGCAGAGGACATGGAACCTAAGCAGTCTGTGCTACCCCATCTTGGCAAGCACGTAAGAGAGACCCCTTCAGTTTCTAATGAGAGTTTTTCATGTGGAGAAAGAAGAGTCATTGGCATGTATCTGAACCCACCTTGTGACCAACCCCTGACGCTTGGTTTTCTAGATCAAGGAAGGAGTATCGACCCAGTTGGTATCAGTGGAAGTGACAGATCTGTGCCAGGAGATACAATTTTTCATTTCCCACTTCTATGGCTACGCATATTCCAAAGTATTCGGAGGAATTTTTGGATAAGGAGAAAGTACACAAGCCTTCGGTCTCACGTCTGGGAGTGGTGCGGAGTACACTAGTGGTAGTGGGGCATTATCCTAGACCATCAACGCATAGTTCAGTGGAACTTTGGGGACCCTTGGCATGACTACTACAAGACCTAGTGGACCTAGTGGATCTGGTGGATCTAGTGGCTCGAAAGCACAAGACTGGTGGATCCGGGGGCGGAGGAAACACGGAGGAAATCAAGGCTCTAGCTCGGGAGGAAAAGGACCCCAGCAACCCCTCAAGTCTTCTTTGAGATGTCTTTACATTTTCTAGATTACAGAGGTATTGAAGATGCTGCAAAACATGTTCACAAGTGTGAGTTGTTATGGCGCGCGAAGGGGATCACAACCCTAGAGCGGAAGGCTAGTCAGTTTACAATGACGTTGCAAGGGTGTGCACATAGCTGGTATAGGAAATATGACCCTCATCAAATGGTGGTGGATTATATTGCTTTAAAGAATGCCTTCTTGGTAGAATTCCACATCCCTAAGTTTGAACAGAAGAGCATCAATGCCCTGAAGGAGATTCAATAGGGAATGGCGGAGAGTGTGTGGGAGTATGATGCATGGTTCAAAACCCTCATGTCAAAATTATCATATGACATTCACCCTTCATAGCATGGTCAATGATTTTTTTGGGGTTGATAACTCCATTTAGAAGAGATTCATCTCATAAAACTTTCACAAACCCGCGCGAGGCATTAGAAGTTGCTCTGCGTGCCGAAGGTCGTTAGAAGTGTTGATGTTGGTGTTAGCCTATTTTGAAGCTTAGATCATTGCTATGGCTAAGCAACTAGAGAAGTTGTCTGCGAACTCAGCCCATGAGACTCACAGTGGTATATGGTGTACAAATTGTGAAGTAGAGGGGCATGTCAAGGATAGTTTCCCCCGGAGGACAAGTATGCACCATAACAGTAGACTGTGAAATCTATCATGGGGACCATGATGCAAGTAGATGTCCCTTGTTACAGAATGCAATTTGGAAGAATGTGTCTTGCTACTATAAGATATGTACCTCTACAACCCATGATACTAAGGATTGTAGGCTTATTGATAAGATCCATGAGGCCATTGATCATGGGGTGTGCCAGACTAGCATTGCCAGTAGTTATAAAGGTGATGATTACTGTTATGAGGATTGTGTAGATGGAGGTGTGCATGGAAGGGGATTTTGTGAAGGATTTTGTGGTCATGGTAACTGCAGAGGAGGAGGAAGTGAGTTCCCACGTGGAACCTATTTTAATTGTGGGTCTACAAAGAATTACAAATGAGAGTTCCCACATCCATTCGTAAAGTACTCATGGTGTGGGAAGAAGCACAAGTATGAGGAGTGCCCTGAGTTTTTGAGCACATGAATCAACAACACCAGAAAGACAAGGGCGTTGCAATGGTAAGCATTAAGAATATGGGCACACAATGGATGCCACGAGTGACATGTGATGTGAGTTTGGAATCTATTATGGTAACAACAAGAGCAGAGGCCACACACGCAAAGGAAATACCAAGGCAGAAGAACCTGGTTTCAAGGGAAGAAGTGGTACATGGGAAGTACCGGATCTTGTGCATCAAAAGGAGGTATATCAAGATACCATGGACGTCATTCGGAGTTTACAAGGAGAAATCCAATGTCTAAAGGAGTAGTCTAGGAGGGAGGAGAAAATAAGGAAGGTTGAGGTGCCAAGAGATGACCTGGATGAGGTCAAGGAAGTATGTAAAATGCTAAGGCAAGAGAATATTATTCCCTTGCTAGGAGCATGGTTGAGAGAGAAGGTACCATGCACTAGAGAAGAGCACAAAAGGTAGGTCTTGCATGAAAACCTTCCCCCTCATAGCCTTGACTATGATAGGGAGATCACGTTAAATGCGGTCGTGGATGGATGGATCCTTAGTAATATCCTCATTAACACAAGCGCGGAGGTCAATCTTCTCACCTTGGATGCATGGCATCAGATGGGAAGGCCTACATTACATCCATCTTCGAATGTGTTGTATATGGAAAATAAAATGAAGGTAATGCCCATCGGTGTCTTAAAGGATGTAGCTATCACCAATTTAGGAGCTAAGTTTACTGGGGACTTTGAATTCTTGGCGCTCACCGAGGCAAACAATTTATTAGCACTACTTGGGTGCCCATGGTGTTATAAGAACAATGCGGATCTTGGTTCAACAAGGGTTACATAAGCTTTGAAAATGAGGAGGAATAGGTCATCATACCCCTGGCTGATGGGAAGTCAACACCCTATATTAAACCTTTGGGAGAAGAGGTCCTAGATAGAATATATGTGTGCTCAATCAGGGATCCAGAGATAATCCATCCTACCGACGGAATTATCCAGTTTGAGGATGCTCAGTTAGTAAGTGACACCACTAGTCTAGCATGTGATAATTGGGCGCATGGAACCTATGAGTTGATCGGATGACATTTAAGAGGATCGGTGACAAAGGTGATAAAGGCACGCATAGTCCGGTGCCTAGGAGGAAAGGAGCTACCTAAGTACTTAGGAGGAGCCTCCCTTGAGGTCTTTTTGTAGAAGATGGAAGCTCAGTGGAAGGAGGAAAATGAAAAAGGGGGATGTTAAGCTACGTCCTACTCAAAACTACTACATATTGGTGGGAACACATCGGGATAATCTCTTGGAATGGTGTGAAGTGAGAATTTCCTTCTCGTTTCTGTTTCTAGAAGTAACACGCCCACCACCATCAAAGACTACCATGGTAAGGAGCCCACCTCTTTCCACATCCAATCTTGTGAGAGAGCATGGAGGGAAGGCACAGAAGCTTTGCCACTATCCCTCTGGGTACACAAATTGTATTCTACACTACAGGGTTGCACGCGTGCATGGTACATCCACTCTGAGACACACCGCCAAACAGGGAATTGGCAAGAACTAGTGGCTGATCTAGTCCAAGCATTTGAGTATCAAAGCACCAAACCATTGGTGGATAAGGCATTATAGGTTTTCAAGCACCTTACCATTAGGGATAGTGCCATGGAAGAAGATAGGCTACTGGAGTTGCTAGGTGAACTTGGCCTGGAGATGCGCTTTGAGGAAGAAGAAACAAAAGAGATACAACTTGAGTGCACGTGTTTGTAGAAAGAAAAAGGCAAGATGGTCTATGTCATAGACGGTGAAGAGATGGAAAATTTGGAGGTTAACCATTCTCTAGGCTCACGCAAAGTGATGGATAGTGTTGATGAAATAACGCGCGCCTATCATGAACCTTTAAAGACAAAGAAGGTTAATATCGAGATAAGGAAGTCTCTAAGATCATTGATCTTTTATGTGAGTTTGAGGATTTATTCTGTGTGGGTATCATGAACTCAAAGGTGTTCACCATTCCTTGGGGAAATGAGAATTAAGTTGAAGGAAGGTGTGCACCCGGTCCTGGAAGAGACCATACCGGATGAATCCTAATCTATGCGTGAAGGTCAAGGAGGAAATAGACAAGATGATAGCATCAGGAATCATAGAGGCTGTGGAGGAGTCAGAGTGGATAAGTCCAATGGTGATTAGTATCAAAAAGGATGGAAGGATAAGGATATGTGTTGATTATAGGGATCTGAATGCAGTGTGTGTCATTGATCCCTTCCCAACCCCATTCATTGAAGAGATCCTAGAAGGAGTGGCAGGGTGTGAAGTCTACTCTTTCATGGATGGGTTCTCAGGCTATCACCAGGTGAGGATTGTAAAGGAAGACTAGAGAAAGACAACCTTTGCCACCGAGTGGGGAAGTTTTTCCTATACAGTCATGCCTTTTGGGTTGAAGAATGTGCCTATTGTGTTCTCACACATTATAGTGCAGGCCTTCCAGGATTTCATCCACAAGTTTCTCTAGGTTTACCTTGATGATTGGACCATGTATGGACTGGTCAAGGACCATTGTGACAATCTAAGATTGATGTTTGAAAGGTGTCAACAGTTGAGGATATCCCTCAACATCAAGAAGTGTGTATTTGCTACCCCGTTTGGGACCCTGTTGGGACACATCATATGCAAAGAAGGCTTGCTAGTGGATCCTGCCAAAATTGCAGTGATTGTGGGATTGGGGGAGCCAACTAGTCAAAGCACAGTGTGCGGGTTTCTTGGACACACAAGATACTATTGGAAGTTCATCAAGGGGTATGCCAAGATTGCCACGCCTTTAGAAGAATTACTCAGACATAAAAGTTCCTTCCATTGGGGAAAGGTACAATAGAAGGAATTTGACACATTGAAGGATAGGCTTGTCACTGCGCCTATATTACATTTCCCCTCTTGGGATAAGCCCTTCCATGTTCATGTAGATTCCTCCGGAACAACCATTGGGGCAGTGCTTGCACAACCTAGTGAGGGAATTGTTGATCACCCCCTTATGCTTTACAAGCAGGAAGTTGACACCAGCAGAGTAGAATTATACTACGACCGAGCACGAGGCATTTTCTATGATCTATGCCCTTCATAAGTTTAGGTAGTATGTGCTGGTAAATCCCTATAACTTCTACACTGACCACATGACATTAAAATACTTGGTGAAAAATATTGTCCTACAAGGGTATGAGATATTGGTGGGTGTTATTATTCCAAGAGTTCAAGTTCACAGTGGTTGTCAAACTAGGAAAAAGTAATTCCGGACCTAACCATTTATCTAGGATTGATTCGGGGGAGGATGCACAAAGCATTGAAGATATCAAGTTGGATGCACAATTGTTTAGGTTGCAGCGCATGCCCTCGGAATTCGAAGATATTGTTTTTCCCTTAAAATGGGTATGGTGCCGGAAGGGATGAGGAAATTAGAGAAAAAAGAAACTATCTTTACTCGTCGCACCCTACATGATGATTAGTGGGGACTTATACAAACTAGGGTGTGATGATTTTTGCATGAGTTTGTACTAGAGCACAAGCGCCTTGCCATCATAGAGGAAGGACATAGATGAAGTGTGGGTGGACATTATGCAGGTGATACCACCACACATAAAATATTAATGGTAGGATTATGGTGGGAAACTCTGTATAAAGATTGCAAGTAATATTGTAAAGCATGTGACCATTATCAACACATTGGCAAGCTAGGAAGGAGAGATGAAATGCCTTTACGCACTATCCCTAGCGATGAACCTTTTAAGAAATGGGAAATAGAATCTATAGGCCCTATTGCACCAGAAGCGCGTAGGACTGGATCACGCTATGTAATCACTTGCACGGACTATTTGACAAGGTGGGCAAGAGGCAGCCCTAACTAAAGACTGTACAACAACAAGATTTTTGTGGGAGAACATTATCACGAGGTATGGATGCCCTTTAATTTTAACCAGTGATAGGGGTACACATTTCTTGAATGAGACCGTGAGGATCCTGTTAGCAGAATTCATGGTGGCTCATCACAAAACTACACCTTATCACCCACAAGCAAATGGAACCGTGGAAGCATTTAACAAGATATTGAGTCATACCCTAACAAATATTTGTGATGTCGGAAGACAAGATTGGGATGACAAGGTATCATCTGTATTATGGGCCTATAGGACAACTTATAAAAGACTGAATAAAGCCACACCATTTCAATTGGTGTTTGACATGGAAGCTATCCTGCTAGTTGAGTTTATGTTACCTTCTCTGCGTATAGTGCGTGTAGGAGGGTTGGCTGATGAGCAAGCACTAGAAGAAAGGATTGATAAATTAATGAAGCTGGATGAAAGATGATCACTCGCTAGGTGGAGCCAAATAACAGAAAAAGCAAAGAAAAAATCATGGCATGATCATCACATTAATAACATGAATTTTGAGGCGGGCGAGATGGTCTTCTTGTATGATTCTAAGTTTCTACGCCATCCTGAGAAGTTAAAATTGCATTGGTTGGGTCCCTACACCATCTCGTACATCCTTGATTCAAGAACACCGCCGATTATAAGCATTGGATGAGGCGAGATTTCAGAACACTTCAATGGGAGGAGCTGAAGCCCTACTATAAATAAATTTTCTTGGTATTTGTAAATAAGGCAATATTGCCAGTTAGTTTAGGATTTTCTTAAGTGCATTTTCCTTTCTTGTGTTTCTCTTTCTTGTTGTTGTTTTGTGTTGTGCCTTGGGCACCTGTAATCTCATTAATTTTTGAAGTTGAAACTGCGCACATGACCGCACATCATTTTAGTGTGGGGTGGAGTAAGGTGGAAGAAATTGAAGTATGAAGTGCCAGGAAGGAATGCATTGGAAATCCTGGTTGAATGGCCCTGTGAAGAAAGTACATGCAAGGAAAGGTGAAAAAGGATGGTTGGTGTCAGGATAAGGCTACATTGGGGATCCATGTACAAGAGAAGAAGAAGTGCATTAAGCAAAGCATGAGGTAGGAAAGAAAAAAATCATGACAGAAGAAGTGCCTTCGGCATTGGTTATGTGCATGCAAGAGTATCCTATCAAGATGGATTGGTTGCATGCCAAAAGGTTGGAAAACTGTCCGCGCAAGGTTGGGCGCGTGAGTTAAAGCGCTAAATTCAAGTTTGTTTGAAAAATATGCATTAAGTGTTAAAGTAAGGTGGTAGGTAAGGTAGCATTTAAAGTTAAAAAGAGGGAAAAACTATAAATATATGGTTGAGGCCTTTCATTATTTACTTTGCAGTATACAAAGAAAGAAGCACTTTTGCATCTTTACAAACTAGGGCTTCTAGAACTGACCCATGTGAGGAAAATTTTGAAGAGTTTGAGCGTGAATAACCATTTTGGATTTGTGAACCAAAAGGAAGGGATATCACGTGTGTAGGAGAAGTTGTGAGAAGGTGCCGTCTTGTGAAGGAATTATCCCAACTAGGGTTTGAAAAAATAGGGCACGGGTTTAAGAGGTTTTCTTCACAAGTTTGAGATATTAAGGAGTGGAAGAGTAGAGTAACAAGAAGAGATTGAAGTGATAAGAGGACCTAGACAATGGCACCCAAAGAACCAACCGTGTCACCCAAGAAGTGAAAGGAAAGGAGAGAGCTAGCAACAACCGCCACAAGCATGAATGAAGAGTGGTATGCAGAAATGCAGTACCGGATGGGGTTTTTCTTGGGAAGGAGTGGGAATCCCATTTGAGAAAGATGGTGGTGAGTGATTATAACCATTGCACAAGCACAACAGAGAAGGAAATGGCGTTGGAGTTAGTGCACCCAACAAACAAAAGGACACCAAAGGGTTTTCCCATCTATAGCGATGAGGTAAAAGTGAAGTTGGAGAAGGTAGGGTTATTGCAACTCTATGAGTTTCCCTACTTTGGAAAGCCTAAGCACCTCTATCAGTGGCTGATGTTGCATGTGCATGAGGATCACTTTTACTTCACGGGGTGCAAGATGTACATAACCCCTTAGCTGATTTCTAAGTTTACATGCCTCATCTGTGTGGGAGATAACATAGATGATGACTTGAGCGACAAGGATGCCATCAAAGAAACTATCGCTGCATATGATTACAAGAAGGGGTTGAGGTATTTTGACATTGCGGAAATCCCATATCCCATCATGAGAATGGCCACGTGCACTGGTCACAAAGTTAAATGATCAAGAAAGGTGGACACAGGTGAATAAGGCCTGGTTGAATGTATGTAGGAAAATATCAGAGGGCACAATCTACAATTTATTGGCCTTCATTGTAGATGAGATAATCAACAACGCATAGGAAGGAGACAAGATACTCTTTAGAAATGTCCTCCTGATAATTGTATTTTTGGAGATAGGATTGCTTGACATGGCAAACAAGTTTGTTTGGGAGTATCCAGCTGAAGATCCCTCACCCATGAAAATATTTGCAAAGTATACATGTGAAACAATGACAACCTCCCACAAGGCGCGCCTAGACAAGTGGTATAAGCGCTTAAGGGATGTGTTCGGGGTAGAGTGGAGAATCCCAAAACAACTACTGGTGCTTACAATGGGAGAAGATGAGTTTTCTATGTACCAACACTTCTGCATAGGAAGATTCAAGTTGGTGGATGAAACCATGAGCCCATGGTGTAAAATCCCATTCTCCTTCACCACCCAGTACTTCCAAGTGGGAGTTAACAGGTTCAAAGAAGCAAAGAGACTAAGGTTTGACCTTAGTGAAGTTGATCAGGACCATAGGGAGTTGTGCAGGATGCTAGTCTACCCCAAGAAGTGCATGTACATGGAAAAGTACGTAGCACATGAAATCAAAATGATGAAACCCCTGACTCTAACAATTGCAGAAAGGAAAGTCGCGGTGCGTGTATATATTTGCATTAGTGTATATATTTGCATTAGGCCAAAATTTGAGAAAGGTGCATACCTAGAGAATGATGTCTCCATACCTGAAGATCCCACGGGTAGAAGAAAGCCCACACTCAATAAAAGGGAGAGAGAAGAGGAAAAAGCACCAAGTGTGCAGACTACCCAGCCAGTAAGTGTGCCAGTAGCAAGCACCAAACCTAGCACCTATATGCATAGGAAGAAATCCCCGGTAAAGGAGAAGACCCCGAGAAGAAGAGGTGCCAGAGCAACCCCTCACTAAGGAGAAGTCGCCAGAGGAAGTAGAGAAGGTTAGATCCCCTGTGGAAGAGTCACCTCTCATAAAGAAGTAGAGGATAGAAGAGGAAGCTAACTCGAGAGGAGACGGAGAGCTTGGAGAAATACATAGGTGAAAAGGATGATGACAATGAAGAAGATGATCCTGAAGAAGATGATCCTGAAAGAGATCAAGAGCCACTTGTCTTCAGTGTGCACGATTCAAAAGAAGAGGGAGGAGAAGAAGAACAAGAATTCCTTTTCATGCGGTGCAAGGATAGCTAAGAGAAGGAAGGCATCCAGGACATGGGAAGAAGTGAGGAGGTTGGTGCACAAAGGAAGAAAAATCCAAGCCTTACATGGGATCAAGTAAATAAGGTGGCAGAAAGAGAACCAAAAAAATAATCGAGGCCTTAGTAGAACAAGAATTGGAGTGCAGCGCTGACATAGTGATGGGAGGGGATAAGGAGGAAAGTGTTGAGAAAGAACAAGTTAGTATGGGAGGAGGTCCCAGTCTAACGGTGAGTTTCCCCAAATCCATGCACTTGGGAAGGAAGAGCCTTGATACAGAACGAGGATAGGTCATGGGCTATGTTGATGACCAAAGGAAGGTGCTACGCGCATGCTTCTAGAGCACTGTACCCACGAAATAACTTCTAGCTATGGAGTCATTTGACAAAGAGGGTGCATACCCCAGGAAAAGGAAGATGCTCTCTTGGGCGTTTGAGTCCCATATTGATGAGCCAGAGTTCAAAATATACCAAGGGGCAATCATACCAGTACCAAAGTCTAAGGGAACTAACCCCTTGGTAAATTCCAGCAGCTCTCGAATGAGCAGTTATGTAATGTGTTGAACAAGGTCATGGTCGAGACTAAGGCTAGGCTCTTCAAAGAAATGACAAAGTAAGATTTCTAGAGGAAAAGCTAGAAAAGAAGGAAAAGGAGATGACTAAAAAAACTAAGGGCTTGAAGTAAGAAGAGTTGATCAGTGCACCACTGAAGAATGAACTAAGGGATGAGAAAGCGAAGGTGCATGAAATATACAAAAAGATGGAGACTATCACAAGTGCCATTATGTTGAAGCATCCAAACCTAACACCACCTGCACGTGAAGTATGGATCTGATCTTGAATGCTTAGAAGATCTGATGCACATCCTCACCATGGAGAGACAACCATTGGCCTTGGAGTCCATAGAAGAAGTGGTAGCACACTTGGAGAGGGAGGAAAAATTGAAGGTGGTAGCAATCATTGCTGAGTATAGCAAGGTACTTGTAGATGTCAAGATTTCTACCCAATCTATTGAGGCCACATACGATAATTACGTAGACAGGGATAGAGTGGCGAGCATCTTGGTCGCCACTCACGAAGCAGAGCTGAAGGAGTTTCAAGAGAAGAATAAGGGAAATAGGGAAGAGAGGGACATAATCCTTGCCAAGGTCAAAAAGAAATCCGAGGCCATTGAAACCTTAAGGGGTTCAATCAAAAACCGGTTAAAGGAACTGTACCCATAGATTACTAGAAGGATGGACGCACTTGAAGACATGAGTGAGTTGGAGAAAATTTTTGACACTATGAAAACTCAAGGAGATGGACTAAATTTTGGGGAGGTAAGCACCCTATTCAGCGACCTCTGTCAGAGAGGGTAGAATGAAGTAGATGCCTGGAACAAGCTAGAGGCCGACCTAAAGAGGGACTTCCCACTCCTTTTGCAATAATAATTACCCTTCCATTATTTTAGTGTTGGCTAGATTTTTGCATAGCATCAAACCTAGGCAGCCATGAGATAAATCTCCCTCATTTAACCGGTGAGGCTCCGTGTCAGATTTGTGAATAAAAATGTGTTATTATCTATCAGGGGTTTTACTTTAACCACTTAGTTCATGAACCATAACTAAGAAATTTTGCAGCAAGTAAGCAAGCTGTTTAAGAAAGGAAAGTTATAGAAGAAAGAAGTAAAGGAAATACAGAGAAGAACTAGGAAGATGTGCATCCCAATTAGTAGATAGCAGAGCTAATTGCATGCACATAGAAGAAACTCAATAGATATGAACACACAGAATTATAAAACAAAGGCAGCTCTAGATCTAGATCTAAAATAACACAAAGTTTATCAAGAGATCTAAGATTCAAAGCAATAAACACAGTACACCATGACACAAAGTTCTCTGAAACCTGCTCTTTTGTATTTCTTTTCTCCAAGTTGCTTTTTGTGGGTTCAACACAAAGTCTAGAATACAAGATTACTGCTTACAAATTTCGATCGATTAACCCGAAAGTTCTTCCTCTACTTATAGAATGTAGAGGGACAATTACAAGTTGGAAGCTTTTAGTTGAACTAGCACATGTGGAAGTCAGAAAGAAACAATTGGCAATATTCCTCTTGGATTTCTTCTTTGCGTGACATGTATGATTTGCAACTGAAAATAGAAGCTTCTATTTTACACATCCGCCACCTATCTCCAAGTAGTTGACTTCTTCAAGTAATGGCTTTTAAACCAATCACTTAAGTTGTATAATTTAATTGATCACTCAATTACTTTGTTGGAGGAAAGAAGAAGGAAGAGAAAAGCTGACTTTGTCGGAGGAAAGAAGAAGGAAGAGGAAAGCTGACTTTGTCCTTTTTCATGTCTGCATGCAGCTGATTCAAACTGGATCTGGAAGCAGCTGGGTCTAGAAACAAGCTGGAATTACAAGCAGTTGGAATTGGAAGCAAGCTGAAATTTTACCTTCGCATTGTCTTCTCTTTTATCCTTGAAGCTTTTGCAGTTCTTCTGTTGTACATGCATCAATGCAAGGTTGGCCGTAGATAACTCATCATCCTTATTTTTAATTGCATATGAGCAATTAAAAATTCTAGAAAGCACTCAGGGTGAATGAAAATTCAATGAAGGCTTCAACTGGAAGATGAGAGCACATGCACAGGATCTTGGAAGGAATTTTCCACGCATTGACTTCTTCACGGGCTGCATTTGAAACAAGAGGATGAAGCCTTTGTGCCAGAAGCTTTTGCAACTATGAGATCTGGATCTGGATCTGCATATGGATTTGCATCAAGCATCTGCGTAAAAAAATTTGGCAAGCTGGGCTATGGATGGAAAAGTCTGTAACTCGAATAATTTCACCGCTTTTAATCTGCATGCATGATGAAGTTTCTCCTGCACGCATGAGTGAAGTCTTCCCTGCTCTAGATTTGTCTATCAATTCAGCAAGAGGTTTCGAGCCTAGATCTGTGTCTCCATTATCTGTAATTTTAGAAGTGATGCATGACTCCGTTGTGCTTTCTTTTTCATCTTTCTTCGCCATAGCTTTGTCTATCTTCATCTCAATAATTCTTTTTCTTCTTACTTGGCCAGATTTCTTCAATACTGGTGCAGATCTGGACAATTCTTCAGATTCGGAGGATATATGCAATGTATTGGACATTGATAAAAGCTCCTTTTCCTTTGTAAAGCACCTGTAATGAATTCCTGAGCTCCTGTAACACCTGTGCAAACAATTATGCAGACAAAGATCAACCTCCTTCAAAGCATGCGCCAAATTTGGAAGCTTTTAGCCTTGTTTCCACCTTGCCTGAGCAAAATCCTTCTTCAAATGGGGGCGCACTTTTCCTCTTGGCTGCAATTCTTTACCTGTGAATTAAATAATTCACCCATATGGCTGCCCATGCTTATATAACCTTCACAATTCTATAATTAATAATTGCCCTAACAATTAAAGGCAATTAATTAATTAAAAATCATGTTTTTCTCTTTTAAAAATAGCATGTTTAAGGACAGCCATCCAATAAATTAAATTAATCCAATTTAATCCTTCACACATCACTTCACTTAAGCTTCACAGTGTGCTTTGACCATAGCCACTGAAAATAGAAATTAATTTAATGTTTTAATGCCTTTAAAAACATTAAATAATACCCAAATGGGGCGCACTTTTTGAGAGGAAGAAGGCAACCATTAAATAAATTAAATTTAATGCTTTTAAATCCTTTCTTTTATTTCAATTTTGACTTGTTGACTTCCTCCAAGCTTGGGCACACTTTTTGAGAGAATAGATTAATTAAAATAATCAATTTAAGGCTGCCATTCTCTCACCAAAGGGGGCGCACTTTTTTGCACATGTAATTATATTTTTAAGAATTTTTCTACAATGGGATTTTTACCTGCAAGGGAGCACCAAAATCCCGTGATCCACTTAAGTGATTTGACTTTGACAATGAGATTATTTACCTCGCAAGGCAGCACTAAAATCCCATGATTTCACTTAAGTCATTTTCCTTTATTTTATCATGGGAATTTTTACCTGCAAGGCAAGTAATAAATTACCGCCTACGTGTAGCCTATATTTTTCCCATTCAACTTAAGTGACTTTTATAACATGGGAAAAGTACCTGCTAGCAAGTATAAAATTCCCACCCCGCTCGCGGCTTATATTTTTCTCATCGCACTTAAATCCTTTGTTTTTAAAAATGCGTCCATCCTCGCAGGGCTTTTTCGTGCACGACTTCACTTTTTCCCAGTGATCCGGACCTCCGATGGTGACTTCCTTTGGGCATAACATGCGTATATGTTTTCTAGCTGCTCCGGGCCAAAAATCGGGCTTAACTGCAAATGAATTTTTCAGAAAAATTTCACAAAAAAACGAAACAGGACAACACAAAAACACAAAAATTGCCAAAAGTCACAAATAAAGCCCAAAACTTAATATAAGTTAAAACCCTTCTGACACATAGGAATAATAACATATTCGCTCATAATAGAGTTAAAACAGAGCACAAATAGCCTCATATGGGGCTCAAAATAATTAAATACAAATTTCCCACAGACAAACCCGATTAATAATAAAACAATTTTGGGCATCTGGGTATTTGGCGAAAAAGGCTAATATGGCTCTTTGGGATTATCTTGACACAATACAAGAACTTTCAGGCAATAAAAACACAAAACGACCCATTATTTTAAAAGTATGAAAAATTTTCGGATAGGGTAGTCGCAGATTTCAGGATGAAATCTGGGTGACACCAGTTGGCTCCGTCTGTGGACATATTTTTCTCTGTCAGAATGACAAAGGGAAAAGATGAGATCCCAGCATCTCTGGTTTCGTATCTTGTCTTTTGGGCACGGGGTCAGGAAAACAAACACAACACAAAAACAAAAACAAAACAAGGAAAAACAAACAAAGTTTTATTTATGTACATACAGGTTTTACCTTGCTTCTTCAGTTCCTGAAGAGCTTCAGATGCTGCCCATTGAAAGGCAATGGTAACTCAATTCCATCCCGGTAGGCAAGGAAGAAAGTATCCATTCCCACAGCTCTTTTGATCACGAAGGGCCCTTTCCAGAATGGATCAAATTTGTCATGTATGCCCTTCGGTTCATGTCTCTTGTCCCACCAGAGTACCCAATCTCCAATCTTGAACTTCCTTTCTTTGGCCTTCTTGTCAAAGACTCTGGGCAAGTCTTTATCAACTTCATCTGGTGGTGGCTCATCCTTTCTTCTCTCCATGGTGGGCAAGTCTCGCATCAACTTGCTTCGTTCCCAGATTTATTTGTTGCATTTACGAGGAAGAACCGTATTCCTTCTTCTTCGTCAGCACTTCGATCACGCTCGTTGAAATTTTCCACTAAGGAAACCAAACCCTTGGGTATTTTGTTACCTTTTGGTTGGACTACTCCACTACTGTCATCATAACCTGGATCAGCTTTTCCTTTGACTGTTTGTCGTGGTGGTGAGTTACTCCCTTCAACATGCAGACATGCAAATGTTTGTTCAGGGACTCTGGGGTGGTAGACCATCTCCACTTTATAGTTTCCTTGTCTGAATATGGATGGTGGTCTATCCGGATTCAATAGTGCAGCTGTGACTGCCAAAGAATCTGCCTTGGAGTTTTGGTTTATTGGAACGAAGTCAATAGAGAAGGCTGTAAAATCGAATGTGGCGGAAAGCACTTTATCTCTGTAATGCTCCAGCTTATCTCTTTTGACTTGACTTTGCCCTCGAACCTACTTTACTAGAAGTTCAGCATCTCCTTGGGCTTTGAGAAGTTTTACTCCTTTCTTTTTAGCTTGTTCCATTCCTAGAAGCAATGCTTCATACTCCATCGTATGATTGGTGTTCTCGAACATTAGCTTGTGGGAGTATGGAAATACCTCATGATCTGGAGATATTAGTAGAGTGCCAGCTCCTGATCCAAAAGAACAATAGGTGCCTTTAAACTCCAAAGTCCAAAATTTTTCTTCTTCTTTTGTTGGCTCTTGCTCTGGAATGTCTTTATCCATTTCCAAGAAATAGACCCCACGGTCAGATTCCTGAAAAAGAATTTGAGATCTAGGATCCTCATATTTTGTGACCGTGTACCTGGACTTCTTTTCCGGCTCTAGCTTATGGTTAAGCCCTTTGATAGGAATATGAGTGCAGGACCAATCCATCTTTACTTCTCCTCCTAGCTCTTTGTAGAAGTTTCTACTCAGCAACATCCCATAGGAGACATGAATATCTGCAACTAAGATTGTCATCTTTAATCTTTTATCGGAAAAGTGCCAAACACTTGTGCATCTTTGATTTGTCGATTAAAGGGACTTGTCTCTCCATGGAGTAGCACCTTTTTATGGTCTTTGTCAAGGTAAGCCCAAGAGCATCTGCAACTTTAGCTGGCATGATATTATCAGAAGCACCCGAATCTAAAACACAGTTTCTTAACTTGAAACCATTAAGCAATAGGGAAACATAGAATGGTTCCACTCTTTCAGAAGATGGTGAGGATTTAACAACTGCAGTGTTGTTTTGTGGAGGAGTATCTTTGGGCTTAGGTAAAAGGCCTTTTGATGTATTAGATTGTTCTGGTGGTTTCACATATTTGACCAGCCTATTTAACTGCTCAGGAAAGGCCTTCACATATCCAGCTTCTGACATTTGAACTCTAGTTTTCTTGGCATGATAAAAAATGTCAAAAGAAGAAATACATTCAGATACCTGAGCTGCTTTCTGTGGTTGAGATGAAGAACTTGCATTCTTATCTTTAGGAGCTAAAGAAGAAGGTAAAGGGATGCCACTTCTTTGTTCATCAACTAATGCCTCAGCTTGACGAGTTTGTGATCTTGTAAGTACTGCATATGTATGACCATGATCATCTTCATGAAGTTTCTCATCGTCATGTTTAGATTTGTAGTTTAGGTAATTAATGTTGGAGTCACCAGCAGGACCTATAAAATCATCATCCTCGAGCTGATCAGTGTCAGCTTCCAGGTCTTCTTCATTCATCTCCACGTTGTTTTTGGGAGCAGCTTCAATTGCTAATCTTTGGGAACCAAAGCAATGTGGTTCCGGTTGTTGTTGAAATTCGAGCAGGGCAGTATTGTTGCCTTGAGCCATTTGAGCCATTTGTTTCTTCATCTGCATCATCTCATTTGCTAAATTTTGCAGTAGTGAATCAGAAGTAGTAGCAGAGGATGAAATTTCAGCTCTAGAAGTGCTTCTCTTTATCTTTCCAGCCATGATGAGGTTGTCTTCAATTTCAACCGCCATGTTCAAGTCACGACAAGTCACGGGACGTGCTCTTCGCAATTGATAGCTTACTTCAAGAAGCAAAGCATTGATGAAGAACACCTTTTGATTCTCGTCATTCAGAGAAGCAGAAGATGGAATTTTGTATAGTAATCTTTGGAATTTTGTAATAAAATCCCGCATGTGCTCATGTGGCTCCTTCTTCAACTGAGTGAGTTGAGTTATCAATGTACTAGAATCTTTGGCTGCCTTGAATCTTTTCAGGAATGCATCCCGCATAGTAGCCCAGTTGGTTATGGTGCCAGGAGCTAGCCAGTAGAACCATTCTCCAGCCAAGTCATGCAGAGTCTCTATGAAGAGCCGGACAGATACATCTTCATGTTCGACTGCAAGCACTCCACAGGATATGAAAAACGCAGCCAAGTGGTCATCTAGATTTTGCTTTCCATCTCCAAAGAATTTTGGAAAATTCTTTCTCGTCCCTTTAGGTAGATCATGCATAGGAGGACTCAGATTCAGAGGTCCAAAGGCTGCACCCCATGGAACAGGCACTATAGGGGCAAGTGGGTTTTGGTTCAGCATGATGAACGGGGCACGTCCTCTCCAAGAGTAGACTTGATGAATAATTCCAGCTGCCGGATTATGCTGAAGATGATCCGGATCTGGATGAGCGTGCACTCTTCTTCCTGGTGAAAGACTAGATCTGCGGCTTCTAACTTGAGGAGGATGATTGAAATTGAATTTCTCCTGCAATCTGAAGAAATGATCAGTCCTTCCTTGCGCCTTCACGGATCGGGTGAATGGACGTTCAGCCAGGTTGAGATTTGTATGGAAAACACTCTGATCTTCAAAAATAAGCTTTGATCTGCAAAGATAGTTGTTCCCCAGCGGAGTCGCCAAAAACTGTTGGCTAGATTTTCTGCATAGCATCAAACCTAGGCAGTCATGAGATAAATCTCCCTCATTTAACCGGTGAGGCTCCCATGTCAGATTTGTCAATAAAAATGTGTTATTATCTATCAGGGGTTTTACTTTAACCACTTAGTTCATGAACCATAACTAAGAAGTTTTGCAGCAAGTAAGCAGCTATTTAAGAAAGGAAAGTTATAGAAGAAAGAAGTAAAGGAAATATAGAGAAGAAATGGGGAAGATGTGCATCCCAACTAGTAGATAACAGAGTTAATTACATACACATAGAAGAAACTCAATAGATATGAACACACAGAATTATAAAACAAAGGTAACTCTAGATCTAGATCTAAAATGACACAAAGTTTATCAAGAGATCTAAGATTCAAAGCAAGAAACACAGTACACCGTGACACAAAGTTCTCCGGAAACCTTCTCCTTTGTATTCCTTTGCTCCAAGTTGCTTTTAGGGGTTTAGCACAAAGTCTAGAACACAAGATTGCTGCTTACAAATTCTGATCGATTAACCCAAAAGTTCTTCCTCTACTTATAGAATGTAGAGGGACAATTACAAGTTGGAAGCTTTTAGTTGAACTAGCACATGTGGAAGTCGAAAAGAAACAATTGGAAATCTTCCTCCTGGATTTCCTCTTTACGTGACATGTATGATTTGCAATGAAAATAGAAGCTTCTATTTTGCACATCCGCCACCTATCTTCAAGTAGTTGATTTCTTCAAGTAATGGCTTTTAAACCAATCACTTAAGTTGTATAATTTAATTGATCGCTCAATTACTTTGTTGGAGGAAAGAAGAAGGAACAGGAAAGATGACATTGTCGGAGGAAAGAAGAAGGAAGAGGAAAGTGAACTTTGTCCTTTTTCACGTCTCTGCATCTGCCTGATTCAAATCTGGATCTGGAAGCAATGTGGTCTAGAAACAAGCTGGAATTACAAGCAAGTTGGAATTGGAAGCAAGCTGAAATTTTACTTTTGCATTGTCTTCTCTTTTATCCTTGAAGCTTTTGCAATTCTTCGTTGTACATGCATCAATGCAAGGTTGGTCAAGATAACTCATCATTCTTATTTTTAATTGCATATGAGCAATTAAAAATTCGGAAAGCACTCAAGGTGAATGAAAATTCAATGAAGGCTCTAATCGGAAGATGAGAGCACATGCACGGGATCTTGGAAGGAATTTTCACGGCATTGAATTCTTCACGAGCTGCATTTGAAACAAGAGGATGAAGCCTTTGTGCCAGAAGCTTTTGCAACTATGAGATCTGGATCTGGATCTGCATATGGATTTGCATTTGCATCTGGATATGGATCTGCACCTGCATAAAAACTTTGGCAACTGGGCTATGGATGGAAAATCTGCAACTCGAATAATTCCACTGCTTTTAATCTACACGCATGAGTGAAGTCTTTCTGCTCTAGATTTGTCTATCAATTCAGCAAGAGGTTTCGAGCCTAGATCTGTGTCTCCAGTATCTGTAATTTTAGAAGTGATGCATGACTCCGTTGTGCTTTCTTTTTCATCTTTCTTCGCCATAGCTTTGTCTATCTTCATCTGAATAATTCTTTTTCTTCTTACTTGGCCAGATTTCTTCAATATTGGTGCAGATCTGGACAATTCTTCAGATTCGGAGGATATATGCAATGTATTAGACATTGATAAAAGCTCATTTTCCTTTGTAAAGCACCTGTAATGAATTCCTGAGCTCTTGTAACACCTGTGCAAACAATTATGCAGACAAAGATCAACCTCCTTCAAAGCATGCGCCAAATTTGGAAGCTTTTAGCCTTGTTTCCACCTTGCCTGAGCAAAATCCTTCTTTAAATGGGGGCGCACTTTTCCTCTTGGCTGCAATTCTTTACCTGTGAATTAAATAATTCACCCATATGGCTGCCCATGCTTATATAACCTTCATAATTCTATAATTAATAATTGCCCTAACAATTAAAGGCAATTAATTAATTAAAAATCATGTTTTTCTCTTTTAAAAATAGCATGTTTAAGGACAGCCATCCAATAAATTAAATTAATCCAATTTAATCCTTCACACATCACTTCACTTAAGCTTCACAGTGTGCTTTGACCATAGCCACTGAAAATAGAAATTAATTTAATGTTTTAATGCCTTAAAAAACATTAAATAATACCCAAATGGGGCGCACTTTTTGAGAGGAAGAGGGCAGCCATTAAATAAATTAAATTTAATGCTTTTAAATCCTTTCTTTTATTTCAACTTTGACTTGTTGACTTCCTCCAAGCTTGGGCGCACTTTTTGAGAGAATAGATTAATTAAAATAATCAATTTAAGGCTGCCATTCTCTCACCAAAGGGGGCGCACTTTTTTGCACATGTAATTCTATTTTTAAGAATTTTTTCCACAATGGGATTTTTACCTGCAAGGCAGGCACCAAAATCCCGTGATCCACTTAAGTGATTTGACTTTGACAATGAGATTATTTACCCTGCAAGGTAGGCACTAAAATCCCATGATTTCACTTAAGTCAATTTCCTTTTATTTTATCATGGGAATTTTTACCTCGCAGGCGGTGTAATAAATTCCCTTTGCTGCACCTCTATTTTTCCCACCGCAACTTAGTGACTTTTATAACACGGGAAAAAGTACCCTGCTAGGCAAGTATAAAATTTCCACCCTGCCTGCGGCTTATATTTTTCTCATCGCAGCTTAAATCCTTTGTTTTTTAAAAATGCGTCCATCCTAGCAGGGGCTTTTCTGTGCACAACTTCACTTTTTCCCAGTGATCCAGACCTCCGATGGTGACTTCCTCTGGGCATAATGTGCGTATATGTTTTCTAGCTGCTCTAGGCCAAAAATTGGGCTTACCGGCAAAGGAATTGTTCCAGAGAAATTTCACAGAAAACGAAACGGGACAACACAAAAACACGAAAAATTGCCAAAAGTTACAAATAAAGCCCAAAACTTAATATAAGTTAAAACCCTTCTGGCACATAGGAATAATAACATATTCGCTCATAATAGAGTTAAAACAGAGCACAAATAGCCTCATACGGGGCTCAAAATAATTAAATACAAATTTCCCGCAGACAAATCCCGACGACAGAATAAAACAATTTTGGGCATCTAGGTATTTGGCGAAAAAGGATAATATGGCTCTTTGGGATTATCTTGACACACTACAAGAACTTTCAGGCAATAAAAACACAAAATGACCTATTATTTTAAAAGTACGAAAAAATTTCGGATAGGGTAGTCACATTTCAGGATGAAATCGAGTGACACCATTTATTCTTTCCCATTCCTTCATCCCCTTATTCTTACTCTTCCAAAATTATTTTATTCTTCTGGAACATATTATAATTCTTTTGGAGAAGTGTTCCCATGAGATGAAGAACATGCGTAGTGTGGGGTGATGTTGGGACCCCAAAATAGTGGCTAAGTACACAAAGGCATGTAGGCATGCAAGGCCTAGTTGAAGAAGGGCACGCAAGGAGAAGGCACGTAGGATAGGGTTTAAGGAATGGTTTAAGAAAACCCGTGGCACACACATGGACAGAGCCAAGGTTTCAAGACTTAGCCATATTGGGCATTTTGGGCAAGACACAAGAAAAGCGTGACCCGACTGCGCATGTGGAGTGGATAAGGTGCCAGCCTAGAAACGTGATTCCCACGAAAGGAATATGCCCTGTGATAGAAGGTTCTAGAAGACATCATGGAAAAAAGTGGAGAGCTCAGGCCTAGAGAAGCATGCTCCCATGGAGGACCACATTCAGACACTTGGCATCGGATCTGAGGCTACAGAAGGATGAGTTGGCACTTTGGGATGCCTATATATGTGAGCGCCCGTAGGAGAAAAATAGAGATATAGATCGGATAGATGGAGGGAGAGATCAGATAGAAAGGAGAGGAGATTATAGGGAGCGGAGCTCTGTAGAAATACTGTGAGAACTCTGTGGGATTGGGTAGAGGCTATATAAAGGAGTAATGTATTAAGGGGCTGGGTTGTAAATTTTTCTTTGTATGGATGAAGGACATGATCCCTACTTGTGATGCATGACTTCGGTCTGATCAAGTTGTGGTAGTCTAATGGATCCATTGAATGTAATGAGGTTACAAACATGAATGAGTATGAGTGTAATTGATTTGGTTCATATCTATATCCTTTCATTTCTGTTCATGGATGTTATGGAGTAGAGATGTAAAACCTTATGTATTTTCCTTTCTGTTGTAGTTCCATCTATTATCTGTAAGTACCCTCTGTTTGGAATGAATACATTTTTCTAGAGGTTGTTCTAAGACATGATGATTGTATGTGTCATTTCCACTTTTTTTCATTAAGTTCATGACATAGATGATGGTTTCCCAATTAACTCACATAAAAGAGAGACTCGGTGCCTGTGTGTGTGCCTCGAGTGAGCACCCAAGACTACATTTGGGTGATAGGCCGGTGTGCATGGGATTTCTTTCCTTTATGATGGGTGTAAAAATGACTACGAAGAGGAGAGGATGTTTCCTACTTTATAGGAAACTCTCTACCTATATATTTTTATGGTGCTAGATGAATGAAGATAAAGGAGTTTTAATATTATATTTTTTTGTAAAAATTGTACCAAATTACAAAAAACAACATATGTACAGTAAAAACCTATCCAATTAATTCATGTATAAGTTAGGGTTTTATTTCGTATAATATTAGAATGTTTAATATTGTGTGATTGTTTGAATGTATTTTTAGTTTTGAGATTATCTATGTCTTTAGAAGGAGGTAGAAAAATATCCACCCAATTATGTTATCATCAAAATATGTGGTGGAGTTATAAACTAAAGGAGGATTAGACATCAAATATTTCATAGTTTAAAGATGATGCTCTGTATAATCTATGTAGGATCCATAGTTTATGCTAGAGGAGATTTATAATGGAAACCCGTAGGGATTAGTATGTTCCAAATACGACATAGCAAGAGGCCTAACAAGAGACCCAATTGAAGTAAAAGTTGTAATAAAATACCTAGTATGAGGCTTAGGAGGGAGATACCCACCATATGTAGAATGTGTAATAAAATACCTAGTAGTAGGCCTAGGAGGGAGAATCCCACTATAAGTAGAATACGTAATAGAATAATTGCTATCCCAAATTCACCCCACGGGTTAATTTGGATAACTCATAATAAATGGACTTAGCCATTCAATTTCTTGGACATGTGGGAGGCCTTAAAATTCAGCCCCAAATGTTAGAAGAGAAAGACAACTCAGGATGGATCGCAAGTCAAAATTGAGATAATACAAGTTATCTAGCAAGTTACATTACGCGCGAGTTGGCAAGCCATGACAAAGGTTTGGATCCTTATTTTCTTTTCATGTGTCAACCACATGTCAACCACTTATTCCTGACGTGTGATAACCATCTTATTTTCACACATTCAATATCTCCCTGATGCATGACAACCATCTTGTTTTTGTGCGTCAACCACCTCCCTGACACACGATAACCATCTTGTTGTCACGTGTCAACCATCTTGTTATTACACGTCAACCATCTCGCTAACATGTAAAAACCATCTTGTTGTCACACATAAATCATCGCTGGCGACATGCATCACCACCACCTTCTTATCGCGCGTCACCACCTCCTTCTTGTCATACGTCAACGTTCTTTGTTATCATGTGAAAAATATCCCTCTTTGTCACATTTCATCCCTCCTTCCCATGTCATGTCCAATTTTATGTCATGCGACAACATTCCATCTTGACACATGTTAACCTTCCCTCATTGTTGTGTGACATCATTTCTTCTTGTCATGCGAAAACTCCTTACCTTTTCAGTGACTACTACTTCCATTCTTGTTGGGTGTTAGTTGTTGGTTCTTGTTGAGCATCAGCAAGGAATTTCATCTATGGATTGGGTATTAATAACATCATACAAGGTAGCTCAACAACCAATTTAATGAGGTGTGGCACCCATGTTTTTCGTGCAAGAAAATTACCATTGTGAAGTGAATTGGTATGGTCACCCATACTTGCGTACAAGAAATTGATGAAATTTGTCGGTTGATATCTCCCCTTCTCTATATATATGTATTTTCCCCTCATTTGTAGGGGGAGATTTTGAATGTAAAGGAACTCTATCAAAATTGTTCTAGTACTCTTGTGAGCAGTAGGCCTAGAATTCATGCATTTTGTAAAGGATATTTGCCTTATGCCTATATTGTAATGGATTGTGCATCATTTTAAGCAATAAAATTGGTTTTTTTGGATTTTCTTTCCCTAGCTCGAGTTTTATTTCCTCCTTTTCCTTTCATTGCATTTTCAGGTATATTGTGCATGTTGTATTCTTTTATAGGATTTAAATTCGTTGTGCTCCACAAAATTAGAGGTTTGAATGTGTTCTTTGAATTGTGGCACTTTTGTTTACCCTCTTCTACCTCATTTTCTTCCATTTTCACTCACTAAGGATATCTCCATCCCCTTTTTTTAGTGTTATCACCTCCCTTAGTTTAGGATTTTCATCTTATGCATCTCTCTCTTCCCTGGTCCCTTGGAAATCTAGGTTAGTATTAGAATAGTTGTATTTCCCTTCCTAGGAGTAGTTTTAGCATAGGAATAGGTAGAGGAACCAGCATTATCTAGAGGTTTGTCTCATTTGCAAGGGTCCACACCTTGATACAATCCCATGTTACCTAGTTACACTGATTTCTCATTCATAAATTCATGATAAATTAGAGGGTGCTGTAATTTGGTGATAAAAATAACTAGTAGGTTGCCTAGGAGGGATAGAACTAACATAATTAAAATGTGTAAGTGTACTAATCATAGGAGTAATAACTATATATTTTTTACTAAGTCACTTAGTTATGGGGACCTCATATAGATAACCTTGATTTTAATAAATATTTGATTGTGAGTGATCTTAATACTTTGACAAAAGAGATATAAAATAGCCTTAAAATCACATAAGCATGGAAAACCTAGATGCATATCACATGATCTAAGAGAATTAGTTACTAAAATTGGAATAACCATAGTAGTTGGACTAAATGTTAGAGGTATAACAATATGACCAAGTTTGATCTTAGTGTCAAAGTTCACTTGTTTCTTAGTGTATCCAAGGGAAGAAAGTAGCTTGAAATTACAATGATTATATCTAACACTATTGTCAATCAAAATACTATGTATAGGGTATTGGAAAAAAACACAAATGTATAGTGTGTATGAAAAATATCATGATTCATAGAAATATTATAAAAAGTAATAATAGGCTAAGAAGGTGACATAGGCGTAATAAAACCAATAATATTTTCTAATGGATGATTTTAAGGAGGAGGAGGCATAACATGATAAGCATGGTTCCCTTCTTAATCATATTTAGTAGTTTTGTGATTAGGAAGGAGGGTAATTGAATATCTTTAAGATTGAATTATTATTGGTAGGATTGGATGATTTATTGGTAATGTACCATTCAATGACATTAACATCAATAAGATTTTGTATCACATGATGAATCTTAACACATAAATTAGTATAATGGATAACACATCTATGATAATCAAAAAGTGTATTAAAGTCAAAAAAATTACCATGAGGATTTATTGTATCAATCTTGAGAGAAGGAGGGAGAGATACAAGGTTGCACTCAAGTAGATTTTTAAGCACTAGGTGAGGTGTACAAGGAATTTAAATGAGTTTTTCATTAATGATCCTGTAAATATTTTTTGGGGGTTGAGATACAACATTAACATTAGTTTCAACATCAATTTTTGTCATAAGATTTTCCTTTTAAAGAAGGTTTTCCTTAAAATTTAGAAGTATATGTGTTGTGATTATTGATTATTTGCACTATTTTAATATATGATATAAAGGATCTAATGAGTGAAAATTGTCAAAGATAATTGATTCTTACGAAGGTGTAAGGAAAATTTGAATATAGATATCTTGTAGCTCACTATCATCTAGAATATTTTTCATCTTATTAAGTATAGTATTATAGTGTAAATCATAGTAATTGATGGGATAGTTATATCCTTTTTTCATCTTGGTAATTTGGTCATAGGACACCTTATCCCAAATATTTTATAGATAATTGTACAAGGAACCGATTATCTAAAGGGTTCAAAGCTCAAATCAAATGTATTGGAATATTATAGAATAATTTTCAAGAAATATTATTGAGGATTATATGAGAGAAATTAGTAAGTAGTGTGTATTTATAATTCAAGAAAGTGGCATGGAAATAATTAATTTTCTCTTCAATATTACCTTTTCCATCATAACTTGGAATCTTATGAGTGAAAAAACCCATACGCAAAGGATAAGAATCCAGTTCAAGTGCAAGTGGGTTATGAAGAAAATGATTAGAAGCATGAGAGGAGTTAGAGGAACCTCATTTAATGTATAAAATTTGAATTTTTAAGCTATGAACAAGTTTTCACCAGCTTGTTTTCTAGAAGAAGAATGCAAACCAATATGGGCGTATATTGGAGATGTAGGAATAGTAATAGACAAGGAATATACATAGCAATATTACAAAGGGGGAAGTGGTTTCCCCAAGGATGTAGGAACAAAAGAGGTAGACATAGTATAAATATCTATAGTGCAAGAGGTATGGGGGTGCTTCTAAAAAAATACTTATCATTAGAGGATTGATCATGAGCGAGTGTAGTAGTAAGAACAATCTCAATAATTTTCTCATAGGTTGAGGGATATCATGAATTTTGAATGAAAATTAGATATAATATAAAATTTATTTTGATCTACATTATTATCCTCATCATTGTTAAAAGCATACTTATTCTCACATTATGTATCTAGATTGGGAAAATTCTCATCATGATCCTCATGAAAAATCATAGGAGGAATATCTTGCATATATATGGGGAATATTCCATAGGGACTTAACTTTAAAATAGGAGGATAAAATTCAATATACTTAATGGGTTGATGATGAAAATTATTACTATGTTTATAGGGAATAGAAAGAAAATATATGTAGAATTCAAAATAAATCCCTAGGGGAGATAGGGTTGGGAGAAAAAAATAATATTAGATTAAGGGTTGGGTTCACCAAATGTTTACACCCTAAAATTATTTGTATTATATTATATGGAAGGATGTAAGGTATGTTATAGGAAGGATATTTTGAATAAATGAATCCAAATTAACCATTTAGTCTATAATATGGCTACTAATATAGTAAATAATGATATGACCATAAAATTATAACATAAAACATATGAAAGGATAAATAATAGTCTATAAATAATGAAATATAAGTGATCTAGGTGTGCATACTAGTTAGAATAGATGTTTTGTATTAGATACTATTCCTAGAAATTGCTCCTATGTAAAATTGTGTAGTTTGGGCTAGAGCATACTATAATCTGGTCCCAGTTTATATATTTCAAACCTATATGCAAAGTGGTATTAGTTAACTTCCATTTCTGTTAGTGGTTTGGAAATGATCATTGGTATGTGTCATTAGGGTTTTCAAACCTATAGCACTTCATGTAATTATAATGAATAGAAAAACATACATATTTATAGAAAACTACATCCAAAACTATATAAAATAGGAGAAATATATGTGTGGGTAAGGTAGGAATAGCCCTATTGTTATACCCCCTTTAGAACAATCCAAGTTCCACATTATATCCCCTCAATTAGGAAAAAGTCTCATGTATTTCTCCTAGTATAGGTACAAGTAGAGTAAGCAATCTAAGACAACCACATATAGTTCCCTCACATTTCATGATACAGATAATAGTGGACATGTAACTATATATAGAATAAATATGTACCTTACATGGTAGTGGTGTGGTTTGATATGCCTTAGATGCTAAAAATTATTTACTTTTTCCTGTAATAACTTTTGTAGTGCTTGGAGTGAATTTCTCTCACTAAGACATGAATCTAGGACCTTTGAGTTCTTAGTAATGGAGGAAGCTAGACTCTTGAAATTTTTTTGAGTTATTTAGACCTGTGTGGTGGATACTGTAAGGGATATGCATATTTTTTATGAATATTTATGACATCCTTGAGTTCTTTAGTGTTCATGTTTTGTAATAGGAGTGCTTGAGAATGCCAAGTGAGTTATGAAGTGCATTTGACTTTCTTATAAAAGATTCTAAAGGTTATATATTGTAATAAGGTTGACCTAGGAGATAATAAATGGCATGTATAATATATTTAAGTTGAAGAAAAATTTATAAAAATAGAGGGGACAATACCATATATGTTAGTTTATACTTTGTAGTATGAATTGACCATATCCGCACAATCGATACATGAATTTAGTGATGATAAAGATAAATTTTGGGAAATATTCTTGAGGATAAAATAATATTTTAGATAATTCATATTACATGAATTAGTGATAGAGTAGTGTAAAGATATTATAAATTCATGTGGAAAAGAGAAGGATATTTCAATTTAGCTTAGAATGTGGGCATAAGTTTTAGTATAAGAACAAATCTAAATGTTTTATTGTGACATGATGAGTTACCAAATATGATCGTCTCGAGATGTATCCCTACATCATGACTTATGGTCACATAGAGGGTTTTCAAAATGTGTGACACCTAAGGTTTGAGACTAAATTTCATCACAATAATTCATAATGTCATAGAAAGTTTTAGACTGCTATCATATCATTATAAAAACTATCCAATACTTCCATACATGGTAGATGTTTCCATACCCGCTCAATTTTTTTCAATTATATAAAAATAACTCCCACATAATTTCTAACATAAACAATCAATCCAGATGCTATATCAACTTATTGAGTATATAATCACCTAAGTTCATCCACTTCCCTATGTTATAGCAATCATTTCCATGTTATATCTTACAAATTGTTAATGAGAGCATATTATTATTTATGCATTAAGGTTTATCAATTAATATGAATAAACTACATGTTGCTAACCCTTTAACCCTCAAGTAAATATAAACACATTAACCCACTAATTATTATTTTTCAAGTTAGGATATAATAATTTAATGAAATTGATTTTTGATCAAACACTAGATGTCCCGAGATCTTATCCTCCCTTATTTGGTGTATGATCATTATACTATCTCCTAGATTCCTTTTCGTTTTCCATTTTATTATTTTATTAATAATACTACACTTTCCTTCCTTGAATTACTTCTTCATTTTATTACATGCAATAAAATTGTTTATGAGAGTTTTCAAAACCTAAGGATCCCCGTTGATGTAGATATCTCATGTGAGGAATCTTAATATGAGCTTTATCAATCATAATATATCCTTTCCTAGAGGACATTCCTCCTTAACATATCATAGACAATAACTTCCCATTATATATTCAAGTGATGCACATAATCACTTGGTTAAATGTCTCCTCATCGATAATGGGTTGGGATTCAATATTTGTAACATATCCTTTTTAATATGATTATCCATGGTTTTGATAATGTACCCTGCTAGTTATGCGGAAAATTTGTATTTCCAATTACGGGGAAAAAAACTTGGCTAATTTTTTCCAATATATTCCTAATAATCCCAATTGCAACATCCTTTTAGGGCATCCTTGGATACACACCATGCACATTATCCCATCCACTCTACATGTTTATCTCAAATACCCTTATAATGCCTAGGCTATTTATACTTTTCATGGTAATATAGAGCACTTAAAATATGGTTTCAATATGCATATTTATAATTGATATATCCCTTACATGCAACATCCCTCTACTGCTTAAATAAAGGCACTTAGTCTTGAATATATTTACCCTTATCATAATTATGGGGTTGGTAATAAGTATTTATTCAAAATCAGTTTCACTATATAAGGGATTGGTTTGCATGGAAAATGACTTCATGATCCTATTTTTTCTCATATTATCATGCCACATCATTACCCCAGTTACAACTCTTGTTCTGTATAAGGTTCTCTCCACCCCAATTATTCTTCCTAGTTTGTGAACACTTCTACAATATGGTTATGAAGTCTACCACACTTCTACATTAGAAATTGTTTATCCTAAACTAATTGATGTTACCATTTCACCTAATATACCTAAAATTTATGATTTTTCTAATGAAGATTCCCTTCTAGAGTACTTGAGGGAATATTGTTATCTCCTATAATTTCACAAAACAAGGATGGAAGCCTGTAGATTATATTAATGTGAAATCAACCAGGTACAATGGAATGAGTTGCAATACTTATAGGTATTGTACAACTAAATACAAACAAAAGAGGAGTTGCAACAATGCAACAACCAATACAGTAGCTTCCAATATTACATCCGGGAAGCACATAATTGTTATAACTACATAACAATTATACTGTGAAAATAATAAGCCAAATATGGTTGATAAAACCATATAACAAAATACAACAATAATATGGTTTATAATATAACCATATAACAACATTATTTAATTAATAAAATTAATTAAATAATCAATTTATATTATGCACAAAATATTTAACCTAACATTCCCCCTTAATTGTGCATTGTCTAAAGAGATGAGGAGAGGAACTCTCTAAAAACTCAAACTTGTCACATGCAAGTGACTTTGTGAAAATATCTACCCGTTGTTCAAATTGTTGGACAAAATGGAAAGTGGATGTTGTACTTCAACACATGTTCGCGTATGAAATAAACTGTACCTCAATGTGCTTTGTTCTCTCGTGAAAAATTGGATTGTGAACAAGTTTGAGAACACCTTCATTGTCAACATACATGGTGCTTGGTTTTTTCATGTGGTATTCCAAGTCCATCTAGTATGCAATGTAGCCAAATCTCTTCATGACATAACTTATCCTGAGAAATACTCGACTTCTGTGGAAGAATGAGAAATAAAGTGTTGTTTCTTGCTTCCCCACAATATTGGTCCAGATCCCATAAAGAACACAAATCTATCATCAATGTTACTTTTTGTTCTTCTTGAGTCAAGAAGAAGTTGTATTCTTCTTGTATTCTAGACCAAGATCCACTGATCCTTTGAGATACCTCAAGATGTTCCTTGCTTCTTTCCAATGACAAAATTTGGGTTCTTGCATAAACTTGGATAGATATCTTACTGCAAAGCTGATATCTGGTCTAGTGTATGTTAGGTAAATGAGACTCACAATCAACTACCGATAGAGAGTGGCACTTACCTTAGGAGATGGATCTAAACAAGATAACTACAATCTTTTCTCCATAGGTGTAGCAATTGGTGTGCAATCCATCATCCTGAATTTCTCGAGAGTTGTCTTGGTATATTTCATCTGAGAAAAAAAAATGTGATTCTCTTTCTGCCATACTTCCAATCCAAGGCAATAGTGCATCAGCCCAAGATCGGTCATGTCGAACGATCAATTAAGATCTTTCTTCGTTGCATCGATCATCTTCATTGAATTTCCAATGATGACTAGATCATCGACATAGACAACAACAATCATAATCTCCCCCCTTACTTTTTTAGGTAAATATTGGGATCATATGGATTTATAACAAATCCATGTTGTACGAGATGCTCATCAATCTTGATGTACCATGCCTGGGGTGCCTATTTAAGGCCATACAAATATTTCCAGTCTGCATACCTTTGCTTCTTGACCAGGTACAACATATCCCTTAGGTTGAGTCATATATACTTCTTATACATCTTCATTCAGGAAGGCATTTTTTTACGTCCATCTGATGGAATTTCCATCCAAACTATGCAGTTAGAGCAAAGATCATTTTGATCTTAACTATGGGAGAAAATGTCCTCCTCGTAACTCAATGACTTCTTTTTGTGCATACCCCTTTGCTACAAGTCTTGTCTTATACTTGTCCTCTGTCCCATCTATTTTGTACTTTTTTTTAATATCCATCTGCATCCAATGGGTTTCTTCCCTGGTGGAAGATTGACAAGATGCCAAGTGTTTTTTTTCATCACTGACACATATTCAAAGTCCATAACATCTTTCCAAGATTTTGACTGTAGGGATTCTTGGACTGTTGATGGCTCATTAGATTCAATAACTCTACTTATCAAAGAAAAGTTAACTTCTTCTCTTGCTTTATTGAGATTATATGGTCCAGGGGTAGATGTATCCAGTGGAGCATCCATTCTTGCATCTCATAATGTGCTAGTACACCACTTGGGCATACGCTAAACTGTTCCCATGGGTCATGGTTCTATTTGATCAACACCAACATCCCCATTCTCAATTTCATTATCTAAGGGAACATCACTTCAATTTTTACAACTGGTGAAAAATATACATCTGGTGAGTCTAGAGGAGGAGACTCTGCTTCCTTATTCTCAAAAAATTCAACATCTCTGCTAGTGAATAATTTTCTAGTCTTTGGATCCATCAATTTGTACCCAAGAGTCTCTTCACTGTACCCAATGAAGAAAAATTTATGTGAATTCATGTCCAATTTATTTTTGTTATGCTTGGGTATGTGCATGCTTGCTTTACACCTGAATACTCTAAGGTGTGCAATATATGGTTTCCATTTTGACCATGCTTCTTGTGGTGTTACTCCTTCAAGAGAAAATGTGGGCACTCTGTTCAAAAAATACACTATTGTTTTTGCTACTTCTACCCAGAATGTCTTTGCAAGTCTAGAATCATTGATCATACATCGCACCATTTCCATGATAGTACGATTTCTTCTCTCAACAACACCATTCTATTGCGGTGTGTGTGGAGGAGGCATTTTTGATGAATCCCGTGAGTTTGTAAGTAGTCTTTAAACTCATTATTGGTGAATTCCCCCTTGATCTGAGTGGAGAGTTCTAATGTGATGACTAGTTTCGTTCTCAACTGCTACTTTAAACTTCTTGAAAGTTTCAAAAGCTTCACTTTTCTTGCAAAGACAAAAAATCCACATTTTCTTGAATAGTCATCAACACATAGCATGAAGTACTGAAATCTAGAATGACTTGGTTGCATCAGACCGCAAAGATCAATATGAACCAAATCAAGCTTACCATGAGCTCGATATGTATTCTTTTGAAATGACACTCTATGTTGTTTTCCTACTAGGAAGTAAGGAAACATTTTTGTACCCTTTTGAAGAGATGGCAGCCCATGTACCATATTACACCGGCGAAGTGTCTCGAGATACTTGAAACTTACATGACCAAGTCTCCGATGCCACAATTGTGTTGAGGTGGAGTTCTTAGCCATAAGTGCTTGATCATCTCTGTGAACAAAATCAAGTTGGAACATGCATCCCACATTGGAGGCTTTTGCAACTATTTTCGAGCCTCATGATTTATCTTGAATTAAACATGTTTTCTTGTTGGAATGACTATCAAAGTAAATTTTTAGGTTGTGATCAAGGAGTTGAATGACTGAAAGAAAATTATTTGTCAACCCAGGGACATATAAGACATCTGATAGTCTACAGTTACGTGAATTAAGGGGTAGAGAAATGTTCCCAATCCCTCGAGGCTGTAAATGAAGAATCATCTCCCAATGAAACATGATTTTTTGATGGTGTGTCACTCATTGAAATAAACCAATCTCTGTGTCTAGTCATGTGTTGAGTGGCCCCCAAATCAACATACCAAACATCACTATATGACGTGGATGGTTCACTTGATCGAGAAGTGAACAACATAGTCTTAATTTTCTGATTGTTCTTGTTGCTCAACAATATTTCCTTGTTGATGGGGTCTTCTTTTCCAGTTCCCCTTTTTCTACCCATGATTTTTGTTAGAATGTCCCTTGTAAGATTGTTGTTGTTGAGGTCTAGAGTTGTTAGATGAACCTTTCTTGTAAGTATTATACCAACAATATTTTAGGTCATGTCCTCTTTTGTAGATAGGACATTACTTCTTTTGTTGTCTGTCCCCTTGATATTGATTTTGATTTTGGGAATTTTGATAGGAATTAGGTTTTCCTTTCCTTTTCCTTTCCATTTTTGATGAGAATAAAGTTCCTTCTCCTCTTCATCATCCTTATTATGTATGGTTTCCTCTTGTTGTAGTAAGTTTACCAATTTTTCAAAACTAATTGTCAGTATCTGACACATTTAGTGTTATAACAAAAAAAGTGGTAAGAAGAGGGTCTCTCTCGAACAATGAGAATGAGACCATCATCTGAGACCACTTCTCCTAGGGCTAGAAGTGAAGCCCTCAAATCTGTAACTCTTCTTAAGAAAGCTTCAATTTTCTCATTCTGCTTGAACTTCAATGTGTGTAACTGACTCTACAAATTCAGTATAACATTCTTATTCTTGGCCTTGTATACTGTTCTCGACTTATCCCATGCTTCTTTGGTAGTTGTGGCATCTTGAATGTGGGGTTACACATCGTTGGACACACCAAACAAGATGATGAGGTTGGCTTTCTGATATGCTCTATCAAACTACCTTTGTTGTGTTGTATCACTTGTTGATCTGGTCAGAGTACCATTCACAACAGGCCAGATCTCTTCAAACTCAAGCTATGTCTTGATTTTTGTCTTCCATGCAACATAGTTATTTCCTCTAAGTAGTTGTGAATTCAAAATAAAAAATTTGGGGGCATTGGTGCCCATTTTATAGATATCACTGACAGGTTTTGGCTCTTATCACTCCAGGTATTAGGTCTCCCAATCTATATACCGTCAGTTTGATATACCGAACCTTTCTATATATGTGCCCTTCCGATATACCCAAAACGGTGCATGGAAGAAGCTCACCCTTTCTATATACCCGACGGTACATGAAAGAGGCATTAACGTACGTGAAAGAATTCAATACGTGGTACCAAGACAATATTGAAAGGGGTCTGTGTGATTATTGACACCAACTCAAAGAAATATCCTCATGCGTGTGTAACTTTGCTATATACTTGGATAATTTCTCAGTCCATATTTATGTCATGCAATCATTCACAGATGGATGGGATGGCTCATAGTGTGTGCACTATGACCTTATTACTCCCCATCGATTTAAAGGGTCGATGCCCAGATGACATTGTTACAGACTTTATTAGGTGTTAAGCAGTAGTAGTCATGAAAAATTTTCCCGTAAGCACTTCCCAGAGGCACCGTATATACCAAACACTGGGAATGAGATCTAGGATCTCGTGAGTGTTGTAGAACCAATTTTATACTGATTTTTTATTACAACTTTTCTGTCTATTTCTAAGTAGTTACAATATTTGTGGTTGACTATGGCAACCTGCAAATTAGTACAATATAATGCAGCATGCAATTACATTCAAAAATTTATAAAAATTAAATGGCAAGGCAAAAAAAAATTGTTTTGTGGGCCCTGGTGGCCTTCGGAGCCCAAAATGACCCTTGATGCCGAAACCATTAAAAAGAGGCCCAAGATGAAGTTTTTGGTTGGTCTTCCTTTAGCAAATGTTGCCCGAAATAAAAAAACAGGCTTAATGGAGAAAAAAATTACCCTAAATTTAGGGATTTTCCCACTAAATATTTAGCAACTTGTTTAGTTATAACTAACAAGTTTAGTGAAGGTTTTCCGCTAAATCCTTCTCCAATTTTGGCAGTTTCACTAAATTTTCCTCCAAATTTCAAAATTGAAAAACTTGTGTTTTTGGTGTGATTTGAACCATGCACCTCACACTTCTAAGTCTTTTCCTCTATCCACATAGGCTCTATGAGCGCTTGGCATATAAACAGAACAAACTTGTATTTAAAGAAGATAAATTTTGAACTCACCTCTTTAAAAAATTGTGACTTGGAAGGATTGGAATCAACATGGCATGAGCTTGGAGGAAGGTGGTTTAGGGTTCTCTGCCACCTAAAATGGATCTGCAACCTTTTTATCTCTTTTGCGTTGATTTTTGGTCACCGTTTTAATGTTTGAGCTCACCGTTTGTTTTTATGCTCTTGATTTTTGTTGCAGGTGTGTGTATTGATATGTGTAGGTCGTGTGGAGAACATTTTCTTTACCATTTTTGATCTGCGTTGTTTCTTTTTGCAGGTTCACTATTTGGTATTACTCATGTTTTTGCATTGTTTTTGTAGGTCCGTGCATGGAGGAGTGAGCTTGGACTGCTCCAAATTTTATTTGATGATGAAGCCTTTGTTTGCGTGTGTAGTTGGTTTGGTGATGGTGTGGAGGTTGAGCTTTGAGATCGTATGCACAAGGGGAGTAGTATTAGCATATTTCAAACCAATGGAGCCACCCAATATTATACCATGATGGTCGGCCAGATCTCCAAATTAAATACAGGTTGTCTGCAACTCAAATACAAGTAGACTGCAGTGTTTTTCAATGCAGGGATCAAAAATGAAATGTTGAACTTGGCTCGGTTTGAGAGCTTACCACTACAAGAATGAACTCATCTCGATCCATTCTATATGCCAACTTGCTTGACCCCATGCACAAAATCAACTCCTCCTCCAAATTTGATAGTACAGATAAATTATCTGTAACTAAACAATTTAAAGACAAAACCCCTGATGGGGAAATTTTATTTTACTTTTTTAAAAATTTGTAAGTTCCAGGAAACAAATTTTCCTAGTGCAGAGGGTGCCAAGGCAAAAAAATTTTCTTTACATTTACCTAGATTTCACACAAGAGGTTGTGAGTTTGGGGGTTCTGGAAGCTGCAAGAGGCAAAGCACTAGCTCTCCGTTGATGTAGATTTATTCTCCACGAATTCTCCTTCCTCTGAAACCTTCTCCAACCTTTCCAGGAGCTTCAATTCACTCTAGTACTAAATGTAATTTCACAAAATAGGACATGGAAGCCTATAGATTATATTAATGTGAAATCAACCAGGTACAATGGAATGAGCTGCAATACTTATAGGTATTGTACAACTGAATACAAACAAAAGAGGAGTTGCAACAATGCAACAACCAATACAGTAGCTTCCAATATTACATCGGGAAGCACATAATTGTTATAACTACATAACAATTATACCCGTGAAAATAATAAGCCAAATATGGTTGATAAAACCATATAACAAAATACAACAATAATATGGTTTATAATATAACCATATAACAACATTATTTAATTAATTAAATTAATTAAATAATCAATTTATATTATGCACAATTAATTAACCTAACACTCCCTCCCTTCTTTCATTAGAACAAGTTTCCTCATAGTTTACATGCTCACATTTATTTAGGTGAAAATGAAACTTATAATGTCCTTATTGATGATTATCGTATTATTCCAAATCAACCATATGTCACACATTTCTTTACTCTAGTGAACAAAGAAACTAATGATTTTAATTTTGGCACCAAAAATGATCCACAAATTATCTTGTTAATAGCTTCACTCAATGACGATGAAGACATTGTTGTTTAAAAAGTGTTGTACGACTTCCCATACTTATTTTCTTGGAATTATAATGACATACATGACATTGAAACATTTTTTAATGCATGAAATTGTGCTTCATTTTAATGCTAAGCTAGTGTAACATAAAATTTGAAAGATGAAACCTCGTATGGATCTTATGGTTATTAATAAAAATTATAAATATCTTGGATGTAGGGTTTATTCACGCTATCAATTATCCTCAACGGGTGTCCAAAATAATCCTCATTGATAAACCTAATTGTGACATTCATTTTTTTATAAATTTTGAGACCTAAACAAGAATTTTCCTATAGATAATTTAACTTTTCCATATATTTACATGATTATCAACTCTAATATGGGACATGAAATGTTATCCTTCATGGATGGCTTTTCTATATATAATAAAATCCAAATCAACCCAAATAACAAGGAAAAGTAATATCTTAACACTTTATGGGGTACATTCTATTATACTATTATTCCTTTTAGGTTAAAAATGTTAAGAATATATTGCATGATTTCATTCATATTACTATTTAAGATAATTTTAATGACCTCTTATAAAAATATAGCCAACAAAACTACCACATCATAACTTTGTGATAGATATTTGATTGAATACAAAAATATAACATGTAAGTACATCCTAAAGAGTGTATCTTTGGTGTTACCTCAAGAAATTCACTTTGATATATCTTTTCCTGATGTGGAATTTATGTTGATCCCAAAATATTCAAACAATTGTCAAAATTCCTTCACCTAAAGATATGAAACAATTGCATTCCCTTCAAATAACTTCTAAGGAAATTTGATTATTTTTGGCCCAACTGGTTGATAATACATATCTATTCACATGACTATTGAATAAAAACACTAAATTTGAAGGGGATGAGGCCTACTACAATTCCTTTGATATAATTAAGTATAATTTCTCAATCCTCCCGTATTTACACCACCTATTCATAATCAACCACTCCTCTTCTATATATCAGCTATTGACCAAAATCTTGGAACCTTCATTTCACAACATGATGACAATAAAAAGAAGAAACTTTTTTACTATAGTAGTCTCACACTACTAGAATATGAGCATAATTACAGTGTCATTGAAATTTTTTTCTATAGTATATTTTGTTAATAAAGCGTGACACTACATACTAAATAATGAGATACATGTCATTAATAAGTATATGTATTACATTATCTAATGTCCCACACTCACCTATTCAGTTGCATCACTAAATGTGTTATGTTTACTATTGAGTTTGATCTAAAATTTATCACTCAAATATTTTTCAAATGTAAAATCATCACATATCAGTTTGTTGAAGATCCTTTTTGATACATCTCCTATCAATGATGATTTTTGTGAAAATTTTGTTGCATACAATATTGACATAATTTTTTTTGACTTTCTACTTTAGTAGCTCAAAATTTTCTACGAGAGTGAGATAGGATTTTTTTCTTTGCATACATTATGGTGAAACTATTCCATTTTTATATAGGATTGGATATTCTTATATTGTTTAGTATGAAGCCTTGATCCTAGATTTGTATATTTTTACTACTTTAAAAATTTGACATTTACAAGTTTTGGGGGATTCTTAGCTGGTTATACATTAGGTACAATACATGTATCAAACTAAAAAATAGCATTTAGTTCCATTAAAATATTTTGTTAAGTTCTTAATTACAACCTTTCATTCATTTTCTCTTGATAATATCCCATGTAAATATAATAGATATGTTGATGTAATGACTAGTATTGATTCCCTCATGCACTTTAACATTATTGATGACTATGATACCTTTACAATTAATCTTAATTACAACCTTTGATTCATTTTCTCTTGATAATATCCCATGTAAATATAATAGGTATGTTGATGTAATGACTAGTATGGATTCCCTCATGCACTTTAACATTATTGATGATTATGATACCTTTACAATTAATCTTAATTACAACTTTTTATTCATTTTCTCTTGATAAGATCCCATGTAAATAGGTATGTTTATGTAATTTATAGTATGGATTCCCTCATGCACTTAAACCTTATTGATGACTATGATAACTTTACAATTAATAAATTATAACACACCTTTGTTACTTTAGATAGTTTTTATGTACCAAAAATTTTATATATGCTACATGAAGTGAAGACAAGCCCTAGTAATATGATAATATTTAGAACTTCGTTTATAAAAAAATGTTCCCTAATAATTCCTCTAATAAATATGAGTGAATTTTCATCACATTGAGACTCAATATGTCATCATACGAGGATATTTATTCAAACGATATATTAATGAATAGTTTTAATGTTATTTAAGTCAAGAAGAAGCACAACTAGCTATTTTCAAGATGCATTATGAAAAGAGTGGTGGTAATTTTAGTGGAAAGGACATTTCTTTAAAATTGCAATGATAATGTTACTATTTGAAAAAATGGAACAAGAATTCCATGAATATGCCAAAAATGTGAACTTAAACATTTCTTTCAATTACCCCCGTAAACTTAAAATACGACATTATGTTAGATTTTCTTTATCACCTCAATATTATATAAAATATAAAATTATGCAGGATTTATTATTTTGAAATTTTTGGTACTTGTATGGTTTAATTCATAGTTATATTCCAACAGAAAAATTAATTGAAACACAATTTCTTTACTCATTAGAACATAAAAACATATACAATTGCTTTTACTCATCTGGGGTAAAAAATTCACTTATCATTAATCATCTATGGTTTTCTATTTACCAATTTCCCCAAGGAGAAGACAAATTTTCTCAAACCCTACATTCCAACAACTTGGGTTACACATATTACAGTTTAATAACTAGGCTTAACATTCCAAATTATCACTTTCAAAAACATTGAGGAGAGAATATATGAATACCAATAATAATATGGGTTTGATAATAATAAATTTTCCCATAATACCATGAGTTCTACAAAATAAAATTGTTTCCCCAAATATTTTACAATTAATTACATTATGCCAAATCTATAGTATCATTTCAATATGAGGCATAGTTTCAAGTTTTAATAATACAATTTTATAATACACCTGGATTATTACCTATACCAATGGTTCATGAGAACATAATACAATAGTCCACATATAATGATTGAATAAGAATCATCCTTAAAATAGTTCTCCATAATAATGAAACCTATGTCTTCCAATAGTGATGTAATGCATTAAGATAGGCCCTACATTCAACATACCAAGGAATGTCACACATTCAAAACTACACATTTCCTCAATAGAGGAATGATGATTCACATACAAATCTCATATCATACATGCTCATTTATCACCATATAATGAAATACATACACTCAATAAGTCAAAGAACTGTATACCTTAAAGAAGATAAAGAATACTATGATACTCATAGGAATTTCATATAGAATGTTGTGTAATCTTGCATCCCTAAGACCCATTGAATAATCTAATCCAAGAGAAGGAAAAAACACACCATATCCAATTATCCCCATTTAATGTTATGGGAAATACTAAAGATAATGCTACTTATTATACTATTTACAACACAATTCCTTAACAAAACTAAACCATGTAGACATTCTAGTGTAACAGAGAACTCTACCTCTCCTAATCTATGTTTCCACTAAGGATTTTGTATGGGTGAGGACAAGGAATAATTACTAATAACAGATAATACAAACCCTTATGATGTGGATTGACAATTATTCCTTAATATTTCATTACCATTTAAATAAAATATGATCATAAAGTACTATACATGTTTCTCTTATTTCACAACCTGCCGTGCCCATAATTTTCACGACAAAAAATTATTTTCCAAACATCTCATAAAATTTGGGTTATTTTTTTAAACATAGTTAAGAATTAAGTGATTAAACCAATATTATCCAAATCCAATTGGCTTTCTAAGGATGTACTTGAACCAACTAAATTAATTCTTGCATTTCAATACCATTGTTTGTGTGATTAATGCTAGTTAAGTTTAATACAATATATCCCACCATGAGGGTATACAAAAAAATTATAATATTACACAACGATGGTTCATACTTAGGGATGACTATATTTATTCCAAGAGTCACATGCATTAATTAAGGCTGATTAACGATGGACAAGATAACCTAAGTATTAGTTTAGTAGTTAATTTCACTTTACTTTTAAACACGATTTTCCCACCAAAGGATATAGCCAAACAAGGTAAAAGGTATTATTTGATTATAGGATAGGTCATTTGAATTTTGTTAATAATCCAAGATAATTAACGAGTTGTAGAGTATGAAGATATGCCAAAATATGGTTTACATGATAACATTAGTCAATTTTAAGCCAATTATCATTTGCACTAAACAAGGTTGTTATTGTGTTTAATCTCATTTCCCCACCATGGAATTAGTTCTAACCAAGTTAGGATTTGATTTGACTAAGGATTAGGTTTGATAAATTGGGCATGGGTCACATTTGTCCCCATACAAATGGATCCATGCCCATTTGTACCAAAATACATTTTAAGTTAATTTTAAATAAATATTACTCACCCAAAATTCTAATATGACATCACTTGACTATTCAAAATCATCCAAGTTGCCCTAAATGGAAAATGTGAGATTCTAGGTTGATTAATAGCCCTTAGATTAAGGGTCTCTCCCCAATGGATCTTAGGGTTAACTTAGAAACCCTAATTTCTCTTATAACTTCCATATTTCACTTTTCTTCTCTTCTTTTCTCTCACTTCTTCCTATTTGGTTTTGTAGGTCTAGAAAGAGATTCCATAGAGGAATAAATCATTTTATTTCTTTTTTATTTGATTTTACCATATATTTCATTAGAATACCCTTACTAGGTTTTGGAGAGCAGAAGATGTATAAATATTTATACCTATTTATATGTATATATACATATTATATATATATATATATATATATATTATAAACAATACGTTTTGTGTAAAATTCAACTGTAATATGTTATTATAGTAATGCATTTTTGTTTTAGCAAATGTGGACACTTGTTTTTAAGTACACACGCACACGCACACACACGCACACACACACACACACACACACACACACACACACACACACACACACACACACACACACACACACACACACATGCTAGTGTGGGTGGCCGATGATAGATGGAGGAAGGAGGGCTGTATGGCCATAGTGTGCATGGTAAGAAGGTGACATAAGGTAATCGGGTTGTAAGTAAGTTTACATACAGCACAAAGGATGAGCCCCTTAAATCCATGTCAATGGAGGGAGGGGGTCACGGATAGAACAAGACCCCTATCATTGCCTCTATTTTTTTATTAAATATCCCCCATACACACACATATAAAATTTTCTATTAAATGAATATATTTATTTCTGTCTTTATATTTATATGTGTGTGTGTGTGTGTGTGTGTGTGTGTGTGTGTGTGTGTGTGTGTGTGTGTGTGTGTGTGTGTGTGTGTGTGTGTGTGTGTGTGTGTGTGTGTGTGTGTGTGTGTGTGTGTGTGTGTGTGTGTGTGCGTGTGTGTGCCTAAATGCACAAGTATAAACATTTCAAAAAAATGGTAAGTTTGAAAACCTTTATTTTATTTTCTAACAAAACACATAAGTAATATCACACACACACACACACACACACACACACACACACACACACACACACACACACACACACACACACACACACACACACACACACACACACACATCTTTAAAAGAAGGTAAACATTTCAATTACCTACTTGAAATTAATAAGATCTATAATTGTTTTGGTGAAATTAAGTAGGTGTAGAACTAAACCAAAATGTAATTCCTACAATGGAGGACTTGGTATCAAAATACATTAACCAAATCTCCATATTTTTAAATAACAAAAATATAGTTATATATAGATTTATAACATAGCCCATTAAATTGTTATTACTTTTATAAATGTTTTATAATATCAATAAATAAACTTTTCATAACTATAACATTATCCTTGATTTGAAGTTCAACATTCTCCTATAACCCATTATGGTTGTGATTAGCGAAAAATAGAAAAATAGATCTCATTCTTTCATTTTGTAAAACAATGAGACAATAAGAATGAATTTGGGGAGAGATAAATATATCTCCATTGAAACCATTTCAATATCTCATACTAAAATTCATTTTCATTATTTCTTGCAACTTGAAAACAACCAATAACCAAAATAATACTTTACAAGATTATACAAGTTTGGAATGATACTTTTTTTTGCAACATATTTTTCAAAAGGTCACCATGGATGGAAATTATACATTCAAGCTCAAATATTTGGATCCCAAAAAGGTCCATCAAGAATCCATGGTAAATGAAGAAATTATTTTAGTATAAACTTACAAATTTCTTCCTTTCAAACACAATATTTACAAGAGTAATAACATAAAATCTCCATTCCAATATAACATAAATTTATATTTTCTTCACTTCCCATGTTAATAAACTAATAAACTTCTAAAATAAAAAAGTAAAATACTCACACAAATTGGGAACAACATGGATAAATTTTAATTGAAGCAACCAATCTTCCATAAAAGAAACAATCTCCAAACAAGATCCAAAAGTAATCTCTAAACCACAAGAAGATGACTCAGCTTGTTTACCCAACCAAATGGAATTATCACATGCCTCTTCCAATAAAGTACATTCTATCCTCCCTCCAAGCCCATGGGAAAGTGAAGGAGCATGCCTCCATGTAATTAAAATGATGGATAAGGGAAATATATCAAAAAATAATAACATTCAAGTAACTAAAATAAATTAAGACTCAACACAAAACACAAGAGTATTCATGCTTCAATAAGTGGGGAAGAGAGGTAATAAGTCCCATTTTATATAAATTCAAAAAGTATCTAAAAGAGTTCATAATTTTTCCAAATATCACAAAACCTCTAAATTCTCCATATCTCTCCAATAATCCTTATTTATCCTTTCCAAGGTTTTTCAAACCTTGGAGGTTTCCTTAGCAAGGATGGGAGATGGTTTCAAACCATATGACAAGGAAGTGAAAACTTTATCGAAGAGGGAATAATAATGATATAAAAAAATTCTTCCATATATCTGAAAATAATCCACTTCATCATGAAATAAATGACTCAAATGAAATATAATTTTATGAGGATCATCTACTCCAAATTTTAGGCAATTTGGCTCACTGGATCACTAGGAAAATGCAAAGACATTTTCAGTTGTTTTGGGCAAAAATGGAGTTCTTGGCTAGAAAATTATTTCTCAAATAGAAAATAAATCATGTCATGACATCCCCAAGTGATATATCATCTGAAATGAATTTTTAAATGGATCGTTTTGTCAAAGTTTCAAGGTTTTCAACCACGGGATCACCAGAATGAGTAAAACACCATTTTGGAAACATAGATCACAGAGCTGGTTTTAATGGCTTCCATGGAGGCAAAATATGAAGTTTCAATGGAGTTATGTACACCGGAAAAGTGACAAGCGAGCATGGTAATCTACGGTGTAACTCTTCCACGTACCCGACCTCCCGAGGTCGTGCGAGACATTTGGCGGTGGGTGTGGAATATGTGGGATGCAAATGAACTAGTTAGGCAATCTAATGTCTTCGACACGCACTAATGGAATTTGTGAATCTAAGGCAAAGAAGGCCCTTCTAACTTGGACTGGTGTGATAGATCGATCGGCAAGGATGACTGCTCGAAGGCTCCAATCAATATCGAGCTCTGGCATGATTCGATCTATGGGTTGTGGAATACGTGGGAAATGACCTGGGATAGTTTCATGTATGTCTCCAGATAAGGTCATATGGTGGATGGTGGAATACAATTGACTCTACGGATGATTCTCTGGCCTAGTCCAAAATTCTCTAGCTTTGTTAGCCACTATATCTAGTAAGGACAATTGTTCGATGATGATGGGTGGAAGTGGAGTGGATTGGAATACTAGTGTGCGTAGGCCAGTGTTTATATCTGATTGACTTATGGATTCGTTAGGCTGCGGGATTTGTGGATCACAACCGTAGACTCTAGGTTGTTGCGGTCCTGTTATGGTCATGTATGAAATCAAGTCCTAATCCCTAGTATCTAGTAATCATATGCTTTCTCAGCTTCTATGTTTAGGACCAATAACTGCGCGATCTTCTCAGAATATCTCACAGGCATTCGTGCAACCTGGATCCTTAAACTAGTATCTATGTCTGTGAGAGTGTCTCCTGCACCTGGCTATGGGACCAAAGGATCACAACCAAAGGTTTGTTCTCTTTCAAACCCTTCTACAGTCATGTGAATGTTTTTCCTAGGGTAGTCTGTAGTTCGGTTGATTTGACCAAAACGTGTGTGCTTGGTCGTCTTCTATGTTTAACCCTCTCAACTGAGAGCTGATCAGTCGTAAATCTATTGTTGTTTGGAAGACTTGTATTCTAAGGTTCTGGTCTATGTCAACTATTGCTGTGACGAGGTTGGGCTGAGGCACGATTGGTTCAAATACGTATTCCCTGGGCTCCCTAGGTCCCGTGATTGTCATATAAAACAAAATATAAATCTAACTGCAACAAAACAAATTTTAACCATCTAAAACATATATAACTTCTACTTTTGTTTTTAACTTTCTAAGAAGAAAAGCAGCTATTTAAACGTATCTAGAAATAACAACTAAATAACAATTTAAAAAAAAACAAAATAACCGAGTGTAGTTATTTGTCTGTGTAATTTGTAGATTTATTCTAAATAATGAAATAACTTGCTTGATCTATTTGTGTAATTTCTCGATCCTACCTCAGAAGTGAGGAGTGAATCATAGTTTCTCAGAAACTATCAATCCCCATAGCTTCCCTGGCAATATCGAGAATAGAATTTACTGAAGTGAAGCAATTAACTACTTTATTTGATATGATTCTAACTAGAACTTTGAAAGTTAAAACTTGGATTCTACATAACAGTGGCGAATCCGATGGTGTGTGTGATCTTGTCCCCTCAGTGTGATCTCCTCGTTCTTTCATGTTCACGTGGATCCAGAAAAGCGTGTAATGCTAGCATCGACAAAAGTAGATATTGGGCCAAGGACAGCTCAGAATGCAGACTGAATATAATGCGAGTAGGAGAGGGATAGTGCAAGAGTACAGAGCTTGGCTTATGCAATTCCTAGCGGGATTTACTGTGAGTCATGCAACATAAAGCGTCCAGAACCTGAAACTATCCTGTTTGAAGAGCAAAACCTGCAACTTTAATGGCTTCCTAAGCTATTCTACTCCAATGGATTGGATAAAACAACAACACTGTTTGCACAAGCTGGATATGTGGCTTACCAACAGTTGAACAATGCTAACTAGACATATAATGAACTAAACCAAGCACTCTAAGCAAAATGAAAGCTAAGCCTATTGCAAAGAGAAATTCAGAGACAAACTTTAGGGCCATTTGCTTGAGCACAAGCAATCTATTTATAGGAATTGCATTCACCCAAAGATCAAAACCAAACTGAACTCTCAAACAATAAACAAAGGCAAAACACTATTCCAGGGGACCAAAAACATAAATGCAAGCCCAAGTCGGCAAGGAAAAGCTGGTGAAATGTTGATCTTTACGTGGGTCACGTCAAAATGCTTTCTGGAAAACACGTAAAGGACCGCCGCTTTGAGGCGGGCGGTAGTTACAGGACCGCCACCCCGATCGGGTGGTGGCGGTTACAGACCTCCGCCCTAATCAGGGCGGCAGTCACGAGACCGCCGCCCATGCAAGGTGGCAGTTTCATCATTGAAGAGCAAAAGGCCAAGAAAAGAGAGGAAAACGGAAAAATAAAGGACGCGGGGGCTAAGCGGGGCATGCGGGATGTTAATGCACACTTCGAGAGATTTTCCGGATCCCGAACACCTTGCGAGGAGACCTGTATCATCATTAGGGAACTTGTTACATTGTTCCGGCAGTATAGTACCTTACAATTTTGGGTACGTACATATTGCCCCCTCGGAGAAGCGTTTTAGCCATGAAGAGGCGTAAAACGGTGGGTCCGAGTATGGCAGTCCCAAAATGGGAAGTTAGAAGTTATACCTGACACGTCCGTGTGTTGAAATGATGCCATCCGAAATTCCCGCTACCTGCAAAATGAAGAGAGAACTCAAGTGCAGATAGATACAATAGTTTGAAAAATAAACGCTAAGAATAACAGGGAATGAGAACGTACCATTTGTGCGGGGATAGGAACTTACCTCCATCAGTGCTCCAAACCTGTGAAAAAGTCATTTTGAAACGAAACATGGTGCTATATATATGAAAGTGGGCCCATTTTCCTATTCATTTGTGCGAGTTGATTTGATTGATTTTGAGCTCTGGGACCCATGGTGATGGTTTCTTGCGTGAGTAGAGTCGAAACGTTTGCAGCGAGATCATGATCATGCCTCCACGTGTGGAACACCGACCTCAGCGATCACAGGTTAGTTTTCTTCAGTTTATTGTTTTTCCCCCTTAATTTTGAAATGCTAAATACTCTGTAATGGGGGGGTCATTTTTGAAAATGCTAGGTTCAAAAGGTCCACCTAGGGGGGGCGCCTACTGGGTAGGCTTTGTTTTTAGTTAAAAAGGTCTTTTCTGGCACTTTTTAGGCCTTTTTAGGTTAAAAGCCCGCGTGGGTTTTCGGACCACGACCGCCGCCCTAGCCAGGGTGGTGGTTACACGACCGCCGCCTTTAAGGCGGCGGTTACAAAACCGCCTCCCTGCTCAGGGTGGTGGTTTTGCACAGAATGCAAAAAGAACTTGTTTTTGAGATTGTGTTTATATTTTTAGCATTTCTACGTGTTTTTATGACTTTCTCAGCATTGCCTGGATGCTAACTTAGTTTGTTTTGTGTGTTTTTGGGTGTATGTAGGCGAGAGAGGAGTACATCCGATGGAGCAGAGAGAGAGAGAGTGTGATTGGCTCTCAGGGGTACTAGATGCCCTCTCACAGGATGAGGAGGACACACTTCAGAGGGCTGGTATACTGCGCATATCACACGTGCCCCATGTTGCACCATCTAGTCACATCCTTTGTGACTTATTCTCTTACTGGGATGTAGATCGGAACACCTTCCGATTGCCAGGGGTCCGTGGCGAGTGGACCATTACATTGGAGGACGTCTACCGCATTCTGGGGGTCCCGATTATAGGGAGGCGACTCACTTTGGAGACAGCTGGCTCACGGGCACAGATTGCACAGTGGGCGACTTATATGGGAGATGCAGCCATCTCCATGGGGTCGAAGAAGGGGGTGAGAGTTCGATCCATTCCTTCTTTGCCTATCCCCATATTTCGACAGGCCATCATGGGGATCCTTGCCTCGAGGTTGATTGGGGACAAGGGAGGGGACACATTGCTATACTGTTGGGCCCCCATTATTGCACAGATAGAGGGCCATGGCCGGATATACGCTTGGGGAGTAGATATTCTTGGGACCACCTACCACGATCTATACAGGGTGGTCCGTTTACAGGGGTAGTCGTTGAGCCACCCGACTCTAGTCATGAGTTGGGTTTATGAGCACTTCATCCCTTATGGCAGGGGTGTGGAGGTAGCAGATCCTGGAGCTGTTAGGGTAGCGAGATGGTCAGACATGTTGGTGCTTAGAGCACCTCATCAGCCAGTTGCCTCTCTGACTACCGCCGATATGGAGGCGACACCATACCAGACCATGGCCGGTATATGGGGCGAGGAGGCCCTTACCTTGATTTCCTGCTCCACCACAGGGCAGCTTATCGATCGAGTGGGATGAGTGGAGGTGCACCCCTTTGGCCGAGTTCCTCAGCAGTTTGGCCTTCCATACGCAGTATGCTTCCCCAATGGCACCAATTTACAGATCAGTTTGCAAGGCCAGTGGGGTGCCTAGAGGCCGAGGTTGGACAATGATTACTCCTGGCATTCCTATTGCAGCCAGGAGGATAGTTCATGCTAGAGGGAGAGCCGGTGTGCCTCGGGCACCTTTGCTTCAGATTGCTGCGGGTCCTGCTCATAGCAGCGATGACCCTATTGATATTGACTCCGAGTCCGAGGAGTTTACAGAGGGAGGGATAGAGGAGGAGACCAAGGACAATGATCCTGAGTGGCATGACACTCAGGATATTATGCAGGCAGAGAGGGCTGAGCAGAGCGCAGAGAGGGACACTTTAGTTTAAGAGGAGCCACTCTCTTAGGGCAACCACGGTGGAGAGGATGAGTCAGTTGTGGGGTGACATGTTGCCCTTGCCACAGGAGCAGCCCCTCAGTCGGCAATGGCATCCGCGGCAGTGCCGGCCCCAGCTGACCCATCTTGGAGGCCTGGGGATCCGAGTAAGTTACCCTTTCTCCCTTTTAATGTTTATTTGTAGGCTCTCCTTAGTTGTTATTTTGTATCTTTTAGTTTCTTGCTTAGTTTCTAATTCGTTTTCTCCTTTGTTTGTAGAGACTGTTGATGAGTGGTGGGATTTGATCCGCAGGGTATGTACCGATTCCCTGATGATCCCCATGGATAGGACCCACGCAGAGCTGTCTGTGGATCTGGGGAGCCTTTAGCAGCCGGTAGGCATACCGACATTTTTACTTGATCGGCATGTGGCCAGGATGGTGTCGACCCTTTACACCGAGCTAGCGGGCTATAGGACGGCTGAGTGTCTTATGAGGAGCCGTTCTCGCGGTGAGACCGCGGCTGCTCCTAGGGATCCTGAGCCCTCCGTACATTCAGAGCACCGGCGTAGCCGGAGTCCTAGGCGTGGGCGTGCACCTTCGGAGGGGTCGCGTAGGGATTGAGAGGCCACTTGGCTCTCGTGTATTTTGTATTATATATTTCTTTGTATATCACGGGCTCTTTGAGCATTTTGACCATGCTTAGTGCATGATGGCATTGTATATAAACGTTGATCATTTATATATATGCATTCGTTTTGGATCAAAATCTTGGCACTCATGGTTTCCTTTCTATTTCCAGTTTCTTTGTATATACTACGATGTATGTTTATATGCTTTTTAGAATGTATGCAATGGAGAACAAATGATGCAAATGTTTGTTTCCTTTTGTATTTCATGATGCTGATATATGACAATGTAGATACAATGTGATTTTGAATCTTAGCTTCCGTAAGCAATTTTTGATATCTCATGTTTGTTTTGCAAAGTGATGAATATAACCAGTATGATGAACAGATAAACTTGCCCCACTCCTAACTCCATGCAACTAGTAAGATGCGAGGGCTCTTCACCGAGAGCTAGAAAGGGCACAAGTTATGAGGTGTAGCTGAAATGATAGCGATGAAAGACAGACAAAGCTTTGGTGGAACCAAATAGGAAACTACAAGCTTACTCCACCCGAGTGACTTCATAGTTTAGAATGCAACTTACCTTGCGGTTTATCTAGACTTAGATCCGTAGATGGCCACATAGTAGACAAAATCTGGGTTTTTAGGATTTTAACTCTCTTGGAATTTTGAACATCTGATTCATTCATTTTTGACTCAAAGTTTGAATTGTTTGTTTATGACTTTTAACGTTTGCTTTGTCAAGAGGACCCCCTGTACTTTGCCCCATGCTACTAGTAAGAAGCGTGGGTTTATCACCGTGGGCAAGGTATAGGCGAGTAAGGGCATTTCCATCCTTTCCCAACCCTACGTCACTAGTAAGAGACGCAAGCTCATCACCGAAGGTTGGTGGGGCAAGGAAATGTGTAAAAATAAATTTTTTTGTTTAATCACTTGTTGACTTGTTTTCTTGAGTAAAATGTCAGTATGTGCTTATTTCCAAAGAGATATACATATGGGATAGATGTGACACCCTGAAGCTTCTAGAACAGACCATAGGTAAGGCACCTATCCTAAGAAGAAATCAAAGCGAGAATAAACTTGCAGATCTTGGTATGGTTACCGTTAAGACTTCGTCATGTCTGACTTTATTTGATAAAATGATTCTGAGATGATTTGATGATATCACGAAAATGGAGAGGTATGATTAGAAAGTTTATGCCAACAACATCATGAGTTTGCTATGAATTGCTTTAAGAATAGATTCCTTGATCACCATTTATGTAAGAAACAGGTGGACAAAATGATCTTAATCTATATGAAGATGCAATGTAAATATATACAAGTAGTGCTAGCCGCTTATGCGTAGAACCGCTTGAGGTGAAGGGAATTGACTGTTTCACCAAATTCCTCACCTTCTAGTGTACATAAGAGGTATGCACCATTTCCGTAGTCCTTCATGACTCGGTATGGGCCCAACCATTTGGGCCGGAATTTCCTTCCTTCGCCGGTTTTTTTGTCGATCCATTTGCCTAGCCTTAGAACTAGATCACCTTCGTATATGTCGCGTTCATAGACCTTCTTGTTATACTACCGGCACATTCGGTCAGCATAAGCTCTATGCTGTTGTTCAGCATCTAACCTAGTTTCATCTAGGATTTCTAGTTGGGAAAGATGTGCTTCTCTATAAGCGTCTTCATCCAGAATCCCTTGTAGTGAAATGCGGAGACTGGGTATTTCAACCTCGAGTGGGAGAACCGCCCGCCCCGAATACTAGTGAAAAAGGTGTTGCTCCCGTGGGTGTTCTTATTGAGGTTCGGTGGGCCCACAAGGCCGGATATAACTTCAAATGCCAATCTCATTTGTTTTCTTTTACCATTTTAAGGAGAATGGATTTCAGTGTCTTGTTTGTCGCTTCAGCCTGTCCGTTGGCTTGGGGTAATACAAGGAAGCCATATGATGGCTTATCTTAAATTTATTGCATAGTTCGCGAACCTCTTCATTCTTAAAAGAAGTTCCATTATCGAGAGATAATGATTTGCGGGATACCGTACCTACAAATGATTTGGTTCAAAATGAACTTGGCGATTACAGAACCAGGTACAGTAGTAAGAGGCATAGCCTCTACCCATTTGGTAAAATATTCAGTGGCCGTGATTATAAAATTATGGCCATCTATGGATGAGGGAGAGAATTTCCCTATCAAATCCAGGCCCCATGTAGAAAAGGGCCATGGAGTAGCAATTGGTTGCAGAGCTTGTGCCGGCATATGAATCTCATGGGAGAATTCTTGGCACTTATGACACCTGCGTACAAACTCTATTGCGTCATGTTCTAGAGTGGGCCAGAAATAGCCCATTCGATGTATTTTTCGAGCGGTGGCATGGCCACTGAAGTGGCCTCCACATATTCCACTGTGAGATTCATGGAGAATCTTCTTGGATTCTTCCGTGTCGACACATCTTAGGAGCATTCCATCGAATGCTTTTCGGTAGAGCACTTGCTCTATAATGACGTATTTAGCTACGATAATGTGTAACCACCTTCTTTGTTATGGTGTAACTCCTTCTAGGTACATATGGTCCATGATATAATTAATGATATTTGTGTACCAAAGGCACTCAGAGATAGAGGGTCGGGTTTCGATGTAGTATACGCACTCATCTGGAAAGTCTAAATCTACTAAATCGCCTCCGTCTAATGGGTTGTCAGCTAACCAATCTGCGATGATTTTTCCTTTAACCGACTTCTGATTTACAAATGTTAATTCGAATTCTCCCATTAAGGTTATAAAGCGTCTAGCCTTTTTAGACAGTGACCGTCGTGTGAGGAAAGTTCGTAAATGGTTCGTTTTTACCATGACCCTTGTTTCTTGGTTTAGCATATAATGTCTTAGGCGTTTAGTAGCAAAGACTATGGCAAGGCATTCTCGTTCTGCCTGTGTATAGCGTGTTTCATAGTCGAGTAGCGTTCGGCTGATGAAATAAATCACATGTTCCTTCTTGTCATCGTCCTCTTGGGCCAACATACAAGCTAACGAGACATTGGTAGCTCGTGAATATAAGATTAACGGGTGATCTAGCTTTGGTGGCATTAGCGTAGGTGGCGATAATAGGAAACACTTAACTGCTTCAAAGGCTTCATTACAGTCTTTGGTCCAATCAATGCTATAGTCTTTCTTGAGTAAATTGTTGATTGGATGAATGGTGAAGCTTAAGTCTGGGATAAATCTCCAGATTGCACCCAGTTTTCGAGAAATGATCTGATTCCAGATTCATTCGAAGGTGGGACCATTTCGAGGACAGCCTGAATTTTGGTTAGATCAACATCTATCCCTCGTGACGATATGATGTAACCCAGGAGTTTTCCTCCTATTACACCAAAGACGCATTTCTTTGGATTTAGTGTGACTCCGTATTCTATTAGGCGTGAAAGAATGATGCGGAGTACTTCCAGGATGGTCACAGTCACAACGCTTCTTGGCCTTAGCCAATAAGTCATCTACGAAGGACTCTGCGATTTTATGAATTAAATCGTGGAATATATATGTCATAGCTCGCTGGTAGGTAGCACCAGCGTTCTTGAGACCGAATGGCATAACAACGTAGCAATAGGTTCCCCAAGGAGTTATAAACGTAGTTTTAGCTTGATCTTGCTCAGATATTTTGATTTGATTGTATCCCGAGAATCCATCCATGAGAGACAAAAGTTCAAATCCAGTTGTTGCATCAACAATGACATCTATGGATGGTAATGGGAAGTCATCCTTAGGACATGCTTTGTTGATGTCTCGAAAATCTATGCAGATGTGTATCTTTCCATTCTTCTTGAGAACGGGAATGATGTTAGATACCCATTGGGAGTAGTCGATTGGCTTGATGAATCCTACCTGGAGGAGTTTTATTACCTCTTCCTTTACCATGAGAGCTACCTTGGGCTTCATGGGTCTTGATTTTTGTTTAATTGGCTTTGCGTCTGATTTAGTGACGAGGTTGTGCACCGCAATGTGGGGTGCGACTCCTGTCATCTCCTTATAATTAAATGCAAACACCTTCTGATGTTCTTTGAGGATCTGAGTATGTATTTCTACTTCTTCTAGGGTTAACGAGGATCCTAGTTTCAATATTCTCGGTTCATCTTCTGTCCCGATGTTGACATCGATTGTTTCTTCGATCAAAGAGGCGTTACCCTCTTCGAACTCAGGTGGTGCTGGAGGTAAATCCAAATCATCCCCATTTTCTATTGTGTATATGCTAGGTTCCATTTGTGAGGGATGATCCATCACGGGATTTCCGAAGTAGGAAGATGAATGTGGAATTAAGGATAAATCTAGCATATGATAGGAGAGATGTAGTGCTGCATAGGCGTTTAAGTAATCCAAAGTAGCCACATCACTATCAATATGGTCTAGGACGGTAGATTCACTTCCGCTTGAAAGGGGATTTGTCATTGTTTTTATCAATGGTTCATCATGAATGGACACCGTGAACTGGGTATCTTCTAACTCATTGCTTGGAGTAAAACGTGATGCTGAAGTTGCTATTGAATCGGTGAGAAGATTTTTCTCTCACGGGATCACTTCAATGGATATGAAGTTAAACGCCTTGCTTAAATCTAATACGGCTTCTTTGTAAAGCTGCAAATTTTCAGCTTTGGTTTTGTATACTTGAAACCTGGTTTGTCACTAATTGTGAGTCTCCTAAGACTCTGATGTTATCAATACCAATTCTTTTGGCTAAGGTGAGGCCAAGGAGGAGGGCTTCATACTCAACGTCGTTGTTTGTGCATTCAAAGTTTAGCTTAAAGGAAAATGGTAGGACTTTCTCTTGAGTGAAGTAAGAATTATACCTGCCCCCGCTCCATAACGGCATTTAGCTCCATTGAAATGGAGAGTCCAATATTTAGCCAGGAGTATAGATGTTGGGATATCTGCTGTGTTTGCGCACTCAACTTCTACCATGCAGAGGTCCTCTGCTGGAAGGGAACCAACACCTAGGGAATATCCTATGCCTGCTGAATCAAATGGTAAGAACATTGGTGAATCTTGTTCTATTAACTCAACGATTTTTGCAGTAGTCCCTAATGATACCGTTTCTATAGCCTTATCTTTGGGGGTTGGGGTTGTTTTGGCTATGCTGATAGTTTCAAGATCCGTTGTAGGTACCAACTTTTCCTCTAGTTTTGGGTTAGTGGGTTTATTGAGTTGGTTTGTTGGAAGTTCAAATTCTGAGTGCACACCTGGTCTTTTCTTTAAATCAGCTAGGTGTAAATCGAAAGGTTTTGGATCACCTTTGGCTACAAATACCTTTCCTAGATGCAAGAATCTTACTTCTTGAAATAACGTAGAAGGGATTGCCTTCATTTAGTGTATCCATGGTCGGCCGAGTATCATATTATAATTAGTTTCCCAATCTATAATATAAAACTCAGTCAAGATTGTTTTGGGTCCTAAGGTGACCGGCAGTATTATAGTTCCTATCGAAGTGGCTTTAAGGCTATCATAGCCTCTCAATGTATTTCGAGTGGTGGAACAGTTTGTTTCCCCATATCCTAGTTTTTGGAGGAAAGAGAAAGGGACTATGTTAACTGCGGCCCCATCGTCAACCATTGCCCATTTTACATAGTTATTATAAACCCATACTTGTAAGTGTAAGGCTGGATCACCTCGGCGTGCAATCTCAGCATCTATAGGCATTTTACTTATTTCGAATATGAATTCGACATCCTTGTCCGGCTGCCCCGGAGGGTGGATATCAAAATCTATGTGATTTACTTGTGTTTCAGGAGGTGGAGTGATGTTAATTAGATGACCTAGACCTAATGCTTCTAAAAGAGCAGCTCTGTGAGTGGGAGAGTTCTTTAGTAAATCCAAAAATGAAATGTGCAAGAAGGTCTTTGTTAGGTCACTAACTAAATCATAGGCGCCCACGGGTTTTTCTACTATTTGTTGACTCTTATCCATTTCTGGCAGATGACTTGGGCTCGGTTGAGAGAAATATTCTCATGTTCTTGTTATAGCTTCGATAGGTAGTTCAGCATCTAATTCTACCAAACTGACTATCTTGGGTCTCGGTTGACTTCCTAACTGTGGCGCAACTGATGGATTTAGTGAAGTCGAGGCTTCATGATCATTGTTTCCCATCATTGCACTTTTGTTTGTTCCAGTTGGATTCAGCCTGTTGCTATCATGATTTGGGAGTGGATCATTAAAGATCTTGAGGGGAGCATTCTGAGGGGAAACTGCCCCTGCGAGCGTATTTGGTGGTTGTGACACGAGATCTGCCAAAAACAAATTTGTGAAGAACTGTCTTTGTTCTTCTGGCAAATGTTGCATAAATTTATTGTAGTCATGGCACGTTCTAGTATCATGACCCTGAATTTTGTGGAAACCACAATAAGACCGGGGTTGTAATTCTGTTTTGTTGGTTTGGTGTATATTGTGGCCTAAAATTCTGATCAAACTGTTGCCTATTAGGATTAAAAATTTCGTTTGTTTCGGCTTTGGTTTTGATAACCAAATGAGTTTTGGCTTGGCCCTTGTATAGGATTTCGCCATTTTTGTTGTTGTGGATGGTTAAAATCCACTGTATTGATTGTCGGGGTGAAGTTGTTGTTTCGTTGGTTATTTGTTTGTGATGGAGTATTGACAAAATTTACCTTCTTGGGCTGGTCGGTTACTCCATCCGTTGTTACACCATGATTTTTGTTAAGGATTTTAGGTCCTTGATTGACGTTCATGGTAGTTGTAGTGTTCTGGCTGGAGGTGATTAACCTCCCGTTTGCTCCATATGTCTTACGACCACTATCTATCGTTGTTTGATCTATTCAAAGAGCACTCTCAAGTACTTCATCGTAAGTTCTTAGCGGGAACTGGACTTCTTCCTTCACCTCTTTCTTTGAGAGAATGAAGGAATAAATTGCATAGTTCCATCTGATCCATGTTTGGAGCACTTCTTTGAAGAATAAAGAAGCGTACGCCACCTACGGATGAAATAGGGTGTGATTCATTGTGTTCTTGTTTGATGTGCAAGAATTCCCTAATTCCTGTTCTCAACAGTTTGTTCATGTCAAACGCCTTAATGAACTCTGATACGAGTTGTTTAAATGAATAGATGGAGGCTTCAGGTATTCTATAATACCAGTCGAGAGCAATTCCTTCCAAGGTTTTGGGGAATATTTTAGCAACAACCCCATCCCAAGGGAGTAATTCACGTATGGCTGTAGTGTAAGCTTTGATATGCGCATTTGGATCTCCTTCACCTTTGTAATTGGGTAAATTGGGAAGGGGTCTTGGAAGCATGACACTTCGTATGGCAAAGTCTAAGGGCTCTTTCAGATATTCTGAATAAGTCCCTATCGCATAGGTTTCGACCATTGATGGTGGTTGCTGAGGGAGTGATGGTGGGATGGGTTGTTGATATGGTGCAGCGTATGCATTGGCAGGGGCATAGGGAGTCCCTACGTTTGAGCCAAAATTCGGGAGAGGAGAACATATCTCCTTGTGGTGATTTGGAGTACATGTTTAAGTATGACGGGGTATTGTCTAGTAATGGATTGTTTGATACTAGACCGGGAGGAATAGTGTTAGAGATGATGGGCCTTGTTGGCGTTTGTTGCGGATACTGAGGAGGCATGCCTAACGTGCCTACTCCTATGAGGAGATCTACTTGGCCAGAGTGGTAAGGAGGATTGGAACTTCCTACTTGCATGAACTGAGGATTTTGACTTGCTTGAGCAAGTTCTAACCCTCTCACTTTTTCTACTAACGTTGAAATGACTTCATTTGGTGAAGTCATGGTGCTTTGCCTTAGCGGCGTTTGTTGTATACCCTGGTGTTGTATAGGCATGTGATATCCTGCTATGAACTGATCGCTATCTTGCCAAGTTTCTCCGAGAGTATTTCCTATATGTAGTGGCATAGAGGTATTTTCTTGAAAAGAGACCTCGGGTTGTATTTGTAAACCTCCTATAGATGGGTACATACCCCAAGAGCGTTGTTCACTTCTAGGATAACGTATTGATTGTTCATTATCTAAGACTAGGTATGGGTCAGATTGTCTACTAATTTGTGGTCTAAGTAGCATCTGAGGAGACGAACCAGATTCTCCGGTAAACGTCATATTGTTCGAGCCTGAAGGCTCTGTTTGTTGCGTTCGAGGGGGTTGATCTAACTCCTTAGTTTGAAAAGATGAATTATATCTGATTCTTGGGGTTTGTGTTGACAACTGATTAGTTGAATAGTTATCGCCCCATACTGAGAGTGAGGGTGATGATTGCCTATTCTGTTGGGCGTAGTATGCCTCAAGACCCAAGAGGGGTCTACCATATGCATCGAATCCCGACATATTCGGGGGGTATATGAATACCCGTAGAATAATGGGAAGGAGTGAAGGTGATTTGTGAAAGAACACGTGATACTATGACTCCGAACGAGAAAGTAGGAAGTTTACGTCAGCTTCACTAATTTTGTTTGTTTCACGTCGGGTTCACCAATTTTGTACACCGGAAAAGTGACAAGCGAGCGTGGTAATCTACAAGTAACTCTTCCACATACCCGACCTCCCGAGGTCGTGCCGAGACATCCAGTGGGGGTATAATATGCGTGGGATGCAAATGAACTAGTTAGGCAATCTAATGTCTTTGACACGCACTAATGGAATTTGTGAATCTAAGGTAAAGAAGGCTCTTCTAACTTGGACTGGTGTGATAGATCGATCGGCAAGGATGACTACTCGAAGGCTCCAATCAATATCAAGCTCTGGCGTGATTCGATCTATGGGTTGTGGAATACGTGGGAAATGACCTGGGATAGTTTCGTGTATGTCTCCAGATAAGGTCATATGGTGGATGGTGGAATACAATTGACTCTACGGACGATTCTCTGGCCTAGTCCAAAATTCTCTAGCTTCGTTAGCCACTATATCTAGTAAGGACAATTGTTCGATGATGATGGGTGGAAGTGGAGTGGATTGGAATACTAGTGTGCATAGGCCAGTGTTTATATCTGATTGACTTATGGATTCGTTAGGCTGCGGGATTTGTGGATCACAACCGTAGACTCTAGGTTGTTGTGGTCCTGTTATGGTCATGTACGAAATCAAGTCCTAATCCCTAGTATCCAGTAATCATATGCTTTCTCAGCTTCTATGTTTAGGACCAATAACTGCGCGATCTTCTCAGAATATCTCACAAGCGTTCATGCAACCTGGATCCTTAAACTAGTATCTATGTCTGTGAGAGTGTTTCCGCACCTGCTATGGGACCAAAGGATCACAACCAAAGGTTTTCTCTTTCAAACCCTTTCTGATCATGTGAATGTTTTGCCTAGGGCAGTCTGTAGTTCGGTTGATTTGACCAAAACGTGTGTGCTTGGTCGTCTTCTATGTTTAACCCTCTCAACTGAGAGCTGATCAGTCGTAAATCTGTTGTTGTTTGGAAGACTTGTATTCTAAGGTTCTGGTCTATGTCAACTATTGCTGTGACGAGGTTGGGCTGAGGCACGATTGGTTCAAATACATATTCCCTGGGCTCCCTAGGTCCCGTGATTGTCATATAAAACAAAATATAAATCTAACTGCAACAAAACAAATTTTAACCATCTAAAACATATATAACTTCTACTTTTGTTTTTAACTTTCTAAAAAGTAGCTATTTAAACGTATCTAGAAATAACAACTAAATAACAATTTAAAACAAACAAAATAACCGAGTGTAGTTATTTGTCTGTGTAATTTGTAGATTTATTCTAAATAATGAAATAACTTGCTTGATCTATTTGTGTAATTTCTCGATCCTACCTCAGAAGTGAGGAGTGAATCATAGTTTCTCAGAAACTATCAATCCCCATAGCTTCCCTGGCAATATCGAGAATAGAATTTACTGAAGTGAAGCAATTAACTACTTTATTTGATATGATTCTAACTAGAACTTTGAAAGTTAAAACCTGGATTCCGCAGAACAGTGGCGAATCCGATGGTGTGTGTGATCTTGTCCCCTCAGTGTGATCTCCTCATTCTTTCGTGTTCACATGGATCCAGAAAAGCGTGTAATGCTAGCATCGATAGAAGTAGATATTGGGCCAAGGACAGCTCAGAATGCAGACTGAATATAATGCGAGTAGGAGAGGGATAGCGCAAGAGTACAAAGCTTGGCTTATGTAATTCCTAGCGGGATTTACTGCGAGTCATGCAACATAAAGCATCCAGAACCTGAAACTATCTTGTTTGAAGAGAAAAACCTGCAACTTTAATGGCTTCCTAAGCTATTCTACTCCAATGGATTGGATAAAACAACAACACTGTTTGCACAAGCTAGATATGTGGCTTACCAACAGTTGAACAATGTTAACTAGACATATAATGAACTAAACCGAGCACTCTTAGCAAAATGAAAGCTAAGCCTATTGCAAAGAGAAATTTAGAGACAAACTTCGGGGCCATTTGCTTGAGCACAAGCAATCTATTTATAGGAATTACATTCACCCAAAGATCAAAACCAAACTGAACTCTCAAACAATAAACAAAGGCAAAACACTATTCCAGGGGACCAAAAACATAAATGCAAGCCCAAGTCGGCAAGGGAAAGCTGGTGAAACATTGATCTTTACGTGGGTCATGTCAAAACACTTTCTGGAAAATGTGTAAAGTACCGCCACTCGAGCGGGGGGCAGATTACAAGACCGCCGCCCGATCGTGGTGGCGGTCACGAGACTGCCACCCATGCAGAGTGGCGGTTAGCATCAAGAGAAAAAGACATAGAAAAGAGAGGAAAAAGGAAAAAAAAAAGGACGCGGGGGCTAAACGGGGCATGCAGGATGTTAACACACACTTCGAGAGCTTTTTCGGATCCCAAACACCTTACGAGGAGACCTGTATCATCATTGGGGCACTTGTTACACTATTCCGGTAGTACAATACCTTACAATTTTGGGTACGTACGATTACATGTTACACTTCATATATTTTCATGTTGAGGTGCTCTTTTTGGGGGAACTAATTTCAAAAATGACCAAGTGTTGGAGTTTTAACCCTTTTTTTATTTTTAGCACTTTAACTCACCATTAACCCAACATGGCCTAACCAAGTCGGTATGGGGTTAGAGGGTGAGTTACACCCATGAAAATAGGGGTGAAGTGAGGTGTGAGAATAATGGGGATGATGGGTGGATATGATGTCTAATAATTTAATCAACATTTTGTAGTTGATGTCATTTTAACCAAGGATGTGTCCAAAACAATACACAATAAAGATAATGGATACAAAACTAGTGGTAGTGGTTTTAGTCTTAAAAGGAAGGTTTTTTCTATTTCATTTGTGTATTTTCCATTTATTAACTAGCTACCGATAATCACTACACTTCTAAGACTACTGAAATAAAATAGCTTTAATAACAAATAACATTTATTCTATCGATGTCAACTTACGTAAAGGAAATACTTTAGTAATTAAATTGATCTAAAATAAAACATGCTAAAATTGAAGAAATACATAAGGGAAATGCTTCGAAAAATGAAATCACTCTAAAATGAAAGAAATGTTGAAAAGTAATGTTATTTCAATTGGAATATCACAAGTTCGAAAATGATTATTTTAAGCACACTACAAAATCTAAGAATGCAAGAAGAACATAAATGTAAATACCACAATAGTCAATTCCTTAGTTGAGTGGGCCCTTACTCTCCCTTGGATTGGTTTGATGACATGTTTTTCTTAGAACAACATGATTTTTATTGATCAAAAAGGAGTTTCTTACAACATAAACTAGAAAATAATTATAACTGCTACTTATGCTCCTCTATCCTATTACATTCTACGTGTTCCTATGTACATACATATATTCAACTCAATCAAGAATGGTCCTTTATAACTAATGTTTCGCAACACACACCTAGGAATATAAGCGAATGGATATGAGAATAGTTTCGGAATCGATTACAACTCATAAAATAATTAGGAACTGAGTCCCTTGTTTTTAGTCTTCATTAACTTCCCTTAAATTGATCTTCATGATGGAGTAGACCACATCCAATTCTTGACTGTGACACCTTGCATTGGTGGTTGTCATGAATTTATTAACCTACACACATCACCATGCATCTTTTCAAAGTAGTTAGTTAGAAAAAGACCTTAATCATTAGTCCACATAATTCAACAAGGATAAGATGCATTATTCCCTAATTTTGGGCTTAATCAATCGAACCATCCAATGCATTGATTAATATTTTTATGAGAAAAAGTATCATTTATTAGTGATTTAATGGGTCAATTTATGGACTCATCTTCTCCATTGCCTACACTTTACCTTTTGCAATTCCTCTTACAAACTACTATTTCATTAAATTTTTCTCAAGTCTTTGTGTCATAATGAATTCTTCATACTGATTTGAATATCTTCTCAAAGTTGTACTCTTGAATCCCCTATGTTCATAGACTGAATATACCCATTATTTAAATTATTCCTCATTTTTTGGTGTAATATTCTTCCATGATGTCATAGGATTAAGAACCAAAGGTGGTCTAGTCCTCATTCCCATCCATTCATCATTTTATTCATGTGCCAGATGTTGAATGATTTTCACAATTGTTCTTTCTCTCCTCATGCTCCATGTGAGATTCTAGGAGAGATTACCTCCTCCTTTTTAATGTAATGTTTTATGTTTCCCATATTTCATTTTACGCAGCAAGAGGTTCCCCATCATTTCCTAACTATAAGAGTTGAATTTTTAATGCATTCCTCCATAATATGTGGTTGTATACGTAGAAACTCAAGCTAGTAATAGTAAGCTCTAAAATTTATCCTCATTTGGTCTACATTTACATGTTGAGGCCTCATGAAGAACCCAATGGTCCTTTCCCTATTCATGAAATCATCATTTTTTTTATACCATAAAATTTGATTATACAACAAGGATTGGAAAAATTTTAACTGAAATTCTCCCACATACAAATTGAGTAAAAAGATGGTGTATTAGAAACAACCATGTTACACAAAAATAATTCATAGAGAATATTTTGGTGTTCCTTGACATAGGTCTTGTAAGCATCCATAAATAATCTTTGCATCACCTACTTTATGAGGTAGGATATAGTAGATTCTAGTGAGCTGCCAAAAATAAAATTGTTCTGAAGAAATCGACTATATATAGATTTGACATTCTACGCAAGCTATAAGTTTTTGAGTAATTTCATATATAGTGCCAAACTTAGATTCTAATTTTATTTTTGACACTTTGATGAATTTATCCTGTTCTTTTAACTTGTCATTTTATTTCAAGAATCTTTTGTTTTCTTTATAAGTGTTTACCCATTTTGTGGTTAAATCATACCAAGCTTAGAGTCCAATATTTCTTTGTTTTCTTAAACTGAAAAATTCTAATTTCAACTAATTTTTTTCTTATCTTTCTCTACATTCGGGGAGATTTTATTGTTGAAGCTCATTTTTCAAAGAAGAGTTAGCTTCTTCCATATGTTGTAATTTCATATTTAGCAATTCTATCTCTTTTGTTGGTCATGGACGGTATATTCATCTCTTGATATCATGATTTCATGTTGATGCTCTATTTGTTCTTCTTCCCTTCATTATTCATAAGAGGAGGATCTTATCTCCTTTATAGGAAAAAGTGGTTCCTTTATTTTTGATAAAAAAGTATGGATATGGAAGAGGATGGGGTTGCATCTTGTTCTTCTTATTACTCTTCCCCTGAATTTTAGAGCTTGTTCTTCTTTTTCTAGTGCTTGCTCTATCACTGAAACCATTTTCCATTTATGAAGCCTTATCTTCCATTTTTTGAACCTTCTCTTCCATTTTTAGAGTTTACTCCTCTATTGCGATATCCTTCTCTTTCATTTATGGGGCCTTATCTTCCATTTCTAGAGCTTACTCTTCCATTTCCAAAGCCTTCTCTTCCATTTCCGGGCCTTCTCTTCCATTTCCAGGGCCTTCTCCTCAATTTCCATAGTTTTAGAACTTGATTTGAAGCTTCATTGTAAGTTTCAGTAGCTTTCAGATATTTCAACTTGAGCCAATTCTTCCAAAAAATTACATCTTGTTCATAAGTTAGTATAGTTATTCTCTTCATTTTTGGGCTTTGAGAAAATGATGTTGTTTTGGTTCTTTTATTTAAAGGATTCAGACTAGGGTCCCATGTTTCTTAATCTTCTAAATTTGTTTTAATAATTGACTCATGATGAGGTACTTGGTGTGTAGGCTTCTAAGAACATTTGTTGGGTTTATTAATTGTAGGTCTCAAAATCTTGGGAATGGTTTGGCGGTGGGTAGTAGTAGACATAGGAGTGGCTGAAGTATGCAATAGGATATTTATTTTTTATTTATATTTCAATTATTTTTATAATAATTTTTCCCATTCCTTATCTCATCTTGGTTTCTTCAAGAAATGTTGCTTACAAATCTTGAATTAGTCCATGGTTTTTTAGTGAAGTTTTTCCCTTAGCATATTTTACGAACATGGTACTGATGGCACAAACAAGAAACTTGGGAGGTTAACTCTGATTTTAGGTTTTTCATCCCCTATTTTAAATGGATTAAAATCATCATGGAATTCCCATCCAAACCAAATTATTTCCCTTCACATGTAAAATATTTAATAACCCAAGAAGCTACGTTATTTTAAGGCTCATTCAAGTTGTCCCTCTTTATACCTTTCTAAATTCCTTGTGGGTTGAGTATGATTTTAGGAAGAGGTCCACCTTCTTCAAGAAAGAGTTGAATGAGGTATTTTATTGAAGAGTTCCATGTGAATTTGATGCCAAAGTCAGGGAGGCCACTTATGGAACTTATGACAGTGCTATTGACCTCAATTATCATCCCTCTGATCTTTGTATGATTTTTTCAAGGTTCAAAACAAACTCTTTAGTTAATTAAGCATCAAACCCTTAAAAACACTTAATGAAATCCAAGAAACCTACATCATGGAATATTTGCACATCTACAGAATTATGAAGGAGTGATTCCACCGACTCAAATTTTGATTTCTTCTTTTGACCATTTTGTAGAAATATCTAGAGTAATGTCTTCAAAACAACAATAAACACTTTTTCTAGAGAAATAATATTTTTTACTATTGTTTCCTTCACTAAGAAGGAACCCACCAATCTCAATTATAGGAATGATGATATCCCACCGATAATTAATCCTTAAAATTATGTGACACATTTATAAGGCGCTAAATTTAATGAATGTAACTTCACATCATTTCGACATGCATTGAAATGATGTCATAGTCTTCCTTCCCTCATTCCACACATCATGCATGAACCATTTGACACCATTCTTACTTTTGATTTTACTTATTAATAAGAGTAAATGCATTGGATTGGATGGAAAGAGAAGTCTTAGATAGGAGAAATAAATACACCTTACCTTACCGAAACATGTATTCCTCGACTTTTAGTCCTCCATTCCTATAGTTGATGAATATTTATAGTTAGTGTGCATGTCATGAAATTCATCCTTACTCACCATTTATTATCTACATGCTATTGCATTTTTAAAATTTTGAATGCATATAATTTTTGGAATTTTGGAATAATATAGGAGAACACTATCATTTTTTACTTCATTATTCTCCTTTTATTGGTATTTGAACTTATTTAATTTATCAAAGTGGAATAACTTTCTTCCATGAAACCAAATTCATTGCATGAATATATTTCCTTAGTGAAATCATCTTTTCTTTGAGGTTGCTAATACAATCTCAATTTGTGTCCATTTACCAACAAAGTTTTGTTATCTCAACCAATAGGTACTAAATTGAATGACCCATTATCATATATTTTCTCAACTTGATAGGGCTCCAACCATCTAGTCCTTAATTTTCCTTTAAAATACTAACACCTTGAGTGAAAAAAAGGGCCTAGTCTCCTTTATAAAATCTTTAGGTGTTGATATGAGAGTCATGTCAAATATTTCTTAGATGTTGGAGGAGTTTAGATTATTGTTGAGCCTCCATCCTCATCTCATCTAACTCATTCAGCTAAAGAATCATATCTTTTTGGGTTGCATCAATCTCAATTCCCACCTCCAATGTTGTCCTTAAGGTCTACAACTCAAAATCTATAGGAAGTAGTGGTTTCTTCCCATACAAAAGTTCATATGGAGAGAAGATAGTGGTGGTTTTCCATGTTGTATTATATGCCCATACTTCTTAGAGTATTTTCTATACCCAATCTTTCCTAATTGCATCCACAACCTTTATCAAGATGTTTTCCAATCTCTATTTTTGACTTCAACTTATCCATTGGCCTGAGGATGATATGGTGATGACTTCTGGTGCTTGATCTAGTAGATTCTTACAAAGTCCTCAATCATGTTAGACATGAACTAAGGTCCTTGGTTAGACACTATGGCTTTAGGTGCTCCAAATCTCTGCATGATCCTATGGTATAAGAAATCAACTACAACTTATTCATTAGCATAAGGGAGGGCTTAAAATTCTACCCATTTTGTGACATAATCAATGCACACCAGTAGGTACTATTTTCCATAATATGGGGGTCTATTGGTCCAAAACACTAAATTCCTCATTTTTCAAAAATAAAACCAATTGATTATTAAGGGGAATTTCAGTGGAAAAAGTAATATTTCCCATTATTTCACATGCATCACATTTCCATATGTATTTTTTGGAATTCATATGTAGTGAAGGCAAGTATTACCCAGCTCCAAGGATTTTGTGGATTTTCCTCTTAACTAAATAATGTCCTCCCTTTAGTTCATCATGGAAATATCTTATGATATCATACAACTCATCCTCCCAGACTTTGTGAAGAACCATAGAATGACCACGTTTAAATAAAATTCCATTACACCATGTATATGTAGCATTGTTTCGAACTAATATTTTCCTTTACTTTCATGTTAAATAAATTGGAAACTTTCTTATGGTGCTCCAAATCTCTGCATTATCCTATGGTATAATAAATCAACTATAACTTCTTCAATGGAAGAAGGGAGGTTTTAAACTTCTACCTATTTTTTGACATAATCGTGCACACCAATAGGTACTCTTTTCCATAATATGGGGGTATATTGGTCCAAAAAATAAATTCCTCATTTTTCAAAAATTCCTAAAACCAATTGAGTACTAAGGGGAATTTCAGTGGACAAAGTAAGATTTCCCATTATTTCACATGCATCACATTCCATATGTATTTTTGGCATTCATATGCAAAGTGAAGACCAGAGTATGTAGCTCTAAGGATTTTGTGGAGTGTCCTCTTAATCGAATAATTTCCTCCCTTTGGTTCATCATGGCAATATCTTATGATAGCATACAACTCATCCTCCCTAGCACTTGTGAAGAACCATATCATGACCACATTTAAATAAAATTCCATTACACCATGTATAAGTAGCATTGTTTCGAACTAATATTTTCCTTTATTTTCATGTAAAATAAATTTGAAACTTCCTTGTGGTGCTCCAAATATCTGCATTATCCTATTGTATAATAAATCAACTACAACTTCTTCATTGGAAAAAGGAGGGCCTGAAATTCTACCTATTTTGTGACATGATCAGTGCACACAAAGAGGTACTCTTTTCCATAATATAGAGGTCTATTGTTCCAAAAAATTAAATTCCTCATTTTTCAAAAATTCGTAAAACCAATTGATTATTAAGGGGAATTTCAGTGGACAAAGTAATATTTCCCATTATTTCACATGCATCACATTTCCATATGTATTTTTGGAATTCATATGCGGTGAAGGCCCAGATACCCAGCTCTAAGGATTTTGTGGATTGTCCTCTTAACTAAATAATGTCCTCCCCTTAGTTCATCATGGAAATATCTTATGATGTCATACACCTCATCCTCCCTAACACTGTGAAGAACCATATCAGGACCACATTTAAATAAAATTCCATTACACCATGTATAAGTAGCATTATTTCGAACTAATATTTTCCTTTATTTTCTTGTAAAATAAATTGGAAACTTCCTTGTGGTCTAGATAGTTAGAAATATCAACAAACCATGGTGAGTGTGCTGAAATTACAAACAGGTGTTCCTAAGGAAAATGGTCTTCAATAGGTTCTCCTTCACCTAAAACATTCAATCTATAGATAAAAACAACAAAAACATTATCCCTTCCATGCTTATCAATTGTTTTCAAATTAAATTCTTGTAAAAGGAGTAACCATCTAATAATACTTCCCCTACTAGTGCATTATTCATCAATTTTATTGTTGTTGAATGGTTTTTGTATACAAATATTTTATACCCAATAACATAATGTTTGAATTATTTAAGGAAGTAAACAACAACCAAAAATCTTTTTCATGTGTTGTGTAATTTGCATCTATAGGGGTCAAGTTTTTGCTAATAAAATAAATTGCATGTATCTATTATTATTCATCCTTTTGACCATGAACTCGCACCCATTTCATTATTAGATGCATCAATGTGAATATGAAATGGTTTCCCCCAATTAGATCATCTCAAAAATGGATCAATAGTCAATTTATATTTTATAACTTCAAAGGATTTTTGGCATTGAGAGTTCCATTCAAAAACATAGTCCTTTGTAAGTAAAGAGAACATAGGTGTAATAATTTTTCTGAAATATTTGATAAACCTTCTATAGTAACCTACATGGCCTAGAAATATTTTAACATTAGTATGGTTTTCTGGTACATGCAAGTTAGTAATGATTTATATTTTCTTAGGATCAACCTGAATACCTTTAGCAAAGATATGATGACCCAAAACAATCCCTTGATCAACCATAATTAAAAATTTCTCATTACTCAAGGAGAGTTGGTGTTGTTCACATCTTGCTAACACTTTTTTAAATTACTCAAATATTCTTGAAAAGTAGCCCCATGGGGAAAAAAATCATCCATGTATACCTCAACATAGTCATTAGTGAGATCTACAAAAATAGCCAAGACTACCCTTTGAAAAGTAGTAGGTGCATTACATAAACCAAATGGTAAAACTTTGTATGAAAATGTTCCCAAGGACATGTAGAAGCAGTTTTATCTTGATCTTCTATAGCTATAGAAATCTGATTATAGACATCGAATCCATCTAGAAAGGAAAAATATCCAAAACTTAGTTTATAAAATGCAGATGGAAATAATCTTTCTTTATTTCTTTGTTAAGCTCCATGTAGTCTATAAATATTCTTCATGCACCATTCTTTTTAGGAACTATAACAAGTGGAGATACCCATTGGCTATCAGATATATGATAGATAAATCCTGCTCTTACCATTTTCTCAATTTCATTTTTAACAATATCTCTAAATGTTGGGTTCATCCTACATTGTGGATGTCTAATTGGTTTAACATATTCATTATAAATATGATGAGTACATATGTTGGGGTGTATTCCTCTCATATAAGTATAATCCCATGCAAAAGCCTTAGAATAATTTATCAAAACATCAATAACCTAAGATTTTTGTTCATTGTTTAAAATTACTCTAATTTTCAAATCTTTTCCTTCTTTGGATGGATATTTTCTTAACCTTGGGTATATTTTCTTTCTCATTTTCATTCACCAAAGAATTCAAAGGACAAAAATGAGGTTGCAACTTATGAAATATTGTTATGTTTTTAGAGGCCATGCCTCTAGTCAAAGGGCAATGAAAATCATTTGATCTTTTCTTCTCATGATAATCACATGGGTAAGAGGGATCATAATGATATATTCACACATGCCATTATTTATAAGTTTCAGCCTCTAGAATCCTACTATTCCATTTCAAATATAGAGTAGAAAAAATCAGAATTAGACTAGTTTTTCCATAGCCGAATGGTTCTTTCCAGAGCTAAAATAGTTATTTTGGAGTCGAATGGTTCTTTCCAATTCCAAATTGGTTCTTTTCAGAGCCATAACGGTTCTTTTTGAATCCATAATGGTTCTTTTCGAATTTAGAAAGGTTCTTTCTAGAGCCATATTGGTTCTCCCTAGAGAAATACTTAGCTTTTCATTTAGGTTTTTGGATGTTCCTTCTATCTCATCCACATATTTTTTTAACTAAAATCATGGTTAAATAATAAGGGCTCAAAAAATTCTAATATGGTCTATCGAACCATATGTGTTCAAAATTTTCCAAACATGGTTGAGTAGGAGGATAAAAATAAATCTTCTTTTCTTTAGTTCCATTTGAAAAAGTCATATTTCCAACTCTACACTCCATATATGCAACAATAATAACAAGCCAAGGTCTTCCTAAAATAATTAGAAAGCCATTTTTCTCATTTTTGGGCTGCAAGATCATAAATTCTACTATATATTCCCATGATTCTATTATAACCATTACATCTCCTATGACTCCATCTGGTATAACAATGGACTAGTCTACCATTTGAAGGATAGTGTTAGTTAATTGTAGTCTTGTTAAATACACTAGATTCAATGTGTCTGTGGTCATTACATTAATAGCATATCCAATATCTACTAATACATTATATTTTTTTCCATTTATGGTACCATTAATGAGTGGTCTTCCTCGATCTCCATACTTAGGTAAAAGTAACTTTCTTGATAATAGATTAGCTAACTTTCCATAAACTTGCACTATTTTTGGGTATTGTTTATTTCTGCATGGTGTCTTTATGAAAAGGCCTCTAATAGTTTGGTTAAGTTATGGAATATCCCTGATTAGTCTCAAAAGTGGACTCTTGATATGTAATTTTCTCAATTCCTATACTAAGGAAGATTCTTCCTTAGAAATTGTTTCATTTAGTCTCTTTGGAAAGGGGGTTGTGTGAACACTTTTGTCCTCTATTTTAATATTTTCCTTATGTTTTTTTGAAATATCAGGTTCAAATTCTAACTTTTCCTCGGGGTTTATTTTAAGACACCTCTATAAAATTGTAGGTAGAAAATACCTGGCGAATATCCTTGGAACCAGTTTCAGCGAAAGGTGAATTTGACAGTATTCTAAAACAAAAATTTCACCTATTTTTTCATGGCTCCATCATTGATGTGCGACAACAAGACGTCAATAATCACTCCTGACGCGTGTCACTGGCTCTAATTGACGCGTGTCACTAGCTCCAATTGACGCATGTCAGCAGGAGCCAGCTATGCGCGTCACTGGCTCCAATTGATGTGTGTCGTTTGGCTCCCGATTGACACATGTCACCGCTCCATTTGATGAGTGTCACTAGCTCAATTTGATGTGCGTCGTTGGCTCTATTCGACACGCGCGTCCATCGGCTCATATTGACGCACGCCATCAGCGCCCATATTGACACGTGTCACTAGGTCCTCTTGACACACGTCACTGGGTCCTCTTGACGAGTGTCACTGGCTCCTTTTGACACGCGTCATTGGCCCTCTTGATGTGCGTCACTAGCTCCTCGACGCACGTCGTCCTGGCTCCTATGACGCGCATGTCACTAACTCCTATTGACGTGCGCTTTGATTCTCGACGACGCGCATCAATTGAAGCCATTTACTCCCGATTTAGCCTATAAATACCCTTCAACTGGTCATTTTCTCGTTTTCTCCCTCCCGCTCTTGAATTTTTATAGGTCTCAATCGTTTTCAAAGACGCAAGTACAACTATAATGTCGACTTCACATGCTTCCCAACTGCAAGTTCAAGAAAAAAAATCAAGAGAATCCAATTCAATCGATTTCCAAGATCAACTACAGGAATCCCTTATGCCCTCACATCCATACTGTTTTAAATTTGTCTTCAGAATATAAAGATTTGATGGATGCGTGTGAATTTACAGGGCTCATTAATATGCCCCATTTCGAAACAGATCCAGATATTTTGAATTACCTTCTGTCATCCTACAATTCAGAGGACGACATTTTTTATGTGACTCTGAACGATGGCCAAATGTTCCAATTTAGTATCGAAGCAAATGACATCCATCGGTTTACGGGCCTTCCGTTCAAAAATTTACCATTTGTTACAACCAAGGCAACACTCGTGGAAGAAGACAAGAAATTACTCAAATCAAAGTTCGGTTTCCATGTTGATTGTAAGTATAATTCATTTTAATTCATATTTTTTATTCTGATACAATTTTGTGTTATAAATTTATAGTAATTTTCACTCTTTCACATTTTCAGCCCATGTCAATAAATCTAGGTGTGGTGTGGATACATAATCAATTGCACACCGCTTTCTTGCTGCACTTATTTCATTTTTTCAATCCAGAATTGTTTTGCAGGGTCACCAAACTGATATACCAAATTGGCCCATTGCATACATTGTTGCCACTATCTCAAAACAAAAATTCAATTGGTGCACATATCTATCCAAAAAAATAAGAACTGAACTAACAAATTCAAAACTTTCTGAAAAACCTATCATTTATTCAACAAACTATCTCCTTGGCCTTTATTATGAGGCACTTTTAAATTTAAGAGATAAAAAAATTCCTACTTGCACTGATGAGGAGTTGATGAAGTTGTCAATTCCATTTGAAGAACAACAGGTATAAAGTATTTAGTTTGTATTTCAATTTTTGACATTACACTGCGCAGTTATTAACACTTAAATGTTAATTTTTTGCAGAGAAGATATCTTGAAGCCCTTCCCCGAAAAAAGGTGTTATCGAGAGGAAGAGGCCAACAACACGCTGAGGCTTCGGGGGACTCCCAATCTGAAATGGAAGCTCACTCCTCTCCAAACCCTCAACAGTTTGAACTCGTTAAACGCCAGAGAAGTAATACCTTCTCATATATTATTTACAAATTCCAAAGTTGCATATTTATTTTTCAATTTAAATTTTAACCAAATGAATTGACAACATTTAATATTGATGAATTGCAGGGACTTTGGAACATACACCTATTTCACAAACTCAACCTTCTTCCCCAACTCACTCCATACAGTCGCATGCATTCATATCTTCTGAACAGACACCGAGTACAACTCCTACAAGGCCACCCGTAGCACCGAGAAAAACAACCCCTCGACAACAAGGTACAACTCTTCGATAGTACGTTTAATTTCGAAATTTTTGACTTTATGAATTGTTTTCCTATTTTTTCATTTTTTTCTTGTACTTTTCAGCACATGTCAGTCCTGATCAAACTGCGTCACCGACACCCACTCAACCAATAATTTTTAAAATGCCAACCAAAGGAACAGTGAAAAATAACATTGGTAAACGCATGCCTTTTGCTCCGGCCCTAGTGGGACACTAAACATTGCCTCCTTTCGAATTCCAACTCTCTCACTTGGTGGCTTGCCCAAAGGCAACGGCATATCTATTTTGAACAATATAAATTTAGATGAAGATTATTTGGGCATTGATAGCAAGAATGACCCAACCGGTTTTTTCGATACCCGCGAGATGATTCAAGTCCAGCAGATATACTTCAAATTTCAATTTAAATATGCTTTACAATTTTGAATTACATTTTGATTTAAATTTATTTATCTAAATCTTGATTAATTTTTTTCACAAACAGATCAGCCCACCCAAAGGCGAAAAACACGTAGCAGCTTGATCTTGGTGAAAGCCCCCATACTTCTCCAAGAAGATCGTCTTCATCAGATTCAGATAGTGAACAGTTGCCACCTTTTCCTTTGGAGAACTTAATTGGTTATGATTGTCAATCCCATGTCAGTGAGTTTATTCTTCCTCATATCAAATAGCTTATAGAATGGGAGAGAAGGGATAAAGTTCTTATCAATGAGATTATTAGTCGTTATGAAAATTATTGGCAACGGGATAGTTTATACGCTGCATACCCGTAATCAACTCGCGAAGATGGATTCCTTACTTACCCAAGTAAGAAGTGGGACTGTCACGTATAACAACAACTATAAAGATGACATTTTAGATAAGGCATTAAACAAATTGGAAAATATTAGTGCCGAGGCCCAGGAATATTTTAACAAATGGTCCAAGGACAAGGATTTGGTAGCAATCGCAAATGCCGAAAGAGATAGAGTGGTTGTAAGTACTATTACATTCAAACAATCATTCTTGTTAATTTGAAATTTTCATTTTTTAGTAATATTTTGAATTGACATTACTCTTTTTGTGCAGTTGAAATATGAAAATTTGAAGAGTCAGGCGAAGGTTTTGCAAGTTCACTTGGAAAAACAAAGAAAGAAAAGCTTATCCACAAGAAAAATTTGAAGAAAAATATTGTTTTGGTTAACAAAAAAAACAATACACTAAAGCGGATAATTAAAGAGCATGGTTTCGACCCTGACATATTATTCAAAGCTAAAGTAGCAATGATCCAAATTTTTGTCGTCGCAGGAGATGCGAAAAATCAAGAAGAAAGAATTTTTAAAAATATGGACATTGCTACAGAAGATCTTATAAGTTCAGGGGTTATTTCTAGTGTTGGGGAAAGAGGTACAGCCACAGTGGAAGAAGCCATTGGGGAAGAGAGCAGAGAGTAGAATTGGATAAAGAAAAAGAGGGTTTTGAAAACTAGAAACTTTTATTATTGAGGAAACTTTAAATATTGAATTTGAAAACTTCTACTATTGAGTATGTACTATGGTATTTGAATTTAATTATATGGATTTATATATGGTCTTTAATTTTAATTGCATTAGATGGTGATTATTATGAATTATATGTATGTTTCTTGTTTACTTGCATTGTCATGAATTATATGTGGACGTAGATGATGAATGATGATAATTGATAATTAGTGATAGATGATGCTAAAAGACGATGAATGCCGATAATGATATGATATATATGGACGATGATCAATTTAATGTGGACGTAGATTTATCATCAAGCACAATAATTCTTCTTCTCTAGACTTTTGTAATTCTTCTTCTCTAGAATGGATATAGATGATAAATAAATGGAATGTGTTATAATGGATATAGATGACATTAATGATTAGAATGGATATAGATGACATTAGAACGAATAGAATTGTAATGATATGATTATGAATTATTTTTAAAAATTGAATTGTTTTAATAAATTTAAATTAGATAAATAATTGTGTTAATAATAATTGTAGTGTCAGGAGTCAGGATATGATAATGATATGGTGATGATATGATATATATGGATGATGAGGAATTTTATGTGGACTTATATTTAAAATTGTATAATGTATTGTTTATCCCACAGTTAAAAAAATATATCAAAGGATTTTGCACATATAAAAAATAAATTAAATATAATTCTAAGAAATCAAGAAAGAATCATCACTGGCAAGAAATTAAACATAATTGCAAATATGATAGGGTTTAGCTTACCTCTTGCGTATTAGATTGCTGTGAAATCATCAAGGGTAACGTGCTATGAAATCATCAAGGGTAAGCGTATTAGATTGCTGTGAAATCTTGCGTATATGATAGGGTTTGTTTTACCTGACATTGTAGATAGAGGGGTGAGTTGCCTGACATTGTCAGTCCTGAGAAGTGCCAGCAACATCTTTAAATATATAGACCAACAATATCTTTAAATAAATGTAAATATATAGAATTAGACCTGTAACATCTTTAATGATAACAAGAGCTGAAAAAATGTAAAGTAACAAACAATAAGATTATGTTGAAGAAGATACCTATTTAAAATTGAAATCATCACCGGTAATGTGCTAGATCTTTGTCTTAAAAAAATTCAACACAAAAAATGGATTAGTAGATAGATGGGTGAGTTGCTCGACATTGTCATCCCCGAGAAGTAACAATGTTTTCCTGACGGATGTCAACTAATGTTTTCAAAAATAAAAAGATTGTATTTAACTAAATGTAAATACATAGACCTGTAACATCTTTAATGATAACCAGAGCTGAAAAAAATGAATAGTAACAAACAATGAGATGAATAGTAATTTCAACGTTCCTATCTTTTTGTAATGTCAACATTAAGAGGTAATTCAATTATGATATTGCAATGTGTATATAAGATTATTGAAAACATCAAATATAGAAACAAAAGTCCTAAATTGTGTAAGGATATAATATTCTATCAACACTAATTCCAGAAAGTATATAGCTTAAATTAGGATTAGGGTTAAAAATAATTCACCGTTCTACCAGATGTAGGGGTATAAGTATAACGGTGATTTGAAACTAGATAAGGATGTAATGTAGAGTGTCATAAATTTTCCTTCGAGATTTGGGATCCTAAAATCAGAGGAAATGTTCATCTATTTTAGAACAAGTTTTCTTGATGAATGTGTCATAGGGCTACTGAATGTGTCCTTTGATACTAAGATATCTAATCTATATCTAACACATACTTCACACGTGTTTATTGATCTAGGATATGTGTATGAATATTTTTAACGACTCTTCTACAACTATAAATATCATCTCTTTGTATTTTAGACCTATTAGCCTAAAAATTATTTCTAATTATATACATTAGATTTACCTCATCATTCCCCTTCGATACCTACCTATGAGTGCTAGAAATTATGCACCAAATACACCAAAACAGATTAAACTACTTGTAGTTCTCCAAGTGTCATGGAAGAGTAGAGGTTAGAAAAGTGTAAATGAAGATGGAGCCCTAATTTTATCCTTAAAACTAGGTAACATTTCTTGGCTTGTATTTAATTAAGGGATAGAGATATGTGATAAGGGTAAGAAGATAGATATAATCAAAATCAGATAACTCATGTATATGGTGACTTATGAAAATTAATTCTTGATCAATCAAATATAAGTTGACTAAGGTAATGTGTGAATTTGAAAAGATGACTATGTAAGTATAAAAGGCTAGTTTATTGGAAATGTGAAAATAATTAGAGGGTCATCCACATTTATTACAATATGATGGAGCACCAACACATTAAAAACATTGATATAAAAATGCATCATATTTGGTAGTTAATCTATCACAAGACTCTCAACCTTAAGTTTTTTCGAACAAAAAATTTGGTTTTAGACAACTTCATAAATCCCTTGCTTGAGGATCAATTTTTTCATCTTAGGAAACTTTTGGGAGTGAAGGCAATTTTCATTAAGGTGGGATAGTTCAGTGTTCCTCCTTCATTCCCTTTATTAAAGTACATATTAAGGGGGGATGTTAGTGTATTTAAATAACCATACACTATTGTATATAATTAAGGTGCACTTGTAATATTAGTTGTATTTTAGTATTTGGATAATTCACCCATTAGTGTACATTTATCCACATATATTAATAGGGAAGAGTATGAACCAATTTATTGACTTGATTATCTTCATTATTAATAGAAAAGTAAATTTTCCTTACAAGTTAACTACTCTCCAAGGCTAATAATAGCCTCTACTTGTTTTTATAAAAGTATGGAGAGCTAGTGTTAGTGATCAATCTTGTGGAAGAGAGTTTTTATTACTATGAAGAATTCAAGCCATAACATCTTAATAAAATTGTGGTACTCATGATACTCTCGGTAAATTTGTGTTATGTCTTTACTTTAAGCTTTCATTAATTAATCATGTATACATGCTTGTGGGTGTTTGTTTTATGGTTGTTAACTACGATTTTGGAGAGTAAATTGTACATTAATAAGCATCCCAAATATTTCAATTCAAATTTTCAATGATGACATATTCAAAATGTGACACTTTCTTTTTTTCTTGTCAATAGCTTCATCAAACTCGATGTTGTCTTCTGTAGAATGTGACGTGCGAAAACAAGACGTCAATGGTCTTCGACGACGCATGTCATCAATGGCTTCTATCACGCATGCGTCATTGGATTCTATTGAGGCACGCCATCGGCCTATTGACGCGTGCGCCACTAGCTCCTTTTCGACGCAGTGTCATCGCTCCTAATGACGCGCCATCGGGCTCCACCGACGCATGTCATCGGGCTCTTATTGACACGCGCCACGGGCTCCTATCGACGCGCCATCGCTCCTTCGACGTGCGTCAGTGGCTCCTATTGACACGCGTCACTAGATCCTATTGACACACGTCACTGGCTCCTATTGACGCGTCACTGGATCCTATTAACACGTGACAACTAAGACTATTGTCGCACGTCAGCTAAGACCTTTGACACGCATCAATTGAAGCCATTAATGCCCGATTTAGCCTATAAATACCCTTCAACCGGTCATTTTCTCATTTTCACCTTCCCACTCTTGAATTTTTGTAGGTCTCAATCATTGTCAAAGATGTAAGTACAACTATAATGTCGACTTCACATGCTTCCCAACTGCAAGTTCAGCAAAAAAATCTAGAGAATCCAATTCAATCGATTTCCAAGATCAACTATAGGAATCCCTTATGCCCTCACATCCATACTGTTAATATGCCCCATTTCGAAACAGATCCGGATATTTTGAATTACCTTCTATCATCCTACAATTCAGAGGATGGCATTTTTTATGTGACTCTGAACGATGGCCAAATGTTCCAATTCAGTATCAAAGCAAATGACATCCATCGGTTTACGGGCCTTCCGTTCAAAAATTTACCAATTGTTACAACCAAGGCAACACTCGTGGAAGAAGACAAGAAATTTCTTGAATCAACGTTCGGTTTCCATGTTGATTGTAAGTATAATTCGTTTTAATTCATATTTTTTATTCTATTTTTTATTCTGATACAATTTGTTGTTATAAATTTATAGTAATTTTCACTGTTTCGCATTTGTAGCCCATGTCAATAAATCTAGGCGTGGTGTCTAAGATGTAGCATTTCTGAGTACATGTAATTTTTGCAATGCTAGGGTCTAAGATGAGCTTTGTAACTTTGTTTGACCTGATGAGTGCAGTGGAAAAGTGTGTACTTGAAAGTATATGGCGTGGGTAAGAGTTTTAAAAAAAAAGATCTTAAGAAAACTCTGATGGAACCAAGGGGAAATTAATTGATGTTCCCAAACTTGATGATGCAAATCAAGCAGGGGGAAGAATTCTGATCAATGTACTTTAATATTAACAAAGGGTGACTCACCAAGGCTCTTCATTGTAAGTGTTGTGTGCCTTGAATCAGGGAAATGTGAATACTGAATTTGGTAGTATTGTGACATGTTTCGACATCACTTTCCAATTTAATTTTTTGTTATTTTAGTTATCTTTATCCTATCAGGTGGCAGGAATATCTGTTGTTGGTCAAGATTATTATGGCGTGTTTCCTCTCAGAGGTAAGTTGCTCAATGTCAGGGAAGCTACCACTCACCAACAAATGGAGAATAAAGATAAAATCCTTGGTCTACAGGAAGATAAAATATATGACAACATTAAATCTTTAAGATATGGCCATCTGATGATAATGACAGACCAGGTACATGATCTTTGTCTAGTGTTGTTTAGTTTCTGCTTAATTCTGACACATCCTTTCTAGTGAGATCCTTTTTACTTGTCCTTTGTCTCTTAAAGGACCATGATGGTTCCCACATCAAAGGATTGCCGATCAATTTCATACTCCTATTGTCAGGGTAAATGTTCCCCCTGTATTTGGTTGAGTGTATTGAGACTCTTTATATTTGTTTTTAAGCCTCCAGAGGTTATGTATCTCCATGTCTAGATTGTTGTGTTATCTTTTTACACCATTCCTGAGTATGAAGCTTGGAGAGAATCATTGAGTGGATCGATAACTGGCTGGACCATAAAGTACTACAAAGTAATGCTAGTTTGTTTTCTCTTTATATGTTTTTAAGTTCTGGTTTTGTTCACTTGCTGATTAGGTATCACTTGTTGCTTGGACCATACAGGGTTTGGGCACAAGTACTTCTAAAGAGGGCAAGGAGTATTTCATAGATCTGGACAAGCACAAAAAATATTTTGTGTGGGTTGATGAGAAAGATGGAGATGCAATTGAGCTGGCCTTCAGCAGGAAGAAGATAGAGGCTAGAAAAAACTGGCTGAGACAATTTGAGGTAGTTAGGCCAGGGGAGCAAGGTGAAATGAAATCTGAATTAAAATGATATTCATTTCAACACTAACAAGTTAACAGTTGCCACCTTTTCAATCAGCTTATTCTTCAATGATTTTATTCTTCCTCATATCAATCAGCTTATAGAATGGGAGAGAAGGGATAAGGTTCTTATCAATGAGATTATTAGTCATTATGAAAATTATTGGCAACATGATAGTTTATACACTGCAACTGATCCAAATTTGTTGTCGCATGGAGATGCGACAAATCAAGAAGAAAGAATTTTAAAAAATCTGGACAGTGTTGTAGAAGATCTTATAAGTTTAGGGGTTATTTCTGGTGTTGGGGAAAGAGGTATAGCCACAGTGGAAGAAGCCGTTGGGGAAGAGAGCAGAGGAGTAGAATTGGATAAAGAAAAAGAGGGTTTTGAAAACTAGAAACTTTTATTATTGAGGAAACTTTAAATATTGAATTTGAAAACTTCTACTATTGAGTATGTACTATGGTATTTGAATTTAATTATATGGATTTATATACAATCTTTAATTTTAATTGCATTAGATGGTGATTATCATGAATTATATGTATGTTTTTTGTTTACTTGCATTGTCATGAATGTATGTGGACGTAGATGATGAATGATGATAATTGATAATTAATGATAGATGATGATGAAAGACGATGAATGATGATAATGATATGATATATATGGACGATGATCAATTTAATGTGGACGTAGATTTATCATCAAGCACAGTAATTCTTCTTCTCTAGACTTTTGAACTTGTTTTAAGATAATTATTCTCTATACTTGTAACGATATGATCATAATGTCATTATAATGGAATCAATGGATAAAGATGATAAATAAATGAATGTGTTATGATGGATATAGATGACATTAATGATTAGAATGGATATAGATAACATTAGAATGAATAGAATTGTGTTAATAATAATTGTAGTGTCAGGACTCAGGATATGATAATGATATGGTGATGATATGATATATATGGATGATGAGGAATTTTATGATATGATATATATAATTCTAAGAAATCAAGAAAGAATCATCACTGGTAAGAAATTAAACATAATTGCAAATATGATAGGGTTTAGCTTACCTCTTGCATATTAGATTGTTGTGAAATCATCAAGGGTAAGCGTATTAGATTGCTGTGAAATCATCAAGGCTAAGCATATTAGATTGCTGTGAAATCTTGCGTATATGACAGGGTTTGTTTTACCTGACATTGTAGATAGAGGGGTGAGTTGCCTGACATTGTTAGTCCTGAGAAGTGCCAGCAACATCTTTAAATATATAGACCAACAATATCTTTAAATAAATGTAAATATATAGAATTAGACCTGTAACATCTTTAATGATAACAAGAGTTGAAAAAATGTAAAGTAACAAACAATAAGATTATGTTGAAGAAGATACCTATTTAAAATTGAAATCATCACCGGTAATGTGTTAGATCTTTGTCTTAAAAAAATTCAACATAAAAAATGGATTAGTAGATAGATGGGTGACTTCCTCGACATTGTCGGGCCCCGAGAAGTAACAACTTCCTGACGGATGTCAACCAACGTTTTCAAAAAATAAAAAAATTGTATTTAACTAAATGTAAATACATAGACCTGGAACATCTTTAATGATAACCAGAGCTGAAAAAATGAATAAGTAACAAACAATAAGATTAAGGGGAAAAAGATACCGCTTAAAGTTGAAATCATCACCGCCACCGGTAATGAGCTAGATCCGTGTTTAAAAAAACACAACACGATAAATGGATTAGTAGATAGATGGGTGAATTGCCTGACATTTTTATTATATAGACCTGTAACATCTTTAATGATAAAGATAAAAGATAGATAAAGAAGATACCTATTTAAAGTTGAAACAATCCATTATCAATAGCTTCATCAAACTCGATGTTGTCTTCTGTAGAATGTGACGAAGAGCCAATTACACTCTCAAGGTTGGGAATATTTGTACTTGTAGCTATATTATTCACACCTCTTCTTTCGCAAAGGGAATTCCAGTGTGCAATTTCTCTGTCGAACGGAAAGGTTTCGATGGAGTATCGAGAAACATAACACCTCATGCAACTTTCCAGATTTTTATCCAACCTGTTTCTCAGTTTTGATTTTATAAATGAAAATTCACTAAAAACCCTTTCATCCTTCATGCACCCAAAAATCATTTTTGGCATAACTCATATAATCTGAAATATTCACTGATATCTTCTTGTAAGATAGAACTTTGATAGATTCCTCGCCACAGCCTTGTAATAGCACCACTTTCAGAAGGTTGATCTAAATTCTTATATTGGTTCCTCATTGTTGTTACAAAATTTGTTGACTGAAACTTTAATAAATCGGCATTCAGTATACCTTTGATTTCCATACCCTTGAGCTCTAACGTCTTTGTAAATTGTTCCATTATTATACCCATTGATTTATGGAAATGCTTTCTGACAAAGTCTGCACGGCCACCTTCAGTATTCCAAAAATTAGGATTCATCACACCCATGGCTTCCAGAATTTTATCTTTACAGAAACGTTCCCTAATTTCTGATGACAAGGTTTCTGAAAATTTTTAAGCTTTATTCTTGTTTCAACTATAACAAACTCAAACAAATTACGTGTCACGGGAACATCTTCTCATTCCGATCCTGTAATATCTTGACGTTTTTGCAAAATGTGCATTGGTATTTCCCTCCCATTAACAGTGATGCAGAGGTGATCGTGGATATTAAATCTCAAAAAGGTGTTAGGATTTTTAAGATCTAATAAATCTTTCCAATTTTCAAAAATAGGTGCATCAAAACTATCCTGGGAACAGTACAATATATCAAGACTTTGACATACCATTTTTCTCATCCGTATAAAATCCACAATATAGATTAATCTACCCTGTGCATGCTTCATCAGTGTATTGATCTCCTTTAACATTGGAAGAATACCAACCAATGTAAGCAATGTCTCCAAATCAGTTAAACGGAACAAGTCCCTTGCCCTATCAACTTCATGATGGTATTTGTGCATGAAACCAACCAATGAAGGATACTCCTCACGAACTCTGCATGTAGGTTCATACAAAGAGATCCATCTAGTCTCCACATCCTTCAGAAGTTTTTTGCCATCTGTAATTCCAATTGCAAATTTTGGAACTCAAGAAAACGCTTTGGGCTGCTTGACATATAGGCATGAAGTTCTCTTATAAGGTCTTCTAATTTAGCAACATTTTCGTGGTTGCTTACCATTTTATACACTAAATTCATTCTGTGAGCCATACAATGAATTGGTAGCATATATGGGGCCACTGTTGTTTGTAATCTAACACAGAGCCCTATTCGGTGACCCTGCATGATAGATGCACCATTTGCTCCAACGCATACCAACTTCGTAGCAATTTCATAATCAGTCATTCCAGCAACATCTTTCAAATGAGAAACAACTATTTTATATAGGTTTTCGACATTACGATTTTCAACCATTTTCATAACACCCAATGATGAGGTGTCCTTATATGATTTTCTAAAGTATAGATGTGGATACATACCCATGCGGTGTTGTCGACTGCTGTCACTTCATCAATTGAAAGAGAGATAAAGTTTGCTTTTTTTACATTCTCTTTCAAATCTTCCTTCTCTATCATCGAGAGGCATTTTTCCATTTCCCATCCACTACTTTCGCACCAATGAGACCGAGGTACATTCAAAGCATTCCGTTAAATTGATACAAAATTTGAAATCGAGGAAATCCAAATCGCTCTTCCTTTTTTTTAGTATTTGAAAAAGAGTAGAGAATTTTATGAATTTTGCATGTAGATTTGTTTCTTTCATCTTACAAATATGCGATGTGATCGCTCCTCCCTTTTCTAACAGATATCTATGTTTTTTTTCCGCTCGCCTCATATTCTCACTGCGTATCTAACATGCATGCATTCTTGTTTATTTTTCCACCTATGTGTTTTGATTTTCTAGCCATCCGCCCCGCACATACGCTTAAATATTGTTTTCCACAATGTTTTTCTATAGTGTCCAGCTTCAGTTGCATTTTTTGTTGCTTTCCCAATTTCCACGTACATATTGTACATGTACATTCAGATGGGATTTCTTTAGAATTAGATGATTGTACAGGTTCAATAAATGAAAATTTAGCTGCCCAATCAAACTTGTATGTCCTGCCAATGGTCCACATATTCTTCTTCGTTTTCAATGCTTTACTTTTTTAGTAGAATTTTGAGAAATATCACAATCACCGCTTTCCTATTTCTTGGACCGGAGTTTGATTTTGATTTCTGTCTTCCATTTTGCTCAAGTGTTTATATCTGTGATATCTAGCTACACTTCTGGTTGCACCCCAACAGGAACAATATCTTCAAGATCTGGCATATTATCGTAGGTTTCATTTGTTTGACTTTGATACTATGCAGAATGCATGTCCACCTCAATAATACCTTCCACACAGTCAGTATTCTAATTCTTTGTGGTGGCATCTATATGATTGGTATTTACAATATTTGTATCCGCAGAGTTTCCAAAATACTTGAAGAGTGATTTCTGAGATTTCTTACTTACTTTTAGGTTATTCGTATTCTTTGAGCTGGCACCTTCCATTATTCTGAAAAGAGTCCTGCGTTAGCAAAAGAACCAAGTAGTGACTCTGTCCAGTGTCTGAGGTCTTGTCACACGTCCCCTGTCTAAGGTCTTTGTCACATGTCAACTCTGCACTTGTCGCACATCAACAACCCATTTCCTGTCGTGCGTCCACTGTTTGAATATACTGTCGCGTGTCAACACTGCCCAAGTCACGCATCAACTTCTTTGCCCAAGTCGCACATCAACACTTCCTCTCGTACACGTTAGTAAAAGTTGTCTGTTCTTGCGCGTCAACAATGCCCTTGTCAAGCGTCAACAATCACAAAGCAAAAGAATGAATCTGAATCTCGGTGCTTAAGGGTATGCGATTTCAAATTTCACACTATTGGTAATTTGTTAAGCTACTTAAGGTATACTACCCGGAAAATCAGCTAGGTTTTTATAGGAGATGTTTTCAAATGAAAGCGAAGTGACCCCCAAAAAAATATACTATATATTTCAGTGCAAACAGACACCGACCCACTCCGAATAATTCACCTTTTCAAATTTTCCTAAAATAGAATTTTCGCCATATTACGAATATTCGCCACTAAAATTATCCCCTGCTTTTCCTTAGGATTTTATGTGATAACGATTGGTGGGTTGTTCACTTTTTTCCGACCTCAAATTTAGTTTATTAATAGAGTTTACTTGCATTTTCTGTTAGGAAATAAGAGATAAAATATGCGGAATAATCCCTTATAGAATCACAATAGTAGAAACTAATATGTAGAAAATATTATAGATCTCAAATAAAAGTGCAAAATAAATAACACAACACAAAGAGACAAGATTTAACGTGGTTCACCCAATTTGGGCTACGTCCACCAAGAATCACTTGCTCAGATTTTATTACAAGCCTCCACTCTCTCAATACAATACCCAGATCCGTTTAGAGCTATGCTCAACAAACTCTACAAAATTCACACCCAAATTCAAAGCACATATGCAATACATTTGCTTGTATATCTATCATATGCATAAGACCATATAAATAGAAAATTGCTTAAGCATTTTGATACAAAACCGTGGGTATCAAAACCATGGGCAAAAACTGTGGGTATCAAAACAATGGGTACCAAAAAACCATGGGCCCAAAAACAACCCATAATGGTTACCCATTACCCATGGATTAATAAACCACCCATGAAAATTTGCTTCAGGGGATTTGCCCCTGAGCCCCCATTGATCAGGGGGGATTCACCCCTCGAACCCCCTTGACCCACTCACCAGCAAGCGGGACCGCCGTAAAAATACTCGAGTGTAGCACATAGAAGGTGTACCACACTCTAACATGAAAATAGGCTCCACAAACATAACATTTTCCTTCATGTCCAACTTCATTAACTAAAACTATCTCGCTAATTTTTTTATTTGGGACTAGATGAGCTAGTAGTTGGGTCGAAGTTATTTTTCCTCTTTAAAAGTTTGATTAAGGTGGTGGCATCAAAGCCTAATTTGGAGGATATTTTCTTGATTGACTATTTTTTTATTGAGACCATTGATGATTTGGCCGTTATTGTGGATTAACTAGTGGCATCCAATTTTGTTGATTATTTTGAGGCATCCATGAATGTCGATTTGGAAAACTTGTCTAGTTTTTTTGTGTCCGATCGAGTTATCCCCAAGCGGGTGGAGGATTCTCGATTGGCCTATTGCTTTAACAAAGGATTTGGATTTGGTCTTGGAGGAAAGGTATGATAATTGGTTTTTCTTTGGACATATTTTAATTATCCTATTGGTTGAGCAACTTTATTCAATTTTTATTTCAGAAGAGGAATAAATGTACAACGATTAGTATCATGCTCATTGACATCACAAATCAGGCACGTGTCTATGTGGTCTACAGGACAATCCTTTAAAGAATGCATTTTCCTACACTTAAGATAATATATATTTAGGGGTTTAGTGGTGGGATTACATTTGAATCTGTAACCCATCCAAATTAAAAGTTAGTTGTGTTAAGATATTTGTTTCATATTGGAAATTTCTTTCATGAGTTGTGAATTTGTCATAAGATATTTTCCATAGTTTTATTTTTCATAATAATTCCCCTTATTATAGAATATATTCTACACAACTCAAAAATATGATGGAGGTTAAGATTATTCACATCTCCTCTTCCCATTTAGTTGAGATATTCCATATCTTCATCATCAAGTCTTTTCAGAAAGAATTTTTTTCTTAATTATTCATTTAACTAATATCTTATTCTTGTATGGTGAAAAAGGAATTTGTCTAAGCAATCTTCCAAGTTCTCATTTTCTTTCTATCTTATTTGGAAGAATTATTCTTTCCTATCCCTTCCTCTATAATAATCCTAGTATTTTTCTAAAAAAAGGTTTCCATTTCTTCCCATGAATGGAGTTAGGATCTAATCCCATAAACCATCTCATGGTAGAGTCCTTGAGAGTGGAGGGAAAGAGTTTAATTTTATGGTTTTCTATTTTATAGTCATATTTATGACATAAGACTTTGAACTCAAACAAAAACTAGTCAGTGTCTTCTGTTAACATTCCTCTAAAGGTGGGTAGTATAGATGGAAAACTTTTCTTCATATGGGCTTATTCCTCATTGTTTAGGAGAATGGGATAAGTAAAGGTTTGTCATATGAGCCTACTCCCTGGGAGAGGATGTCCCACTCATTCACCCATGTTTGTGAGGAGAGTGTGTAACTCAGGAGTATCAGATGATGTTTTCTCCTCATGAGGAAAAGTAGATTCAATTTATATTTCAATTCCCTGAGTGTTGTTATCAAACTCTTATGTGGTCTCCTCACCTAATGTTATCAGTTGAGAGTTCCTAGTTATGTATCTTCCCCTATTGTCTCATGACTTGTACATTAATTTATCTTTGGAAAGGGTCAAGATCACTACTAGTTTCATATTTTTACTTCAATAACACAATTGTCCCCAACAACGGCGCCAAAAATGATGGGTCACTATAATGTATAATATTTTAATTAACCATTTTGTAATTGATGTCATTTTAACCAAGGATGTGTCCAAGGTAGTTAACAATGAATACAATTGATGTGCAACTAGTGGTAGTGGTTCTAGTCATAAAGGGGCTTTTACCGTTTCATTTGAGTCTTTTCTATTTACTAAACTACTTATTGATAATCAATCAACTTCTAAGACTACTAAAAATAGCTTTAACAACAAATAATATTTAATCTATTGAATCCAAATTACAAAAAGGAAATACTTTATAGAATTAAATTTATCTCGAATAAAATGTGTTGAAATTGAAGACATACAAAAGGGAAATGCATAGTAGAATGAAATTACTTTAAAATGAAAGAAATGTTAAAAATAATGTTATTTTAATTGGAATATCACAAGTTCTGAAAATGATTGTTTTAAGCACACTTGTAGAATCCAATAATGTAATAAGAACATAAATGTAAATACCAAAATAGATAATTCCTCAATTGAGTGGGATCGTGCTCTCCCTCGAATTGGTTCAATGACAATTTTTTTCTCAAAACAACATGTTTTTATTGATAAAAATTGAGTTTATTACAACATAAACTGAAAAATAATTATAACTACTACTTGTTCTCTTATCCTATTATATTATGCATGTTCCTACGTACATCCTGTATATTCAATTTAGTCAAGAATGGTCCTTTATAACTAATTTTTCACAACATGCATCCATGAATCTAGGGGCTATGTATGAGAACATTTTGGAAATAAGTTATATCTCATAAAAGAAATAGGAACCGAGTCCTTTATTTTTAATAGTCATTAACTTCCCTTAAACTAATCTTCTTGATGGATTATACCACATCCAATTCTTGACTATGACACCTTATTTTGGTGATTGTCATGAATTTATTAACCTACACATTTTCATTATCAAAATTTACGCCCTCTACATTTTTTATGAATAGACAATAGAACTTTTGGGTAACATGGTAATGTCTCCAAGTGTGAGACTAACTTGTTTGAGAAAAAAACTCCAGAGAAGTTTGGTTCCTCCGCCTATCCTAGCAGAAAGAAATTACTCCATAGAAATAAATGTTGAAAAGTAATGTTATTTCAATTGGAATATCACAAGTTCTGAAAATGATTTTTTTAAGCACTTATAGAATCCAATAATGTAATAAGAAAATAAATTTAAATAGCAAAATAGCCAATTCCTTAATTGAGTGGGCCCTTGATCTCCCTCAGATTGGTTCAATGACACATTTTTCTTAGAACATCATGCTTTTTATTGATCAAAAGGACTTTTTACAACATAAAATGGAAAATAATTGTAATTGCTACTTGTGCTCCACTATCCTATTACATTATGCATGTTCCTACATACATATATATTCAATTCAGTCAATAAAGGTCCATTATAACTAATTTTTCACAACACACATCCATGAATCTAGGAGGCTATATATGAGAATGGTTTGGGAATCAGTTATAGCTAATAAAATAAATAGGAAATGAGTCCTTTGTTTTCAGTATTCATTAAATTCCGTTAAACTGGTCTTCATGATGGATTGGACCACATCCAATTCTTAACTATGACACCTTGCTTTAGTGATTGTCATGAATTTATTAACCTACACATTTTAATCATCAAAATTTACACGCTCGTATTCGTCATGAATGGACAAATGTAACTTATGGGTAACATGGGAATGTCTCCAAGTGTGGGACATTTCTTCTTGAGACAAAACTCCGAGAGAAGGTCGATTCCTCTACCTATCCTAATGTTAAAAATACTCCTACATCTGAAATAAAAACTATCTAAACCTAATCTAAACATCCAAGGGACCAAGATTATAAAAAGAGATACATGGAAGGGAAATCCTAAGCTAAATATGTGATAGCACAAAATAAAGGGGCAGCTACACAATCAATGAGGGAAAATGGGAAGAAAATGAAGGAGGAGAGGGAAAACAATTATGCCACAAACCAAAACAACACTTAATCTTCCCTTTTCACACAATGCACAAAAAATTTGGAACCTGTAAAGGAGAAAAGGCATGCACAACACACCACAACAGCAATAGAGAGGAAAGATTGCAAATAAAACCAAGTCAGGGTAGAGAAACAACCACAAAACCAGATTTTTATTGCTTAAAGTATGCACAAACCATTACAATGGAGTGGAAGAAGGCACAAAACACCTTTTAGATCCCAAATTTGAGGCCTACAACTCACAAATACTTTTACAATCACTTTAACATGGTGCACATGTATTATGAGAGGGTCCAAGCTTTACAAATATGAACAACTCACCAATATATAAAAATGAGGGAGAGAGAGAGAGAGGAGGGAAAAGAGAGAGGAACTGATATTTCTAGCTTCAACCACCAAAAACATGCATTAAATTACTAAGAAAATGCATGGGAGTCTTATTAAAACCATTCCACTACTTCATATTTCTTGCAAGAGAAGGTATGGGTATCATTCACCATTGATTCTTTTAGTTGAGCTTTCTGGAACCATACTTTTATTGTTGGGATTTTTTTACTTTTTTCACCCTCCTAAATCTACTAATTTCTTCATTTTTGATGTCAAACTATATTTCACGAAAAGACCTTTCCAATAAAAATATTTTTTCAATTTTGGATTCTACAAAAGAAGTTATGGCCATGCAAATTATTGGAGCATGGGAGGAACATGATAGAGTTCCACATGGGCCTCGGCAGAGACTTCTTTAAAACAAAATTGTATTGGGTCGACAAATTATCTATATGGAGAAAAATATAAGGGAAGAATAATTCCATGCATGTCCTCCTAACCCAATGTGTCTAACTAAAGATTTTGGTGCCCTATTTTCCTCCCGTGGAAAGGGTGCTCAAGTGAGGAACTATAAGAACATGATAAATGTTGTCAAGGTGCCCTATGAACCTAACATGCCCGATCGCCTAGGTCGTGGTAGTGAGTGTAGAGAAATAGGGAACATGAGGAATAAAGGAACAATTCTTCTTGTTCCTCCAATGGAAAACTTGGCTAATTATATCACAATTGCCCCCAAAACATGAAATTTTGATAAGTATGGAAATTGAGGGGCTGACAAGATAAATATGGAGTGTCCTAGCATTTATTTTGATCTTTGTTGATTAATTTGCATTGATCATTGGAATTTGTCACTTAGTGAAGAAAATACAAAAGGTTCACGTGGGAGAACAAAGCACATTCAAAGGCACGAAAGCATCAACGAGGATCACGTGTAAAAAAGAGATAGATTCGGGACTTATCCATTTTCATGATGAGGATCTATTTTTGGAAATAGTGTGCGGAGCACTCAAACCAATTGGAGACTTACGTGACACACATTGGTTATTTTTAGATGATCAAATATGAATCATTTTGCATGGATGTAGGCTAAAGATAGAATGGTGAACTGATAGTTGACTAAGAGAGATCTATTGCTAGCACTCTTGCATGTAAACCTATTTTTGTAACAATGTGTGGCTAATAATAGCATGCAACCTATTTTGGGATTAGATAAGTGGTGAAGGGCAAGTCCCCACCCTTATAAATATGTAGTAAACTGTGTAGTAGATATATATAGAGAGAGAGAGCATAGATATACGTGTGAGAACTAGGGTATAGTGATATTATGATAGATCTATTACGTGCATGCACGTATACTAATATTATTAAGCTTCGTGTATTTACTTGTAATTAATATAATAGAGATTATGGGCTAGAACAAGGTTTTCTCATGGTTATAATTTAGTATTGCATGCTTGATTCCATTATGGTTATCTGTTAAAGTCTGTTATGTTCTAGACCTAGACCTGAATATGTACTATTTGAAAGATATATTAGTTATAGATTTGAATGATTAAAGTCTTCATCATGCTAACATCATGCAAAAGCAACCCTAAAGAGGGGCTGGTACCTTTGTGCACTTCGGGTGAGTGCTCAATCTAGGCTGAGTGATGTGCAGCGCCTATGCTTGTATTGCTAAATTCTAGGCTACATCATTGGTTCATTGCTAGGACCTCTTTTTAGTTGTTTTTAGGATGGTTTGCAATGAAGACATACCGGTTGACCTTAGCAAGTGTTGAGGAGTGGATACATGATCTAGAAGAAGAATACGCATGGTGGTTTAGCATTGGATCTGATTTTAACACACGTGTGTGGGTGGAACAAAACCTATATGACAATTTATATGAGAGCTTCTTCACTATATTTCTAGTAGAATTGTATGAGTGGCTGATTGCTTATGCATCTAAGCGGAATTGGAGGTATCACACACTTTTCTAGACACAGGAAGAATTTCAGGCCCTTTATGATGTTGATATGATTTGGACTTGAGCTGTGGATACATGGTTCCATGGCATTTTAAACAGTTATATCTTGGAGTACTCAATTTCCACTTATTCATGTCTAGAGGTAGTTGAATTCTAGTTTTAATGATATCCAAGGGAACTTACCTACAAGGCATTCCACTGGCGACCAAGATCCTAATGGTAACTTTGAATTTGGAGGGTAAACCGATGGCTAAATAAACCCCACCATGTGCGGGGGCAGGAGCAGGTTTGGTGAAAGATAGCAAACCTAGTGGAAAAAAGGCATAGAGAGGAAAGGTGGCTTAAGTATAATGATTTGCATGAGAGGGAGATAGAGAAGTAGCGGGAGGTTGCACAGCAAATGACATTGTAGAGAAAGATAGTTCAGGAAAGAGTTGAAGTTCATGCATAAGACATGGAACCCAAGCCTTAGGAAATCCCCCATTTGGGAAAACATGATACAGAATCCTCCTTGGCCTCACATAGAAGTGCACCAGTAGAGACAACCTAGGCCATGGGAGCATATCTAAATACACCTAGAAACCTTGCCCTTGCCATTGTTTTTCCAACATCTAGTCCAACAAGTAGTCAACAAGTTAATTCAAGGTGGAAGAGTAGAAGTGAGTCTTATATGAAGAATAGTAATGGCGGTGCAAATGGCTTAATTGTTATATGGGAGTAATTTTTCCAGTGTATAATCACATGCGAGAATACATGTACACTAATTTTTGGACTAAGTTCTGGAAGCGGTAACACTTCTGAGACTATTAGGGTACATTTCATTTCTATTGTTGGGACACAGGGAAGTACATCTTCGGGTATGACACCAGCATTGGTTTGGGATCAGGAGGCATATGTAGCTCTAGTTACGGTGGATCTAGTGGTTCTGGAGGCAAGGGAAACACAAGAGGTTTTGGATCGGTGGGAAAGTTCTCGTACAACCCCTGAATATTTACATGGAGATGTGCCTTCATCTTCTAGACTATAGGGGCATAGAATATTTTGTTGAACATGTGCATATGTGTTAAATATTCGGCATGCAAATAGAATCATGGCTTCGAGCATAGAGAAAGACAATTTTCTACTACGTTACAAGGGCACATGCACAGTTGGTACAAAAATTTTGACCTTGATGAAACTTGCGTAGATTATACAACTTTAAAAGATGCATTCCTTAAAGAGTTTCACATCCCTGAGTTTGAGCAGAAGAGTATAAGTGCACTCAAGGATATTAATCAAGGCACTACTGAGAGTGTTAGAGAGTATGATGCCCATTTTAAAACATTGTTATCTAAGATTTCTTATGATATACATGTAATCCAACATGCACAGTGGTTCGTTGGGGGTCTAATTACCCCTTTTAGAAGGGCATTATCACATAAGACATACACTGATCTACGTGAAGCACTTGAAGAAGCCTTATGTGTTGAGGTAGTTGGAAGTATAGATACTAGGGTGAGCCCATTTTTAGAAGCACTAGATCACAGCTATGGAAAAATAGTTGGAGAAACTATCAACAAATTTAACACATGAGACGTGCACAGGGATTTGGTGTATAGATTGTGAAGTAGAAGGTCACACAAAGGATAGTTTTCCTTGCAGATCAGTACGCTCGTTGTTGTTGGATTGTGAGATATTCCATTTAAACCATGATGCTAGCCGCTGCCCATTATTACAATGTGCGATAAGGAAGAACATTTCAAGCTATTGTAAAATCTGCAGGTCCACGACTCATGACACGAGAGGTCACACTCATTGGTCAAATCCATGATGCTATAGATATTGGTGTATGAAAAACAGGAGTTTCATATAACTCTAATGGAAAGAAAAAGTATCAGGATCAGGATCACAATCAAGCACGCTATAATCGGAATGAAGGGCATTTTGAAGGTGGTCGTGGCAGAGGTTGAGGATACCGTGGTCAATTTGGAGGATGAGGTTATGGTAGTGGAAGAAGTGAGTTTCCTTGCGGAACATGTTATACATGTGGATCTCCTGACCATTGCATGCATGAATATCCTCACGGTATTACATGTTCTTTTTGTGGAAATAACCATAACTATGAGGAGTTCCCGGACTTATATTATCATCTTAGTAAACAACATAAACAAGGAAACAAAGGTGAAGGAATGGCTAGGATACAATGCACCATTGGAAATCAATAGATGCCTAAGTTGAAGGTAGATTCTGAGGAGCTACAAGTGAAGATTATGACCCACACTGAGGTGGCACGCGCCAGAGAAGCATTACAACAAAATCCTTCCATTACTAAGGAGGAGGTTCTACATACATGATACATAGATCTTTCCCATCAGATGGAGGTCTATTAGGAAACCATGGAAGTTCTTAAGAATCTTCAGGGTGAGATACAGTACTTAAAAGAGAAATCATGGAAGATGGAGCAAAAGAAAGTATCAAAGATGGTCCAAACTAATATAGATGACTTAAGGGAAGTGTGTAAAATGTTGCGCCAAGAAAATATCATTCCATTTTTAGGGGATTGGTTAAAGGGAAACACTCCGTACATAAGTATTGATACTGGATGAAAGATCCTGCATGCGAATCTCCCCCCTCATAGCCTAGATTATGACAAGGAAATCACTTTGAATGTTGTTGTGGATGGATGACTATTGAGTAATATATTTATTGATACAGTGCAGGAGTCAATGTTCTTACCCTAGATGTATGGGTACAAATGGGGAGACCCCCATTACAACCATCCTCTAATGTATTGTTCATAGATAATCAAACTAAAGCCACTCCCATTGAGGTTTTGAAGGACACATCCATTACTATACAAGGGGACAAGTTCATTGAAGACTTTGAGGTTTTAGTGCTGGCAGAGTTAGATAGCTTCCCAACTCTATTGGGGCATCCTTGGTGCTATGCAAATAATGTTGATCTTCAGTTCAACAAGGGCTATATCAGTTTTGAAAATGAGGAGGAGAGAGTTATTATCCCTTTAACAGATGGAAAATATGTGCCCTATGTTGAGCCCTTAAGTGAAGACAATCTAGATAGGATTTATGTATGCACCATCCAAGACCCAGAGATGCTTGAGCCAACTAAAGAAGGAATAATTTAGTTATAGGATGCATAGTCTATTAGTGATACTACAAGTGTTGCTTGTGATAATTGGGCTCATAACACCTATGAGTTGGTAGGGTGCGAAGTAAAGAGCATATTTCCTAGAGGTAGAAAACCATGTTATGTTAGGAGAATAGGTAACAACTCGGTACCTTGTTACATCGGAGAAGGAGATCCTATGGTATTCCTTGTGTGCCATGGAAGAACAGTGGATAGACCTATTGGAAAGAAGAAATATGCTATCATATACACTACGTGGGACAACAACACACTAGTGGATGGCCCACAAGGATAATCTTGTAGGATGGAATGAAATTAGGATTGTTCTTGCTAGTAGGTTCTTCAGAGCAATGCACCTACTCAAATATGTACTTATTATGGTAATCAACCTGTTCACTACCACTTTGAAGTGTGAGAGACTCTGGACAGAAGGGCAGTAATCTTTACCACCTTCGCTGTGGGTGTACAAGTTTTATTCCACTTTATAGGAATGCACGTGTGCTTGGTATGTATATGCGAGAACTCCATAGAGACCGGAAATTGGTAGGATTTAATTGCAAGAATGTCCCTGGACATTTGAATTCTTCTCTACAAATCCTCCCATGGAAGAATAATTGAAATTCATAAAGCGCTTAACTATGGGAAATAGTGCCAAGGCTAAAGAACTCCTTTAGGAGTTATTGGATGAAGGATACTCAAGAGTGCATCTTGTTGAAGAAACAGAGGTCGATGCAACACTACTTCAATGTGCTTTCCTTAAGAAAGAAAAAGGAAAAATGGTCTACTTAGTGGATGACAAAGAAGTAGAAAATCTAGATGTAAATCATTCAACAAGTAGGCGTGAGGTATTGGACAGTGCAGATATGACCACGCGCACCTATCATGAACCTATGAAGACAAAGAAGGTGAATATTGGATCAGAGGCTGAGCCTAAGGAAGTCGTAATTGGAGACTATTGGTCAGAATTTGAAGTGGCAAAAATCATAGAGTTACTAAGGGATTACCAGGACTTATTCCCTAGGGGTACCATGAACTTAAAGGAATGCATGAATCGTTAGGGGAGATGAAGATAAAATTTAAAGAGGGTGCATGCCCAATCGAAAGAGACCCTACATGATGAACCCCAACTTGCACGAAAAGTTCAAAGAATAAATTGACAAAATGTTGAAGTGCTGGAATTATCAAACCCCTTGATGAGTCGAATGGGTTATTCCAATGGTGATCAGTATCAAGAAGGATAGACAGATCAAGATTTACGTGGACTACAGGGAGCTGAATGTTGCATGTGTACCTGATCCCTTTCCTATGCCATTCACTAAGGAAATACTAGAAGGTGTTGCAAGGTGTGAAATATATTCATTTACAGATGGGTTCTCTGGGTATCATCAGGTTTGGATTTCCAGGAGGATCAGGAAAAGACTACATTTACTACTAAATGGGGTAGCTTCACCTATACTTTGTAATGCATTTTGTTCGAAGAATGTTCCTACTTGTATTTTCATGCATATTTGTTCAAGCATTCAAGGAATTTATTCACAACTTCTTACAAGTCTATTTAGATGATTGGACAATGTATGGATTAGTTAAGGATCATTGTGACAATTTGTGATTAATGTTTGAAAGATGTAGATAGTTGAGTATCTCTTTGAACATCAAGAAGTGCATATTTACTACACCATTTGGGATATTGTTAGGACACATAATCTACAAGGAGGGTTTGTTGGTTGATCCATCCAAGGTTGCAGTCATTAGAGGCCTAAGGGAGCCTACCAGCCCCAGAGTGCAAGTGCGAGATTTTTGGGTCATACAGGATATTATAGGAATTTTATCAAAGGATATGCTAGAATTGTCGCCTTGTTGTTGGAAGAGGTACTGAAAGGGAAAGGTACATTCTACTAGGGATAACCACAGAAACTCGCATTTGAGATATTAAAGGAAAAACTTACTACCATGCCTATTATGTGTTTTCCTTCGTGGGACCAACCATTTCATGTACATGTTGACACCTTTGGCATGGCCATTGGCATGGTGTTAGCTCAACCTAGAGAAGGTATTGTAGATCATCCTATTTGTTTTGCTAGTAGAAAGATGACTCCTACATAACATAATTACACAACTATAGAGCGTGAAGCTTTGTCAATGATCTATACGCTACATAAATTCTATCAGTACCTGCTAGCTAAACCATTCATCTTTTATACTAGATCACATGGCATTGAAATATTTGATAAACAAACTTATTCTACAAGGGCGCATATGTTGATGGGTGCTCTTATTTTAGGAATTTGATTTCACAGTTGTGGTAAAACTAGGGAAAATTAATTCTGGACCAAACCATCTATCAAGAATACAGTCAAGAGAAGAAGCATATGAAATTGAAGATACCATGCTAGATGCATAGTTATACAAGTTACAATGAGCACCATCAGAACTAGAGGACATTGTTGTCTTTCTACGAATAGGGATGACACTAGAAGGAATGAAATCCTTGGAGAAGAAACAACTTGCTATGTGTAGCCCCCTATATGTTAATTAGTGGTGACATGTACAAATTAGGTCAAGATGAGGTATTACGTCATTTTGTATTAGAACATGAGTGCACATATATTATGGAAGAAGCCCATGGTGGTATTGCAGGTGGCCACTATGTTGGTGATGCCACTACGCGCAAGATTCTACTCACTGGATTATGGTGGGAGACCCTATATAAATATTGTAAGGAACTTTGTAAGGATTTTGATCATTGTCAATGCCTTGAGAAACCAGGTCAACGAGATGAATTGCCTCTAAGATCCATTACTAGTGAAAAAATATTTGAAAAATGGGCTATAGATTTTGTGGGTCCTATTTCACCAGCTGCGCATAGAACTAGATCGCGCTTACATCATAACATGCATGATTATATCGACAAGGTAGGTAGAAGAAGCACATACAAAGGAATGTACACTGGCCACAAAAGCTAGGTTTCTTTGGAAAAATATTATTACAAGGTATGGATGTTCTTTAAGTTTGACCAGTGATAGGGGCACACATTTTCTTAATGAGACAATCAGAATTCTATTGAATGAAATCATGATTGCACACCATAAGACTACACCCTATCATCCTCATGTAAATGGGACTGTTGAGGCTTTCAACAAAATTTTGAGCCATACATTGACAAAAATATGTGATATTGGAATAAATTATTGGGATGATAAGGTATATGCAAAGTAATTTGGGCATATCGGACAACATATAAAATGTTGAACAAAGCCACGCCATTTCGAGATAGTGTTTGGGGTAGAAGCAGTTCTTCCTATGGAATTTATGTTACCTTCTTTACGTATTGCACGTGTTATAGGTCTTGCTAATAAGGAAGCATTAGAAGAAAACATTGAAAAATTAGTTCAATTGGATGAATGCAAAGCCATAACATGTTGGAGTCAAAAAAAGAGAAGGCCAGGCAGTAAAGTATGGCATGACATGTGCATCAGGGTAAAACACTAGAGATATGATAGATGGTGCTCCTTTATGATTCTACATTTTTGCGCCATCTAGGCAAACTCAAAGTACATTGGTTGGGGCCATATGTTATCACTCACATACTCAAATCAGGCACTTGTCAGTTAGAGTCCCTTGATGGAATATGGTTACCCGGTTACTTCAACGGGAGTAGGTTGAATCCCTACTATAAATAAGTCTTCTTAGTATTTATAATAAGGAAGTGTTGCCACTTAGATTAGGTTTTCAATTCTACATTTCCTTTAATGTGTTTATTTCTTTATTGTTATGCTTTCTCAATTTAGTTGGTGTGTTTGTGTAATAAGCGCATCTATGTGCGAAGCTAATTACCATTTGAAGAATTTTTATACGTAGAGGATTTGCACATACCCATAGTTTGGGGTAGTTCGTTGATATTTAGGTACCAGACTAATGGAAATAATCCCATATGAAAGGAACTATCTATGAGTGCTATTCAAGGTTGGAAAATTGAAAAAAAATCTTCTGGAAAAAAGTACCATAGTTAGAGAGGAGTGAAGAAACAAGTATAACATGAGGTAAGTAGGGGCTGTGAAGACTACCAGTGGAAGGAATAGTGATGAGGTACTCGGGCGCATTGAAGCATGCTTTGAAGACAAGTTTGTAGCCAAAATTTAGGAGGGTACGCTAGAAGGTTATAGCTTGGGTGCAAAGATGTACCGCGAGAAATAATGAAAATGGTCAATTAATGAGAGGATTTTTGGTAGGTGGAGGAGCAATAAATGCACTAACTTTTTGAAATTCTATATAAGGATGGGATGCGAGTTCATTTTTACCATTATAATTGAGATAATTTGAAAATGGTTAAGTGCAAACGAGCTGAGCAATTGTGTTGAGGTGTGTAGAGTGTGAAACCAGATGTAGAGAGAAGGGTTGTGTCGTTGGAGAATCTTGTGTTCCCATAGGAGAAGGGTTTGAGTGAAGCATACACGTGAAAAATGAGCTAGGGCACGTAATTTCCACTAGGGCATAGAGATTTAAGCTAGGGTTTTGACTTGCTTGACTACAGAGGGAAGAAAAGAGAGATTTTTCAAATGGCACCAAAGAAAGCACCCATAGTAGGAGATAAAGGGAAGAAGAAGGTTGAAGTGGAAGAAGAGATTTCTCCCGAGAGTAATTTTTCAAAAATGTAGTATCTAGAGGGCGTGATTGTGGGACAAGAATGGGATTCCCATATCCACCAATGTAAAATCAATGACTACAACCATCGAACATCAGATAATAAGAAGGAGCTCGATGCATTGCTGAGAACGAAAACAAACAAGTGCATGACAGAGGATATGCCAATATACGATGACGCTGGTGAGAAGTTGTTGAAGTAGAATGGAGTCTACCAGCTATATGAGCTACCATATTTTGGAAAGTATGAACCATTGTATCGGTGGCTAATGAGCAGAGTCCATGAGGAATTCTTCTACTTCATTGGATGGAGGGTAAGAATCACAACTACTTTGATTTCAATGGTGATAGGACTAAGGGCCTCAAGGTTAGATCTGGATAATGATTTAATGGATAAAGCCACAATTCCTAAGATGAGGAAGTATTTGGGGTATACCAAAGGTCCATGCAGCATGGACATTTAAAAGTTGAAGAAGTACCCGGAGTGCGAGGAAGCTGCACATATTGTGACAAAGTTGAATGACCAAGGAAGGTGGTTGCAGCTAAACACAATGTGGTTACATGTCAACACAAAGATGTCTCAAGGAGTGGTCTACAACATTGTAGATCACATAGCAAAGACAATCATCTAAGAATCAAGGACAGTGACATAATAAGTTTTGGTGCCGTGTTATTTTCCTTAGTATTCCTAGAGATTTGGGTGTCCGATGGGCCAAAGGAGAAGATTTGGGAGTAGCCCATGGAGCAAGTCACCTATGGAGAGGTTTGGAAAATATTTGTGTGATGGATCAATGAGTGGACCATTCAATTATATGGTAGAGATGTGGTATGATAGACTTCATGTGGCATTCGAGGAAGAGTGATGCATACCCAAGGATTTGGCTTCAAAGTGGTGGGTAAGGAAGTTTAGTTTTCTGTATACCAACATTTTTACATCACGCAATTTGCGATGAAGGATGGGGCTCTGAGCCCATGGTACAAATTGTCATATGCCTTCACAACAAGGTATTTCCAAGCATCATCTCATCGGTTCTTAGATGCACACCCCTTAACCTTTAATGTAGACAAGGTAGTGCGACTACCACACTCGAGGAAGAAAAATGTATATCAAGGCACAATGCATACATTGAGAGACTTATTTCAAATATTATTGTTAGTGCAAAATCACGGCACCCCTGGATGTAAATCAAGGTTCGAATGATGTCTTAGGCATCTAGTGTGATTGCACAACATGGAAACCTCTCTCCAAGTGTGGGACTTGTGAAACCGAGAGAGGAATCTCTAGATTAGAGGTGGTTCCTCAAACTCCTCTCGCTTTAGATCTATATTTGCACAACTACAGAGGTTCGATCCTAATCCTACTCTAAATTGCAAGGAGACAGGATAGAAATGCAAAAATTGAATCTAACTAAATATGGTGATGCACCAAAAGGAGTGGTGAATATTTTTGTCATGCAATTAGACACAAACCAAAGATTGCAACATAAAACATACACAAAGTTGATAAGATATAATTTAGGATCTGAAATGAAGCAAATAATAGAAACAAAGGATCGAAACCCATTCACAAAGCTTGCATTATCATTTCTAATGTCAAAACCATCGCATTACAACCTCAGAGAGGTAAAAACCTGTTACAATCTTTGAAGAGGTCGATTCTTGCAACAATCACTTGCTTGGAGGTGAAAGAAGAAGTTTTTTTTTGCCAAAAATATTCCCCTAAAAAATGAGCCAAATCTTGCTTTTTACATTGCATGGGTCAAGCCAGAGAGAGAAAACATACAAAACATGGGAGCCCATTCCTCATTGACTAAAAATGCATTAAATCAGCATGGAGGACCTTATAAACCCATACCCTGTCATTTTTGACCAAATTGGAGGAGAGTGCGACCCATTCTGCATTAAATTTAGTTGTTAAAATGTCATTTCTGGCCATGGACACGTACCAGAGCCGTTTCTAAATTTTCTCTCTTGAAACTGAACCAAAATTAGAGATTGACCATAGAATCCTATAGATAATTTCATAATCTTTCCAATGACATAAAGAATGTGCAAATCCGAGATTTGGATCAAAAGATATGAAGGTCTGAAGTTTTAGGGCAAAATGGCCCAAAAAATGGATGTCGGGCAAAAAATTTTAAATTTTGACCTTTTTGCATTCTGAAATTTTTTTTGAAAAAATTCCACGCTCTATTAATTGGATGCCACGTGTCAGGTGCTGGTTCACTGAGGAATTCTCTCTCCTCCACCTTTCCGCGGGCTTTCCCTTGAAATTTCAACCTTTTTAACTCTTTGGAAAATTTTCCATTTTTTCCCCCGTGCCCCGCCACTGGGACACGTGGCACGCTTTGGTTGGTTGACAGGGGCGCGGGGAAGACCTTTTCTTTTTAGTTTTTGGCCAAGAACTTTTGCAAAAACTTCAAATTTTCCCCAAGCTCCGCACTTCCCTACTCCATTGGACACGTCCTCTGTTTTTATTGGCTCGGGCCAATGCTCCAACTCGCTCCCTTTAAAACTTACATCGAACACTTAGCCAAAATTTTGTTTCACTCCCCACACCGCGAACTCCCCGGCCCTTAGGACACATGTCCTATTCTGATTTGTCCACGGGCCTGCCAGCTTTTTGCGTCCCTCACGTATTTTCGGCCCGGGTGTCCCAAACCGTCTGGGACAAATTCCTTCAATCCACCCGATTCGGGCTTCCCTGTCCCTCTTTGATGCGAAGACACGTGGCATGCTTTCATTGGGTCTCGGCTCTTCTAGCTTTCCGCGTCCCACGCGTCCCTTTGTTCCAACTGTCCTGATAAAGTTCTCGCGCCGGCCAATCGGGCGGTTCACGCCTCTCGCGGCCACGGCCTTGTCCTAGACCGCTTTCTGCACAACAGTTAGTCAATTTTGTTTTTACCTTCGGCTGGTTCGCCCTTTCGCATCCCGCACGCGTCCCCACGGCCCGGATGTCCCTTTGCTGCGCGGACCACCTGGTGGCCTTTCGGCCAACTCGCGCCCGACGTCCCAACTGTCCCAAGGACCGCCTGGACTAGGACTTAGCCGATTTTCATGATTTTTTCTGCCCCAAGCTTGGTTTTTGCAACTTTTTCACCCTTTTTTAGAACTTTCTCTTTTCTTCTTGGATAGGAGAGTTAGAAAAAAGCCGAGGGGACCCCAGAAACATGATTTTTTGCCTTGAATCAATCTACTTGCCTGGCACTTGAACATTCTGATGCATGTTATCAAAATTTACCCGGGGTGAATTTTGGATAACAATTTGGTGACTCAGCGGGGTCACTGCCTGCTAGATGAATGATCCAAGAGTCTCAAGCAGTCCATTGGGCATGGAGTCATCAAATATTCTATTTAGAACCCCAAATGACTCAGAATGTGTAAGGAGGAAGATGGAATATCACCTGATGGGAGCAAGGACTGCAAAACATCTCCATGGACAGCAAGTTGTGCCAAAGCACTTAGGTAAAACACAACTAACCTACAGCAAAACAATGTGCACAAGCACTTGGAGGAATGAAAATCTAATCTAATATTTACAAGGTAGTGAATTTCCCTCTAGAAGCAATGCTTGAGATAAATTCCATTTACTCGGAATCTACAGCTTCTTCACCATCCAATGGGGCCAATTGGAAAGCATTATTGTCCTTGCACTTTGTGACCATGTATGGGCCACTCCAAATGGCATCAAATTTTGAATGCCTTCCCGGTTTTGCTCTATCCACATCCCATTTCAACACTAGATCTCCAACCTGAAAAGATCTATCCTTGGCCTTCCTATCAAAGGTCTTTTTATCAAAGCTTGATCCTTTTCCATTGCTTGGGATGCCTGATTTCTGATCTCTTACAGCTCCATCAACTCTGCATACCTCACCTCCATGGGCTCAAACTCTAGCAACTCCAGCTGCTTCATGAGTTCCAATGTTGGCAACTCAAGTGACATGGGAAAGATTGCCTCTCTTCCATAGACAAGTTTGAATGGAGAGTTACCTGTGGATCTTTTAGGAGTTATCCTATTAGCCCATAAGGCTGATTTCAGTTTGGTATGCCAAGACCTCTGATTCTCGTCAAGAGTCCTCCTAATGATCCTCAACAAGTTCTTGTTTGTAGACTCGGCCTGGCCATTACCTTGAGGGTAATAGTTTGATGAAGTGCTTAGGTAGATACCATTCTTGACAGCCCACTCAGTCACCTTAGATCCAATGAATGCCAATGCATTATCAGAGATTATTGTAGCAGGTACACCAAATCTGGTTGTTATCCCCTCATAAAATTCTAAGATGCTAGACTCATTTGCCTCTTTGAGTGCCGCTTCGTCGTCCATTGGTGAAGTAGTCCGTGGCTGTCAAAATCCATTTGTGCCCTTGGCTTGAATTGGGATTAATGACTCCAATGAAGTCCAAACCCCATTGCATGAATGGCTGGTCAACTGAGATTGGATGTAATGGAAGGGCAGCAAGTCTCTCTTTTCCTGTGAAGAATGCACAATTCTTACACCTCTTGATCCATGCATAGCAATCACTGAAGATTTTAGGCCAATAATAACCAGCCTTCATGATTTTTAGAGCTGTCACTCTTGGTGCAAAATGACCACCAGCTGGTCCACCATGGAACTCTTCCAACACCCTTTGAATCTGATTTGTGCTAATGCATCTCAGCAGCACTCCATTCACATCTTTCTTGAACAAAACTCCATCAACAATGGCATACGAGATAGCCTGCAATCTGAAGTGTCTTCTTTGGGTCTTGCTCATCTCTGGAGGGCATAGGCCTGTGCTTAGGAAGTGTATAATTCCTTGGGTCCAGCAAGGAGTGGGGGCAGCATTGCTTTCTTCTTGATTGCCACTTGGCTCATGGCTGTCCTGGACTGTCAAAACAGCCTCTTCTTTGTTGCATACTTCTTTTTGCTTCCCCAAAACCAGCTGCTCACACAATCCTTTCCCTCTTACCAGCTTGGTGATCTTGATCTCAATGTCATACTCCATGACACGGGTGATCCAACCTACCCTTTTTCATTCAAATCCTTGTTGAGGAGGAATTCCTTAACCCCAAAGCATGTGAGACCAGCAACTGGACTTTGTTGTTTGAGATTAGATGCTTGAATTTCTTCAAGCTTCGACACGCAAGACATGCTTCTCAATAAAAGAGTACCTCACCTCATAGTCATCTAGGCTCTGGGCTGAAGAAGGCAATTGGCTGCTCATCATTGTCCTTGTTGTTCGCTGTACCAAAATGGCAGAAATAGTATCATTACCTCCAAATGCATAGAGGATGAAATCCTTGGAGAAGTCTGGGTTGATGAGAGTTGGAGCTTGAGAGATGGATTCTTTGATTGCTTCAAAACTCTCCTTGCCTTCTGCTATCCACTTGAAATCCATGCTCTTCTTTAACATTTTGGTGATGGGCTTGACAAGGGCTGCAAAATCTGGGACAAACCTCCGAACAAAGTTTATCCTTCCCAAGAAACTCTAAAGGGCCTTCTTGTGGCTTGGCAATGGTAGTGCTCTTATGGATTCAACCCTCTCTGGATCAATTGCTAATCCTTCTTTGGAGACAATATGGCCAAGGAGCTTTCCTTCATGTGCAAGAAAGATGCACTTCTTAGGATTCAAAGACACTCCAAATCTCCCGCACTCATGAAGACTTGTCTCAAATGAGAGAGGTGGTCTCTGCATTCTTGAAAAATAGTGATGTCATCAAGGTAAATCAGCACCACACGTTGTTAATCAAACCTTTGAATGCCATGTCCATTGCCCTTTGGAAGGTAAAGCACTAGCGTTGGACAGCCCAAATGGCATTTTCTTGTATGCAAAAGTTCCCATTTGGTTGTGAAGGATGTCTTGAATCTGGTCCTCTTCCTTCACCATAATCTGATTGTAGCCTCGAGTAGCCATCAAGTAGTGAAACCTCTCTCGGAGCCAGCCACAACTTGCAAGATTTTCTCCATGGAAGGGAGTGGGTAATGGTCCTCGAGAGAGGCTCTATTTAAGTCTCTAAAGTCAACACACAACCTGATCTCTCCACTCTTCTTTCTGACTGGGACTAAGTTGGCAACCCAACTAGAATGCTTGATTGGGAATATGATCCTTGACTCAATCAGCTTGTCCAATTCCTTCCTCATGAGAGGCTCCATGTGTGGATTGACTGGTCTTTGTTTCTACCTGACAGGCTTAGTATTTGGATCCAATTCGATGGTATGCTGAGCTAAGTTGGGATTGAAACCTTTCAAGTCTTCATAGCTCCAAGCAAACACGTCAAGGAACTCTTGACACAGTTGTATGAACTCATACCTTTCTTGTTCAGTTGTCATCCTTCCAATTTGCAATGGTTTGTTCTCTTCTACCAAGATGGATACTGAATCCTCTCTCTTGACCTAAATGTTTGCTTTCTCCTTTCTAAACTGATCATTAGGGTTAAAAATGGACTCCAAAGTGATAAGTCCTTTGGGCAGCTTGTTAGTTCTCAGCTGTACTACTTGGTCACCATACTGCTGTTCCAATTTTCTTGATTCTTGGCTGAGAACTCAGCTTCTTCTTGCAAGAAATGGATGATTTGTTGGTCATTTTCAAACACTTGCCAACTGACATTGTTATCCGCACTGAAGGCCTCACAATCACGTGGATGTTTGGTTATACCTTGTCTTGTTGAATACTTTCCACAATGTCAAAGGCTGCCCCCCTACGCTGCAAGCCTGTCAACAACTTGATTCTCTTTCCTAGGAATGGATTTGATGCCAAAACCCTCAAAATCTTCCATGAGGTCCCACACCTTGTTCTTGTAGCACCTGAGTAGATCATTCTTGGCAGCATGCTATCCCTTGACCTGATTTACAATCAATTCACTGTCCCCAAAGACTTGCAAGTTCTTTATTCCTCTCTTGATTGCCCAATGCATCCCTTGCACCAAGGCTTCATATTCAGCAGTGTTATTGGAGCATGCAAACTGAAATCTAAAAGTTGAATAGTACTTTACTCCTTGAGGTGAAACAAGCATGGCTCCACCTCCTGCACCTTGTCTACTCCTTGATCCATCAAAAAACAGCTGCCATACCTCGTTTTCATCCTTGTGGTTTGGCTTGGTGATGCTAGGAATAGGCTGATTTTCTTCATGTATGCAATAGACCCCTAGCTTAGATTCTTCCACTTCTTGATAAGGATCAAATGCATGTATCTTGTTTGCCCATTCATCAAGAGTTAGATCCGGGATGCTTCCAACCTTGGTGTCAGCCTCATCAGTGCTTGGGTGATCTTCTTGATCAAATGCTGAGCAATTGGCATTAATCTGACTTGGAGTGTAAGGCTCAATATGGAAGTTTGCAATAGGTTCTGACCTGATTGTGGCTTTGGTTCCATACCTCATTCTGAACAACATGTGTGACCAATCGCAGACAAATATCCCCAATCTTGGTGTGAAGTCCTGACAAGCATAGGGAAAAGATTGGTGGAAGGTCTATGACTGATACATCTTATAAAACAACAACATTTGGACATGCATGCAAGGTAAGACTCAAGTTTCTAATCACTCCAACTGTTGCTATTGTTGTCCCATCTAGCTGCACTACCCCTTTGGATATCATTTCATACTGGAGCCCTAGCTGATCAGCTATTTGTTTAGGCATTACCGAGCTACTTGCCCCGGATTCTATCATGCAATTGTGCACTAGCTGATTTCCAATGATCAATGAAACATAGAAAGGAGGGGGTTTCAACATTTTACCTTGCTGTCCTCCATGATTTCCCTCAGGCTGGGCAGCATTTGTAAGCACTTTTTCTTGCATCTGATCCTATTGATTCGAAGTTGGCCAGTCCTTCATGGCAGCTTGCAGTAGATCTCTTTGGCCTGGGATAGATAGGGATTCCCACATTGATATATTAACATTTGTCTTCTTCATCTGATCAATGATACTGAATGGTGATGAAGGATCTCTTTGCTATCCCTTGACCTGCAATTTCACTCCTTGCATGTGGGCAGCAACAATCGGTATTTGAGTTGGCCTAGGGGCTGTTCTTGGCTGCCCTTGCGCATTTGAAATTGGATTTTGCTTGCCAATCATTTGTGGAGCCATGGAAAGTTGTGGATTGGTTGGGGCTAATGGCTGTTCTTCACCCAAATTCCTCCTTTTTGACCTTGTGTTGGCTGCAACACCTTGAGAAATTGCCTAATTCATGCCACAAAATCCTCTGCTTGCCAATTTACCAATGTGGTGTCATTTGGGGCTGATTGTTGTTGGAATGTTTCTTGTTGTTGCTGTTTCTCGATCGCCTCACCCTCCACACCAGTAGTTGTCACCATTAGTGCTTGATTCAAAGCACCATTGAAGCACATGGATTGGTTATGAGGCTCATTGCATGGAAAACACCAATCATACTCCTGGGAAATGTTGTTTTGTGTTGGCACCAATGCCTTAGAGGCAGATATGGCATTTGGATTATAGGGCTGAAATGGTCTATTGGCAAGAGGCCTTGTTTGATTCATATTTGCAACTGGATTAGGTGGCCTTTGTGGTTGGTATGGCTGCCTATTAGGCTGAGCTTGGGGTTGATAAGAAGGTCTAAAACCTTGGGCCTGCTGCCTCTTGAGAGTAACCAGCTCATTGCCTAGGTTTTGCAATTGTTTCATGACTTCTTGAAGCTCATTTGGGGCACTTGGAGATGAAGTGGAAGCTTCATTTGAACTCTGATTTCTAGGAGTGGGAGAAGGAGCCAAATTAGGTGCTTGATTGGTGTTTGGACTCTCTAAGCTTGGAAACAATGGCATGGGAGGTCTAGGGGCAAGTTTGCCAGCTTGGATCAAACAATTTTCAGCCCTAATGGCAATGCTATAAGCCATAGGGATAGTTATGCCTCCCATGGACTGAATCAACATAGAAATATCAAAATTTAGAGCTTTGAGATAGTAGAGAAAAGCACCTTCTGCTGTTGGCCTGACTGCCACTGGAATTCTCTCCCAAGTCTTTTGAAATCTGAAGTTGAAATCGGTCAGCTGCTCATTGGGAGCTCTCTTGATGGTTGTCAGCTGCTCCAAAAGAGACAAGTTGTCTCCCTTTTCTCCAAATTACTCATGAAGTGCTATACACAACTGATTCCAATTTGTGATAGAACCAACTCCAAGGCTTCTAAACCATTGCAATGCTTTCCCCTTGAATGAAGATGCCAGCAACTTGACAGCCACTTGCATCTCATTGATTTCATGAATTGCACAAAGGTTAGCAATATCTTTAACATGATCACCTGGAGTAGTTTGATTTTCTCCAGTGAAGTATGGAATGTTCTTCAAGGCTGCAATAGGAATTGGATGTTGTGCATTGAGGGCAAGTGGGCTGCTGCCTGTGAAGTTGACATAGGGGTTGTTTTGTGCCATTCTAATTGGTCTTAAAACCCTTGTTGACTGAATGAAAGGCCTACCAGGTGGAGGAGTTGAGAGGGTTCTATTTGGTGGAGATGGAGACCTTTGGGTCCTTCTTCCTCTTTGCCTTCTTCTTGGAGATGATTGCAGGTATTCAAACAACACTTCTTCTTCTCCAACTCTTGACCTTGTGGTGACTCTTCTCATGATTTTTCAGGCCTGCACTGCTGAAACCAGTTGATTCTTCCCCTTGGAGTCGCCAGATATGCAAATAATAGCTCTTTTTAAGCAAGAAAATTGCAGCAGATGCACATCAACTTTGCTGCAATAAAAATGAGACCTCTAGGTCCCACCGGGCGTGCCAAAAACAGTTAGTGCAAAATCACAAGCACCCCTGGATGCAAATCAAGGTTTTGAATGATGTCTTAGGCATCCAGTGTGATTGCACAACATGGAAACCTCTCTCCAAGTGTGGGACTTGTGAAACTGAGAGAGGAATCTCCAGATTAGAGGCTGGTTCCTCAAACTCCTCTAATTTAGATCTATATTTGCACAACTACAGAGGTTCAGATCCTAATCCTACTCTAAATTGCAAGGAGACAGGGATAGAAATGCAAAAAATTGAAACTAACTAAAGATGGTGATGCACCAAAAGGAGTGGTGAATATTTTTGTCATGCAAATAGACACAAACCAAAGATTGCAACATAAAACATACACAGGCTGATAAGATATAATTTAGGATCTGAAATGAAGCAAATAATACAAACAAAGGACTGAAACCCATTCACAAAGCTTGCATTATCATTTCCAATGTCAAAACCATTGCATTACAACCTCAGAGAGGTAAAAACTGTTACAATCTTTGAAGAGGTTTGATTCTTGCAACAATCACTTGTTGGAGGTGAAAGAAGAAGTTTTTTTTTTTTTGCCAAAAATATTCCACCCTAAAAAATGAGCCAAATCTGGTTTTTACATTGCATGGGTCGAGCCCAGGAGAGAGAAAATGTACAAAACGTGGGAGCCCATTCCTCATTGACTGCAAATGCATTAAATCAGCATGGAGGACCTTACAAACCCATACCCTATCATTTTTGACCAAATTGGAGGAGAGTGCGACCCATTCTGCATTAAATTTAGTCATTTGAAATGTCATTTCGCCATGGGCACATACAGAGCCGTTTTGAATTTTCTCTCTTGAAACTAAACCAAAATTAGAGATTGACCATGGAATCCTGTAGATAATTCATAAGCTTTCCAATGACATAAAGAACGTGCAAATCGAGCTCTGGATCAAAAGATATGAAGTTTTGAAGTTTTAGGGCAAAATGGCACAAAAACGGATGTCGGGCAAAAAATTTTAAATTTTGACCTTTTTGCATTTTGAAAATTTTTTTGAAAAATTCCGCGCTCATTGGTGGTCGATGCCACGTGTCAAGTGCTAGTTCATTTGAGCAATTCTCTCTCCTCCACCTTTCCGTGGGTTTTCCTTGAAATTTCAACTTTTTAACTCTTTGGAGAATTTTCCATTTTTTCCCCGTGCCCCGCCACTTGGGACACGTGGCATGCTTTGGTTGGTTGACAGGGGCGCGGGGAAGACCTTTACTTTTTAGTTTTTGGCCAAAGAACTTTTGCAAAAACTTCAAAGTTTCCTCAAGCTCCGCACCTCCCTACTCCATTGGACACGCATCTTGTTTTTATTGGCTCGGGCCAACGCTCCAACTCACTCCCTTTAAAACTTGCATCGAACACTTAGCCAAAATTTTGTTTCGCTCCCCACGCCGTGAACTCCCCGGCCCTTAAGACATGTGTCTTGTTCTGATTTGTCCGCGGGCCTGCCGGCTTTTCACGTCCCTCGCGTATTTTCGGCCGGGTGTCCCAAACCATCTGGGACAAATTCCTCCGATCCGCCCGATTCGGGCTTCCCTGTCCCTCTTTGAGGTGAAGACACGTGGCGTGATTTCATTGGCTCTTGGCTCTTCCGGCTTTCCGCGTCCCACGCGTCCCTTTTTTCATACTGTCCCTGCAACGAAAGTTCCTTGCACCGGCCGATCCGGGTGGTTCGCATCCTTCGCGTCCTCGCGGCCCAGATGTCCCAGACTGCCTGCACAACAGTTAGTCAATTTTGTTTTTACCTTCGGCCGGTTTGCCCTTTCATGTCCCGTGCGTCCCCACGGCCCGAATGTCCCTTCCTTTGCACGATGACCCGGCGGCCTTTCGGCCGATTCGTGCCCCGATGTCCCAACTGTCCCAAGGACCACCTGGACTAGGACTTAGCCAATTTTCATGATTTTTTCTGCCCCAAGCTTGGTTTTTGCAACTTTTTCACCCTTTTTAGAACTTGCTCTTTTCTTCTTGGACAGGAGAGTTAGAAAAAGCCGAGGGGACCCTTAAACATGATTTTTGCCTTGAATCAATCTATTTACTCGGCACTTGAACATTCGATGCATGTTATCAAAATTTACCCCTGGGGGTGAATTTTGGATAACAATTATAAGCATGAAAGTTGTGATCTTGGTAGTTGGGGGTATTAGAGCGGGGCTCATGTAACTATAACTCAAACCCAAGTTGGATAACGCTAAGTATGTGGAGAATGAGTTTGTTCTCCTGGGGCCGCCAAAGGGTAAGCATACTGATGAAAAATGGTGCAACATCCAAGCCTGAGAAATAATTCAAGTTGATGATGAAGAGGAGGACCATGAGGATAGTGGTGGTTTGGAACACAGAGGTAGAAAACAACCTCCAAATAAGGATGAATTTGAGCACGTAACTACTCCACCTCATCCACAGGAGGGATATGATGAGGAATTGGATGTAGTCCAAGGAGAGCACCGATTCAAGAGAGTGTTCAGGAGAACAAGGACCTAAGGTGCTACTCCATAATCATTGCGTAAATCAACTCAATTCTCTCCACAGAAGGAGACAAGTGAGAAAAGGATAAGGAAATTAAAGTTGAATGAGGAAGTGGAAGAGTTAGAGGAAAGTGCGCCCAATTCTCCTACACCTCCAGAGAATGTAGAAGAACAAAAGGATGAAGAAATGAAGGATGGAGAAGAGGGATAAAAAGGGATAGAAGAGACAACAACCAAGACTACTCAGGACATAGCAGCACAAGTTCCAAATCTTGAAGCCCAAGTTCCTAAGTAGCCTAGATCAAGAAGAACAAGTGGGGAGTATATTCCACCAGCCATGGGCTACACCGAGGACACATGTAAAATTTTCCACACCCATTTCTAGAGCACAATGGCACAAAAGGAGTTATACGGTTGGGAGTTAATGGATGAAGATATGGTGACAATGCACATAAGGAAGCAATTGTCATGGTCGATGCACATGCACATGGATGAACTAGACTTTGATGTATGTGAGGAGTCATGCATGTCAAAGAGGTGGAAAAATACACCTTAGGCGAGACACATAACAGTAAAGCCTACTATTTTGTCAGATGAATAGGTGACCAATTCTTTGGTGAAAATATCAATAGAGGTTGCACGTCAGAATATGGATAAAGATGCGATAATTAGGTGCTGAGGGAGGAGATTAAGACTAAGGATGAGGAAATAGTGTGCCTAAAATAGAGAAAATACTTGGCACAGAAGAAGAACACTATTTTTATAAGTATGGCAAAGGAGATTGGTGACGATGTCATGAAGGCTAGGCCACACTTAGAGCCAAAGGTACCCAATACGTTTCCTTTAGCAATACATTATGTCTGTACATTGGTGGACTTAGTGCTTGAAGATGAACCTCTATGAATTCCTGAGCTAAAGGATCCAACATAGAAATTAGAGAGATAAAAGGCTTCAGAGATGCAGAAGATTGCATCATATGAAGGATTGCTTTAGAGCTTACAAGAGGAACTCAAGAAGGTGGATCAAGCATTAAATATTTGTACAGTGCCAGAGGCTATTATAAGGACCAGGACCATTTTAGAAGACAATGAGGTCTTGAAGGCCATGAAGGATGAGACATTGGGTTACGCAGAATGGTTAGCACTTGTTAAGAAGAAGCATGAGGCCCTTACACCACTCAGGAACCTCACAGGGAAAGGTTGGATGAGCTTGGAAAACTCATCACTCAAAAGATGGACTTGTTGGAAGGAAGAATGATGGGCATGTCCAGCATTGTTTTGGTATTACAGAATTAAAAAGGAGAGATTACAAGGTATGAATTAGAGTCGATTGCAGTGGATATTCCAAATAAATCAGAGGCCGCGCTTAATGATTGGAAGACCTTAGAGGCAGAGATAAAAGAGGAATATCTATAATTGATTATTCAGGTTACAGAAGAAGATATTGCGGGTTGAAGACATTCTTTCATTCCTTAAAATTATTTCTATTCTTCTATTCATATTCTTTGATTCGTTTTTGGAGACAACCATTGTCGGGGCGCAAATGAAACTAGTGTGGGGTAATGTGTATCAATCGGACTCTTTTTAGGTTAATTATTAATAACCTATATATTAATTATGCATTTCATAATAATTAATATATTTATTGTTTATATGGTTATATTTAATCATAAACCATATTATTGTTTGTAGTCAAACCATATTATTGTTTGTAGTCAAACAATACGGATGTTGTTATATAGTTTTAACAATATTATTGTTATTATTCATTTGTGCTTCCCGGATGTGATTTAGAAGCTACTGTATTTTAATTTGGTTGTTGCATTGTTGCAACTCCTCTTTTGATTATATCTGGTTGTGCAATAATACATATATATATATATATATATATATATTGCAAGCATGCTCCTATGTAAATGGTTTATTAGAGTTTAATAAAGATAATTAGGCTTCCGCCCATGTTTCTCAATTTAAATTTAGTACCAGAGCAAATTGAATCTCTAGGAAAGGTTGGAGAAGGTTTCAGAGGAAGGATAATTTGTGGAGAAGAAACCTGTATCAACGGAGAGTCAGTGTTTCCTCTTGCAGCTTCCCACAACCCCCTGCAAACTCACAACCACCTGAGTGATCTCCAGGTAAATGGAAAGTAATTTTTTTTTCCTTGGTGTAGAGAGCACCAGGAAAATTTGTTTCTAGAGCTAATAGATATATAGAAAATTTAAAAAAAAAATCCCCATTTAGGGGTTTCACCTCTAAATCTAGAGGACTAGTAAGGTACATATAATATTATCTATTTCTATCAAATTTGGAGGATTGTGTTGTTTTTCTATAGTGAGTCATGCTCACCGAGCCCCCACCAACTCCTGACCATGACAAAGCACCGAACAAGCATGCCTTCGAGATTTACATTGTGGGAGGTGAGCTACATTTGGTTTGAAAGGTTACACGCATCAACAAACAACTGAGATTTATTTTATTGAATGTGTAACACTGTTTTCTCAAACACCGAGCCCAACACTATATCCATGCCAATGTTGAAGCCACCAAGCGGATCGAGTCTCAAAGCACCTGCACACAACACAACAAGCTCCACATGATCCTCTGAGACCCCTGCTCCATGAGCTCCACAAGCTCCTCCTCCATCGTTGGACCTGTGTTGATATACAACCTACACGCAAACAACACAAAAGATAACAATTTCAATCAAAATGGTGGACATCGACCTGCACAAGCCAAAAATTGAGGCATCTATCTCCAAATCCATGCAAATTGACCTACACAAAGCCAAAGCGGTTCATTCTAGACATTAGCGAAGGAAAATAAAAGTCAAAGGAGATTAATAACAAGCGGCAGTGAATAAAGGAAAAAAAAAAAATGAGGCATATACAAAGAGGCAATACAAAGTGGCTCAGAAGTGGATAAAAGCTAAAAAGGTGTTTTAGATCCATTTTTCAAGCAAGAAGAAAAACCCTAAAATTCACCCTCCACCTTCATGGCCATGTGGAACCTCTGCCACGTCTTTTTTTAATGAGGTAAGTCATTTTTTCATCTACTTCAAATACACTTTGCTTCATTTCATTACCCAAGCACTCATAGAGCCTAAGTGGATAGTGGAAAAGACTTGGTAGTGGGAGGTGCATGGTTCGAATCACACAAAACAACACAAGTTTTTGCATTTTAAAATTTGGAGGAAAATTTAGAAAAATAGCCAAAGTTGGAGGAGTATTTAGCAGAAAAACCACTGCTAAACCATTTAGTTATAACTAAACAGGTCACTAAATATTTAGTAAGAAAAACCTAATTTAGGGTAAAAAATTCTCCATTAAGCCTGTTTTTTTATTTCGGGCAACATTTTCCAAAGGAAGACCATCCAAAAACTTCATCTTGGGCCTCTTTTTAATGGTTTCCGGCATCAAGGGTCATTTTGGGCTCCGGAGGCCACCAAGGCCCACAAAACAAAAAAAAAATTCCTTCCATTCAAATTTTATTAAATTTTTGAATGTAATTGTATGCTTCATTATATTGTACTAATTTGTAGGTTACCATAGTCAACTACAAATTTTGTAACTACTAAGAAACTGACATAAAGTCATATTCAAAAATAGTAAAAAAATTGGTTCTATAACACTCACGAGATCCTAAATCTCATTCAAAGCGTTCGGTATATACAGTGCCTCTGGGAAGCACTTACGAGGTAAAGTCATCGCGACTACTACTGCACTTAACGCCTAATATAGTTGCAACAACATCATCCAGGAATTGACCCTTTAAATTGACGAGGAGTAATAAGGTCACAATTCACACACTATGAGCCATCCCATCCGTTTGTGAATGATTGCATGACATAAATCCAGACCGAGAAATTATCCAAGTATATAGCAAAGTTACACACGCGTATGAGGATATTTCTTTGAGCCGGTATTAATAATCGCATAGACCCCTTTCAAGATCTTGTCTTGTTACCATGTATTGAATTATTTCATGTATGTTAATGCATCTTTCACGTATCTATGGGTATATAGAAAGGGTGAGATTCTTCCATGTACCGCTAAGTATATTGGAAGGGTGCATATATAGAAAGGTTCAATATATCAGAATGATGGTATATAGATTGGGAGACCTTTTACCTAGAGTGATAAGAGCCACACCTTGTCAATGTGTTCTAAAAAATGGGCACCAATTCCCCCAAATGTTTTCTTCCAGATTCACAACTACTCGAGAGGAAAAACTATGTTGCATGGAAGATAAAATCAAGCCACAGCTTGAGTTTGAAGAAATATGGCCTATTGTGACTGGTACTATGACCAGATCAACTATTGATACAATACAACAATGGTAGTTTGATAGAGTCGATCAAAAGCCAAACTCATCATCTTGTTTGGAGTGTCTGACGATGTGTAACCCCACATTCGTGATGCCACAACAACCAAAGAAGTGTGGGATAAGTTGAGCACGGTGTATGAGGCCAAAAAAAGAATGTCATTTTGAATTCACAGAGTCAGTTACACACACTGAAGTTCAAACAAAATGAGAAAATCAAAGCTTTCTTAAGAAGAGTTACAAAATTGAGGGATTCACTTATAGCCCTAGGATAAATGGTCAAAGATAATGATCTCGGTCCCATTGGTCTGAGAGCACTCCCTTCTTCATACCATATTTTTGTAACAACACTAAACCTATCATATACGACAGTTAGTTTTGAAAAATTAGTAAACCTACCTGCAACAAGAGGAAGAAATGATACAATAAGGATGATGAAGAAGAACGGACACTTTCTTCACATCATAAATGAAAAGGAAAAGGTAAAGGAAAATCTAATTCCTATAAAAATTCCCAACATCAGAATCAGTATCATAGGGACAAACAACAAAAGAAGCAATGTTCAATTTTTAAAAGAGGACATGACTTAAAAGATTGTTGGTATAATACTTACAAGAAAGTTTCATCAAGCAACTCTGGACCTCCACGAAAACAATCTTACAAAGGACATTCTAACCATAATCACGGGTAGAAAAAGGGGAACTGGAAAATAAGACTGCATCAACAAGGAAATATCGTTGAGAAAGAAGAACATTCAGATAATGAAGACTTCTTGTACACTGCTCGATCAAGTGAACCATCCACATCATCTAGTGATGTCTAGTATATTGATTTGGGAGCCACTCGACACATAATTGGCCACAAAGACTAGTTTTCTTTAATGAGGGACACACCATAAAAAAATCATGTTTCGTTGGGAGAAGATTCTTTATATATAGTTCAGGGGATTGGGAACATTTCTCTACCCCTTGGTTCATGCAAATATAGACTATCTGATGTATTATATGTCCATGGGTTGACAAATAATATGCTTTTAGTCAGTCAACTCCTAGATCATAACTTAAAAATTGACTTTGATATTCATTCCGGAAAGAAAACATGTTTGATTCAAGACAAATCACAAGGCTCTAAAATAGTTGCAAAATCCTCTAATGTGGGATGCATGTTCCAACTTGATTTTGTTCACAAAGACAATCAAACACTTATGGCTAAGAAATCTACCTCAAAGCATAGTTGTGGTATCGAGAGACTTGGTCATGTTAGTTTCATGTATCTCGAGACACTTCACCAACGTACTATAGTACATGGGATACCATCTCTTCAGAAGGATACAAACAAGTGTCCTCACTGCCTAGTAGGAAAACAACATAGAGCGTCATTCCAAAAGAGTACATATCAAGCTCATGGTAAGATTGATCTGGTTCATACCGATCTTTGTAGTCCAATGCAACCGAGTCATTCTAGATTTCAGTACTTCATGTTATGTGTTGATGACTATTCAAGGAAAATGTGGATTTTTTGTCTTTGCAAGAAAAGTGAAGCTTTTGAAACCTTCAAGAGGTTTAAAGTATCTCATTGAGAATGAAACTGGTCGTCACATCAGAACTCTCTGCTCAGATCGAGGGGGGAATTCACTATTAATGAGTTTAAAGAATACCTTCAAACTCACGGGATTCGTTGACAAATGCCTCCTCCACACACACCACAACAGAATGGTGTTATTGAGAGAAGAAATTTTACTATCATGGAAATGGTGCGATGCATGATCGATGATTTTGGACTTGCAAAGAAATTATGGGAAGAAGAAGCAAATACAACAATGTATTTGTTGAACAGAGTGCCCATAGTTTCTCTTGACGAGTAATACCACAAGAAGCATGGTCAAAATGGAAACCATCTATTGCACACCTCATAGTATTCGGGTGCAAAGCAAGCATGCACATACCCAAGTAGAACAAAAATAAATTTGACAAGAAGTCACATAAACTCATCTTCATTGGGCATAGTGGAGAAACTCTTGGGTATAGATTGATGGATCCTAAGACTAGAAAATTATACACCAACAAAGATGTTGAGTTTTTTGAGAAGAAGAAATCAGAGTCTCCTCCTCCAGACTCACTAGATGTATATTTTTCACCAGTTGTAAAAATTGAAGTTGATGTTCCCTCAGATGATGAAAGTGAGGATGGGGATGATGGTGTTGATCAGATAAAACCATGACCCACGGGAATAGTTTAGCGTATTCCCAAGTGGTGTACTAGCACATTATGAGATGCAAGAATGGATACTCCACTGGATACATCCACCCTTGGACCACAGACTCACAGTAAAGCAAGAGAAGAAGTTAACTTTTCTTTAATGAGTAGAGTAATTGAATCTGATGAGCCCTCTACAGTCCAAGAAGCCCTACAGTCAAAATCTTGGAAAGATGCCATGGATTCTGAATATCAATCAATGATAAAAAATAACACTTGGTAACTTGTCAATCTTCCACCATGGAAGAAACCCATTGGATGCAAATGGATATTCAAAACAAAGTACAAAGTAGATGGGACAGTGGACAAGTATAAAGCAAGAATAATAGCAAAGGGGTACACACAAAAAGAAGGCATTGTCTATGATGAGACATTTTCTCCACAACTAAAATCAAAATGATCGGGATGATCTTTTCTCTAGCTACTCGGTTTGGTTGGAAAGTCCATCGATAAACATAAAAATTTCCTTCTGGATGGATATTTACAATAATAAGTCTATATGACTCAACCTGAGGATATGTTGTACCTGGTCAAGAAGAAATGGTATGCAGACTTAGGAAATCTATGTATGGCCTTAAACAGGCACCCCGGGCTTGGTACATCAAGATTGATGAGCATCTCATACAACATGGATTTGTTAGAAATCCATACGATCCCAATCTTTACCTCAAAAAGTAAGGGGGGAGATTGTGATTGTTGTTTTCTATGCCGATGATCTAGTCATCACTGGTAGTTTAGTGAGGATGATCGATGCAACAAAGAAATATCTTAATCAATCGTTCGACATGAATGATCTCGGGTTGATGCATTATTGTCTTGTATTAGAAGTATGGTAGAAAGAGAATCATGTCTTTGATTCTCAGATGAAATATACCAAGAAAACACTCAAGATATCTAGGATGATGGATTACACACCAATTGCTACACCTATGGAGAACATATTGCAATTATCTCATTCAGATCCATCTCCTGAGGTAAGTTCCACTCTCTATCGGTAGTTGATTGGGATTCTCATTTATCTGACCTACACTAGACCAAATATCATCTTTATAGTGATCTATCTATCCAAGTTCATGCAGGAACCCAAATTTTGCCATTGGAAAGCAGCAAGGCACATCTTAAGATATCTCAAAGGATCAATGGATCTTGGTCTAGAATACAAGAAGAATGACAACTTCTTCTTGACTGGATATTCAGATTCAGATCATGCAGGCAATATTGATGATAGAAAATCTATTTCAAGATTTGCATTTTATGGGATCTAGACCAATATCATGGGGAAGCAAGAAAAAACAATTTGTTTCTCGTTATTCCATAGAATTCAAGTATTTTTCTATAGGAGAAGATGTCTGTGAAGTGATTTGGCTACATTGCATACTGGAAGGACTTGGAATACCACAGGACAAACCGACCACCATGTGTGTTGACAATGAAGGTGTTCTCAAACTTGTTCTCAATCCAGTGTTTCATGAGAGAACAAAGCACATTGAGGTATAGGTTCATTTCATATGCAAGCATGTATTAAAGCACAACATCCAGCTTCAATTTTTTCCAACAGCTGAATAATGGGTAGATATCTTCACAAAGTCACTTGCACGTGACAAGTTCGAGTTGTTCAGAGAGTTCATCTCCTCATCCCTTAAGATAATGCACCATTAAGGGGGAATGTTAGGTTAATTATTAATTACCTATATATTAATTATTCATTTCATGTTAATTAATATATTTATTGTTTATAGTGTTATATTTAATTATAAACCATATTATTGTTTTTAGTCAAACAATACGGATGTTGTTATATAGTTTTAACAATATTATTGTTATTATTCATTTGTGCTTCCCGGATGTGATTTGGAAGCTACTGTATTTTAATTTGGTTGTTGCATTGTTGTAACTCCTCTTTTGATTATATCTGGCTATGTAATATATATATATATATATATATATATATATATATATATATATATATTGTAGCATGCTCTGTGTAAATGGTTGATTGGAGTTTAATAAAGATAACTAGGCTTCCACCCCCTGTTGCTCAATTTACAACTCTGGAACTTAGTGAAGAAAATACAGAAGGTTCACAAGGAGAACAGAGTGTATTCAAAGGCTTGGAAGCATCGAGAGAGGATCGCACTTGAGAACAAAGAGATTCGAGACTAAGCCATTTTCATGATGAGGATATATTTTTGGAAATAGCGTGTGGAGCACTCAAACCGATTGGAGACTTGCATGACACACATTGGATATTTTTGGATGATCAACTATGAAGCATTTTTCATGGATGAAGGCTAAAGATAGAATGGCGAATCGATAGTTGACTAAGAGAGATCTATTACTAGCACTCTTGTATGTAAGCCTATTGTTGTAACAGCATGTGGCTAATAATAACATGTGACCTATTTTGGGATTAGATATGTGGTGAAGGGCAAGTCCCCACCCTTATAAATATTTAGTGAGTTGTGTAGTAGATATATATATATATAGAGAGAGAGAGAGAGAGTGCATAGATATACATGTGGTAACTAAGGTATAGTGAGATTATGTTAGATTTGTTACGTGTGTGAGCGTATACTACTGTTATTAAGCTTATGTGTATTTACTGTAATTAATATAATGGAGATTATGGACTAAAACAATGTGTTCTCATGGTTATAATTTAGTATTACATGCTTGATTCCATTATGGTTATTTGTTAAATTCTTTTATGTTCTAGACCTAGACCTGAATATGCACTATTCGAAAGGTATATTAGTTATAGATCTAAATGATTAAATACTTCATCATACTAACATCTCACAACATCAACCCTAAAGAGGGGCCCAGACCTTTGCGTGTTGAGGGTGAGCACTCGGTCTAGGCTGAGTGATGTGCCAATGCGCCTGGGATTGTATTGCTAAATTCTAGGTTGCATCAATTTGTACTACCCATGTCCAATATGGAAAACAAGTTATCAAAATAGATTTGGTGGAATATTTTGGATAAAAATTTGGTGACTTTCAAGGGATACATGTCTATTAGATATGAGATAAATTTCCTTTAAACATCCATTAGGCATGGAGTCATCCTGAAACACTTGAAAAAAACTAATCTAAAACTTGAAATTCTTACCCCTGAATCTACATAAAGAACTATTTGGAATTAACACTAACCTATTCTATGTGAACTGATTGTTCCCATCATGAGGTTTATTCAAAATTGAATTTAATGAGAGTGTAAAATTGTCTTGAAATTGATTTTCCATCATATTTCTTAGAAATCCATGAATAAAGTTGTAGCAATTCCTCTCTCAACATGAAATTTTCTTACATGAGCTGGTATGAACTATGTTATGTTACTTCTTGTGGCTCACCATTTTCACCTTCCAACTCTATCTGAAACATATATTCTTCATATTCCTCCCTAAACCAGTTTGTAATGGAAAATGCACACTGAAGACAACAAGAACATTATGTAAAGCACTTAGGGAAAGGAAACTATACTACCAACAAGACAATATGCTGAAAATCACTTAGAGGAATTGAAAACTAATCTAATATGTACAAGGTGAAACAAATAACTTAATGGGAATGCTTAAGATAAATCCCATTGACTAGGATTTGCAATGCATTTCCATCAAGGTTGGACAACTCAAAAGATTTGTACTCTTTCCAAATAATGGTGATGGTGCATCAAACTTAGAGTTCCACTTTATTTTAGCTATGTTTACATCCCACGGGACTATATATCCTTCTTGAAAGTTCCTAGCCATTTCTTTCTTATCAAAATGGTTCTTAATATGAGCTTGATCTTTTTCCATTATTTGCATTGCTTGGTTTCTCAACTCTTATAACTCCATGAGCTCTGTATATCTAATTTCCATGGCCTCAACCTCAAACATTTCTAGTTGTTTGATGAGCTCTAATGCTGGAAATTCAAGAGATATTGGAATTATTTCTTCATTACCATAAACCAATTTGTAGGGGAGCTTCTCGTTGACCTTTTAGGGGTGATCCTATCAGTCCATAACATTGATTTTAGTCTTTTGTGCCATGTTCATTAATTTTAATCTAAGGTCCTCCTTATGATTCTCAAAAGGTTCTTATTTTTTAAATATTTTTATTGATGTCAAGATGATTTCATGGTTGATGTCATAAGTCATGAAGAGAGTGTTTGAGTTTTTATGTTCAAGGAACTTGTAGATGTTCTCATTGATTTCAAAGTTGATTAATGTCTTGTTTATGCTAAAGGATATCATGAAGAGTATGATTTGATTTTTCATTGATGTTAAATTATGTCAAATTATTCCTAATGATGATATCAAGGACTCGCATCATAGAAGTTAGTTGTTTGTAAGGTCATTTTGAGTACAAAGAGAGAATTTGAAGACAATGTGAAGACAAAGAGATATTGTGAGAAGGTATGGGCATGGTATCTTGGTGAAATGAGTGGATATAATTATGTAGAGGTTGTTTAAGAATGATAATGTGGTTTAGAGTTCATGAATAGAGGTATGAAGGTTTATTTCTAGCATGAATACCAAACAAAGGTGAATAAAACATGGCCTAATGAGGTAGGTTGATCATTTTTAGTACTAGTATGAAAATTTGAGCATGGGAAGTGTGTTGGCATGTTGTTTTAGATGTGTGGACAAATTTTCAAGTCTTAGTTTACACGATTTTGGAAGATATTACATTTTTACTCCTATCGAGTTCTCAAAAATGGTGTTTCGCAGAAGAAGGTCACTATCTCGATGCTCGTTGGTACATTAATATTTTGCATCTGAACCTAATCTCATTAGAAGAGATATGTATGTGTCCTAGCTAATATATCTAGGAATTATTTTTGGTTTTAAGGTCCATATCTTTATGAACAATCGTTAACACCAAAATAGCTCATAAACCCTCCTAAAACCCTAGTTTGAAGTCGATTGGAGATATATTGCTCAAACCAGCCAAAAAAATTATTTGTTTGATAATTTTTATGATTGTAACATGTAGAGGAATCTCCCAAATATCTCCAGGTGGTTTTATTTATCAAATGAGTGAGAAAAAGTGATGGTATAGGGTTGTTTTCTAAAGAATTTATTGTAGCTCTCATGTTTTACATTGGACTAGTTGAAAAAATGGATGTTTCATGATTCCATGGACCTATAATACATTCCTATGATGATTTCTAGACAATTTTTATTCATTTATAGGTCATACCAAGTCAATTTCTCATGATTGGTTTTGGGATAGTTTTGAGTGTTCTTGGAGAAAAGTTGTTCTTGAGCCCTTATGCTTTGATTTGAGGTGTCTAATGCATTTGGTGATGTTGTTGAGGTCATGTAGTACCTGTTAGAATGTTTCATTCATCTTGGTGAAGTTTTTTCAAGGTGGTACAAGCTTGATTCTTGAAAATTGGTTTTGAGGACCTAGTAGGACAGTCATGTTCTCAAGGTGGTTTATGGTGGTGAGAATGGATGTTGTAGAGTTATTTCAGCATGAATTATGTAAAGGTCATTTTCAACTTTCTTGGAAGTTTATTTTTTCTTTGGTGATGTTATCGGTTTCCCTAGAAGTTCAAGTTGCATTATTGTGCTAGTAGACCTAATGTATTAGGCATTCTTGAGACCCAATGGAGTATGAACCTAATTGAGTTGTTTCAATCCAAACGAAGCTTAGATTGAGATTATTCCATGTTTTTCATATTTTCTATGGTATTTTATCTTCCATCATGGCTGACCTATGTGATATGTATGCTTGAGACTAGTATATATACAAGGCTATTAGGCTTATTTGAGAGAGTTGTGCAGATGGAGAAATAGCGAGCTAGAGGTTGTATGTTTGAGAGGAATAAGGTCTTGTAGACCATTTGAGCAGTGAAATGAGTTTTTGAATAACATCCTACAAGTGATGAAAATCATTTTGTGCATGCATATGACCTAATGAAGAAAAAAGAGTGAGTAAGCAAGAAATGCATTTTTTGTGTCTCTAGGAGAAGTATAACATGTGTATAAATGTTTGAGGATTAGAGTGTGTGCTAGAAGCTTGAGATCATATTCAGTGACTGATATATCATATATTGAGAGTATACCAAGAAGAAGAAGAGAAGAAAATAAAGAAAGAGAAAATTATTCCATCATTTTTGAGATAACAATGAGAAGAAGGTGGAGAAAATTCTTAGGTGGCTGATTTGGTGCTTAGTATTCATTGCAAGTTGGTGCTTACTAAAACCCTATGGATTTGGTGCTTCCTTGCAATATTTTTCTTGCTAAAACTTCAAGGGTTATTTCTCCTTATGGATTTGGTGCTTCACTAAATCAGGGGGTTGTAGCCTCCTTGCAAGTTGGTGCTTGTTAAATTCTAGTTGGTGTTAGATAAATTAGGGGTTGGTACTCCTTTTGGATTTGGTGCTTCACTAAATATTGAATTTTTTTATATATAAGAAAATTTTAGTGGGTTTTATTCCCCTTGAGGGTTTCCCACATAAATAAGGTGTTCATGTGTTCTCTTTTGTTTCATGTTCATGTGGATGGTTGTTATATTGCTTGATGGTTTTCTTAACTAATTTGACATTAATCATATGATGATTGTTTGATAAATGTATAAAGGTAAGTGAAGTAAAAATTTGTAAAGGAAATGATTCGGCCCCACTCATTGCTTGTGCTTCCAACAATTGGTATTATATTTTGGTCTGTTAGAACATGTTTAACAACTTTAAGGAAATCTTAGAAGCACAAGATGGTTAAACAGTTGAGATCTATGGTCAATACTCTTATGATATATGTGTGTATGATAGTTGTATCATGTTTGAAGATATTAAAGTAGAATGAATAAAAGTTAAAGAACAATAATAAATCTTACTCAAAGGAAGAAAACAATAACATGGCTAATGGGCATGATCAGATCATCTGAGAGCTTGAAACTCAATTTTAGTTAGTGATAGCAAGTCTCAAGACAAAGGAAGAAGAGTGCACCAAGCTCAAAGTAGAGATAAAGTCCTTGAGGGCATACTTGGAACAAGCAACCAACAAGATGAATACCTTTGAGATGTTTGAGAAGAGTAATGAAATTATTGATGACATCATGAGCAGTCATAAGTCTTCACATTACAAAATAAGTCTTGGTTTCAATGGATATCACAAGAAAATCAATGAAGATGAAAATTCAGGTCTTGAAGAACAAAAGGTGAACAAGGAGGATGCTTATGCCAACAAGAAGTTCAACTTCAAGAGCAATATGAAGAAAAGGTTTGTTAGAAAACTTAATGTTATAAGGTATGCTAGTTCAATTCATGGTTATTGTTATGCATACAATTAATTTGGACATAGGACAAGAGAATGTAGAAGGTTCTTCAAGATTGAGTTTTCATGGGTCTATACAAGTCACAGTCCATATCACTTGAGAGGAATGGGAGATGTTATTTTTCATAACTGTCATCAAAGAGGTCATGTTGCAAAATTATGTATTTTGAATCATCAGTTAAAAACAAGAATTTTGAAGCTCCTATAATTCAAGAAAGAAGGTACACATCATGAAGTCAAATACTAAGAACAAGAAGGATGAACAAAAATAAGTCAAGCACATCATCAAAGTATGATCTTGTAAAAGAAGTGCAGGAACATAATTCTAAAGGAGGAGAATCTTTGATAGTTCAAACTAATCTTCACACCCAAAATGAGGACATAATCTTGTATATAGATAGTGGTTTCTCATGCCATATGACAGATGATAAGAATAAGTTCATTTCATTGAATAAGAATGCCTCAGGTACAGTGAAATTTGGAGATAATACATCAACAAATATTGTTGGTAGGGTGCCTTGAGTTAAGAAAATGGAAGAACTAAGAAAAAGAATTTAATTTATCGGAAGGTTGTAAACACTATTTATTAAGTGTGAGTCAGATGTGTAGTCAAGGACACACACTTACCTTTCATGAGAAAGGGTGTGACCTAAAGAGAACTAAATCAGGAAGACTAGTGGCCAAGGGTAAGAGGACTGAGAACAACATGTATATCTTGAGTGAAATTAAGAAGGATAAATGCTTCATGAGAAATACAAATGAATGTTGGATATGGCATAGAAGGTTAGGCCATCTAAACTTTGACAACCTAATCAAGATAAACTCCAACAAGTGTGTGAATCACTCTCTCTCTCTCTATGTGTGTGTGTGTGTTGGAAAATATATATGCATCTCCTCTCCAAACCCTTATAAGGATAAGTAAATAAAATACAAGGAAAAATAAACATATAAATCATTTTGTGCCTCCATGATGACAGCTTCATAACCTGCAATACAAAAACAAGGAAGAAATGAGAGAAAAACAAATGAAATGAAACATATTAGAAAGTTTAAAGAGAAATTATGGTTTCTAAGTTACCTTGGGGATAAAGGGTAGAGATTCATTTGATCCAAGGGATCCATTTAAACCTAGGATCTTCCACTTAACCAACTAGACCTAGGGTTGACTTTAGTTGAGCAAGTGGCCATTTTAGAAGTTGGATAGTAATAATGGGTTTTAAAAAATAGCTATTAAATGTGATGGGTGCAAGATGCATGGGTTCATTTTCATGGGGCCAAATGGGACACATAGCCAACTTAATAATCCATCCCTTAGTGAAATTAGTTCCTTAACTTTCTAAATTGGACCCCTTGGTGGGGAAAATTTAATTAAATATAAGTAATGTTAAGTGCAATAATGATCCTATAGTTATTCTATACTCTGTAACTAAGTCCAATGGATTGTAATAACATACTTAACACCCCTTGGTTAGATAATCGACCTTATTAGCATAATAAGATGATGGTGATTTAAATAGTAACCTTAATTTCTTGAAATGATATTTGGATTGAACTTAATTAATGTTATTTGTGTAAAAATAGCATGATTTATATCTCATACCCCCTTGGTTAAATTAATGACTTGGGATTAACAATTAACTAAATCATTGAATTGGAATGGTTAAATATCAATCTTATAAAACTTAAGTAATCTTATTTTTGCCATTAATTTCATGGATTATCTTAATTAGACCCCCTAGTGGGGAAATTCATAAATGGACTCAAGTAACGTTAATCGCATAACTAATGTTATGGTTATATTGTATGCTCTCTTAATTAGTCTATCATCTTAGAATAATAATGAAGTAATCATGTAATACTTAACTAATGTTTTAAATAAATGCCCCAATTTTTATTGGTTATCTGGATGAGTTTTGGGTTGTGAATTCATGGGCATGACACTTTTTATAGGAATTTGTTTAAGGTTAGGATGGGAACTTGTAAATATTTTTCTTGAAGCCATATTCCCTTCCCTTATGTGAGGATTGTTTTATTTCCAACCTTATTTTAAATATAAGGAATTTTTACTTTTCCTCGAAAGACCGTTGGAAATTTTATCTACTTTAAACTATTGAGTGGTGATTTGAACTACGCATAATATTTTCTTCCTTGATATCTCATTGTACCCTTAGTGATTGTTCTTTTTTCTCCATGGAAATTGTGAATTATTTTCATATGTTTGGGGCATGTAGAAATGAATAAAAACAAATCCAATATAGTATTAGGACGGCTATTTTTATCCATATCTACACCTTCATGTCAAATTATAATTTATATATTGGCCATGTATTCTACCTTCCTCTTTGCTTACTTTTTCTGTTTTGAGCTCTTGGATCGACGGTAACTTGGAGTCTTCTACTTGAGGATGGAAATATAGTTGGGAGGTGAGCACTTCCTCCCTTGTTTTTTTGAGACACTAGTTTTGGGAGCTTATGGTTTGACTTGGATCCCTATTTTATGGAGTTTATGCCGTTTAATCTTGTATTTATTTTTAGATAAATAGGATAAAGTTGCAATAGGAATTATTTTCAAATAATGTAGCTCTTGTGCCCTTCTCAAAAAGGAAGAAAGTGTATAAGTTGATTTTTATATTTTCTATTTTTTATCAAATATATGCAAAGGGAATTAATGTTTAAAAATATTTATTTTCTATATTTAGTTCAATTATGTAAAATAAAAATTTAATTACTTCAAAAATTATTTTTCATTCTTAATTTTCTTAAGGGCTTAAAGATTTATTTTTTTGTTTTAATTTTTACTACAATCAAATAACACTTAATTTTTCAAAACACAATTTATTTGAAATTATACGTCTTAATAGTTTTATAGATTTTTAAAGCATAATTTTAAGGGTTGAATATTAGTTTTCATTATTTTTGAAAATCATGTCCTTAATCTATCATATTTTTCTTTGTAAATTGGACGGACTTGTGGAATTATTTGTTGGGTTTTTTGAATTTTAAGCCCCAAAATCAATTTTAGGATGAAACTTATTATATCTAGAATGCTTGAAAAATTTAGCAAAAAAATTTAGTAGTTTTGATAAATTTAATAAATAAAACAAAAAATATTTAGTCATAAGCATTACATGGCCATTAGTAGTTGCAAGTTATTTTTACCTAGGGATAAAATGATGGCACTTAGGATAACCTATTCAATAATAATACTACTATTTCAATAAAATCAATCAAAAACTTATTAGAATATTTTGGCTCATAACTATTATCATTTATGGGAAGCATAGAAGCCTTTCATATGTGGTTTGGAGGGTGTAAGAGCCTTGTTACATCCCTCAAAACATCTAGAGAAATGGAAGGTTACACAATTATGTATTTTGCGAGAGCCATAATTGACCATTAATGGTCACTTTGAAATATTTAGTTATATATATTTGTCTCACTCACGTTTGAACATGAGACTTCCCAAGGACATTTAGCATGAAAGTGGGGCATAATATTTCCAAACAATCATTGAGATTGTAGAAAATAAAATTGAAGATAATTTATAAAACTTGAAATATCTTAGAAACTCCATTAATGTGTATTTTTCAAAGGGATTTGATGAAAACTAGGTAAGACTATCACCTAATCTTTCTTGAGATCCTTAATCCATTTTTCCCTTTATGTTTTGAAACCTTAATTGAGTTAGAATATATATATATATATATATATATATATATATATATATATATATATATATATATATATATATATATATATATATATATATTTCATAAGGACTTCTATGGATTCCTTAATTAAACAAAATTTAATGTAATAGTTTAGCTATGATATTGGAGATTTTATTTCACATCCTCAATGGGATAAGCATATATATTGTAAGCACCTTTTGTGGTGATATAGGTCCTAGTAGATATTTTATCAAGCCATGTTCAAAAATTAACTCTAATTGAAATAAAAATTTGTATATTTAACTTAAGGTAAAATTTAAGCCTTCAAATTTATCTAAATCATCTAGGGTTCCATTTAAACCCGTTGAGTGTAGGTGTGTTTCATTAAATCATATATATTACCTAAAACTTTTCAAAATCAACCGAATTTATATTGATACCAAGCTATGGAGATAGCTAGAATCTTTTTCCATGTAGGCCATTCAATCACAATGGGTGAATTAGTGCACGCAATGTTTTCCGGAAATTGTGATGACCATGTGACCACATGTACATTGACACGCACTTTTGGTCCATGGTGCTTACACATGGACCATTTCAATTCATTTTTATACACACAAGTAAATTCTAAAATAAAATATTGTCCATTTTTAGTTTTTTAATGCAAAACTTAATAGGAATATTTGACTAAGAATATAGGGTGGATAAACAAAAATGTATAAATTTGATTAGTTTTGTATAGATATGACTGGATACATTAAGTTCCTAAATTTTTGAAATGTATCTCCTTCTAAACTTGATATATTTTCTTTTCCAAAAATTATAAAAAATAAAAACAAATGAAAAGATACTAACTTTGCCACCTTGGTCATCACCTTCATGTACATTTTATTAGTGTTACATGCACCCAACTTACGGTTTTTTTTATTACACTAGTTCTTCTAGAGCATTTTGGGACACTAGTCAAATTTATGTCACTTTATCTTTCCCACCTGGAAATTATTAAACCAACACCAATTGGAACTTATTCAACCTACATCAATTACATCTTGCCTATCATAGATGAATTTTACCTATATTTAATCTGACGCCATTATTTCACACCTTGAGGTAATGTCATAATTTCAAGTGTACACTACATGAGGCTTAAGTTTTACATTATGTGTTTATTTATGTTTCCTTTGTTCTTATAGAATGTGTTAGAATTAGCTTTCACTCTTTTCGAGAGACATGGTTCCAATAAAGTATTATTATCTCATTGATAGTTTGGTCTACATGTGTGTGTGGGTAATTGAGTTAGCATATGTACCTATTTATGATTATGTACATGGACATTGTGGAAGTCATGATAAGTAAAGCTAACATTTTTATGTTAGTTTTTTTGTATATGGATACCGTGATTTCTTTCTAATTTAAGAGTATGTTTTCTTATTTTAAGTTATATTATTCTGAGAATTGATTTCTTGTTGAGTGAAATATATATTGATTTTACTATTAGAGCTATTTTATTACATATTTTACTCCATATGTGCATATTTTTAGGTATTGTCTAGATGAGATAACCTTGATTCATGTAAACTCAATATGATTTCCTTTATTGCATGATTAATTACATTATATGTTATTACTACATGTGTTAATGTGATCATAATACTTTTTGACATCACTATCTTCAATTGTTTTGATTTTTTATTATATTGTTATGCAATTCACTTGCTTCGACTCTATCAAGGGATTGTACATTATAACATGCACCTTGATTTTACATCAATTCTTTGACGTTTTAAATTTTAGAATTATTTCATAATGCACATTTGATATATTGTAATTCATTTGATTCATATATGCATGCCTTGTGAGAGTATCTATGTATTTCTTGAAATTATTTTCAATTTTAATGATTTGGATATCATGGGGATAGAACATTTTAATGTGTACTTGAGTGTTTAAGTGAAATCAACAATAGACAAATGGATACCTCAACTTAAATATCATACACTAATCATTTCCAACTTAGATTTATTTAAATATTCCAATTCAAGTTTCTTATATAAAGTTGTTATATTGTGATTTTAATTATATAGTTTTATGTTTAAACCTTCACACTCATCCCAAACATTAAAAATCTACCCATGAGGCTCTAGTTGACTCTATAATACTTAGTGGATTTTTTTAAGATTCTTTCACGCTTGTAAAATTCATATTTTGAGAAGGAATCCCACTATAGTGATTCGTAAAAAAACATATTACCCCTTTATATGTTTTAAGGCCTTTCAATTTGGTAGATGGATATGGAGGAATATTTTTGGAATCTTGTATACATTTGGCTATCTTAAACCCCTCTTTAGTTGCATTAGATGGAAGGGGATATATTGCAATTTAAGAGGCCCGTGTCATATGTAAGATGAATTTATTGATATGTAATTAGGCTAATTATGTTTAAGAAGACCTTAAGCCTTGGAGGATGAGGATGAAAATTTGGAAGATCATGTTGGATGATCTTTTGAGATACTCTTTTGTAAGTAAGAGGGAATATCTACTTGCAGGAGATACTCTTTCATTCTCTAATTTACTTTATTTATCCTTTACGTTTTCTTGTCTTGTAAGAATAGGATTTAGTGGCATTTGGATTAGATTGTAGGTGTTAGGAAATTAGTATTTACATTGGGTAAATATTATTTTCTATTACCATGAGTAAATATGGTAATATAGTTAGTAAAATTGTTATATTGTTGTATATAACAATAATATTTTGTGTATAGGTTTGTTAATAACCTACAAGATATTATAGGAGATTTGATAGTTAGTGATATTCTTAGATTATAGGAAATCCATTTTCCTATAAGTATGTACGTTGTCCATGATGAATTAATTAAGAAGTTTATGTGAGTTTATTGTGTGATTCTTATGTAAAACTAATCCAAACTTTAGATTTGGTATCGAGTAGGGGAGAGCCAAAGCTGCGAAAATTTGATAGAAAAAGATTTTTTAAGAAGATCAAGGGGAATTTTCACTTTGTGATTTGTCCCGTAGATGAAGAAAGAATGACTATTAAAGAGTGCATGTTTATTTTATAGAATCGAGGTTTCAATTGTGAATATTGTTTTTGCCTGTGGTTATTGGGTATAGTCTAGTATGCAGTTCTAATAGACCTGGAGCACAACACAAGACGATGAGTATGAATTGAGAAGGCCTTAAGAGGTGCACAAAATGAAGAAGGTGTTATCTCCAAGAATTATCTGATCTGAAAATTATTCGGTCCCATTTTGGTGGATGGCACTTCCCTTCTCTATTCCAAGATCGACATATTGAGAAACAAGCTTATTCTTAGTCGTATTGTGAGTTTCTAAAGAATGGTCATATGCTCATAGCTTAGCTGATTCTTAGCCTTCTTTAACACCCAATCTATGTAAGCTTGTGGAGGAACTGATTGGAATTGATTGTATTTTATCATTTGTGCCCATGTGTAGTCTTTGGAGACCTCGATATCCATTCAATAGATTTCTACGCATTAGTGCATTAAATTGACCATATGTCTCAGTTTAATTCTCCAAGGCCATTTATTTCCTATGTTGTTTGAGTTTCCCTTGCATTTCAACCAAGCTATTTTGAAGTAACAATTGCATTATCAAAAATTATTTTGAGTTATCACCAAATCCACTTACATTTGCACATTATATCTCATACCATAGTTGGAGACGGTGAAATAATTCATTGATACATCTAGAGCATATCTTTGAAATATTCATTGACAATAATAATGACATCATCAAATTTTTAGGATATACTTACGGAGGGGCATTCACATACGTTTGAAAGATCCGAGTGTTTTTTTTTTTTTTGTGTGTGTCTAATTTTTAAAACCTATGTGATCATAGAATCTGGGTGATTTGTTCTATTTATTAGACACTTGACTAAGTCTTCAAAGCTTCTAGGCATGTCAAAGCATGAGAAATAGTTTATGATATTCCCTTGGGCCATCAAATTAGTCACTTGGCATATGAACCATCCTTCCATTTTCAAAAACTATATGCATTCTTCATACTTTGTGGTCATATGTATCCTGTACATTGTCCACTTCTAGAGCCATTGAGGTCGGTCTATGTTTTAGTTTTATATTTTATTGTGTCATTATCATTTTGTTTTTTATCCAAAGTGTGTCGAGATATGATAAATTTTATCCATTAGGAATGGATTTTCTTGTGTTATATATAATGTAATGTCCCATTGTTTTTAATACCAAAAAATAAATAAAAATGTTTATTACTTTCTAGTTGTCATAAGAAGTATCGTAAAAGCCAAGTCTATCATTGTTGTCAAAGTCAAATAGGTATTTTTAGGGTTTTTATTATTGTATTGTTATAGTTCTATTGTGGTCTCAAAAGTTCATTGTGAGTCGAAGTCAAAAATTTTATTGTCAAATTTGTGAGTTGTCATCAAAATTCATGTCATTGTCTCACGGATGCATTTTTAGAGTTACCCGATGTCCAAAAATGATGTGTTTCACATTGTGGGGGAAGACAAAATAGACCCAATGTGGGAAATATTGAGCATCCAATTTAAATCTAGATGAGCTAGTAGCATGTTCTGGAGTACGGAGACATAGGAAGATGGAGGTTAACCATGAACCTCTCATCGGTCACCAACGACGAGGGGCCATACTTCGGTATGGTGACTTGTTTTTTTAGTTGTGTGGTGTGGATTTTTATTTTTCATCTTGTTAGTGTGGTGTGAAGGACAAGAACATATGTTCATTCTTGTCCTCATGTATATGTTGTTATTCCTACATAATTACCTGATGTAATAGCATTTTGAAGAACATATAGCACAATAAAAAGTATCATCGTGTTTCTTGACTAGGTTAAACAATCATATGGGTTCCTATTAATAGCTAGATTTTTGATTAGCCTCTAAAAAACAATTAAAGGTTATTCAAATGTTTTCATGCTTGAGTTCCCACACTACTAGGTCGATGTGATCCCTAGAGTGACTGGTTGCTAAGAAAAAGATTCTTGAGCATGTTCTCATCCTCGTCGGTCGGATGTGTTCCTAATAGTGCATGGTTGATAATAAGTTGATATTTTCCTTCTTCTACCTTTCGTTCGAGTGTGTGCCAAGATCATGAGCACATAAAGGCAGAAATTTGTATAGGAAGTGTGAATGTTTTTCTACCATGTAAACACTAATGGGAGGAATGTTAGGAAATTAATATTTACATTGGGTAAATATTATTTACTGTTACCATGAGTAAATACGGTAATATAGTTAGTTAGTAGAATTTTTATATTGTTGTATATAACAATAATATTTCGTGTATAGGTTTTTTAATAACCTACGAGATATTATAGGAGATTTGATAGTGATATTCCTAGATTATAGGAAATCCATTTTCCTATAAGTATGTATGTTGTGTAGACACCTAAATTCCACTTTTGCAATATTATTGCTAAAATCACACTAATCACTCTCATTCTTACCATTTCCATTATAATTAGTGATTTCCATTAATTAACTAATGTTTCTTACCATTTTTGTTAATTAACAATGCTTTGTTGATTACCTATCCTCTTTCGCATTCAGGATGCCAATTTACGACACATCGTAAGTCAAAATCCTCTTCCAAACACACAATTAGTGATTATTACCTAATTAAGCCTATTTTACCTTTTTTGGTCAATAAACCCTATTATTGGCTTAAAACCCTCTTTTAACCATTCAAAATCACCCCACTTCCCTCCACAACATCTCAAAAGGCTTCAAAATCTTATCCTAGCCTCTTAATTGACCCTAAGTGGTTGATTAAGGCTCCTCACATCCTAATCACTTGTTAATTCACTAATCATGATTAGCAATCCTTAATCAAGATTAGCAAACCTTAATCTACTTTGTGATTTTAGTCCCACATGCACCAAGATGCAATTTTTCCTCAAAGGAAAAACTATAAAAAGGACTAACCACATACCTTTAAACTTTACACCATGCTTTGAATTACATATCATATAACAAATATGATTAAGAGCCAAGCTCAATCTTTACCTCCAATCTTCAATGGGGTTAGTAGATGGGTATCCAATATGACCTTGTATTCATTTTTGGAGAGACCATCTCACCTCTCTTGAAGTAGCAACAAACCCAATTTGATTTCCCTCCTAGATCTAATTAGGTCTTTTGTAGTTAGAAATTCATATTAAGTAGGCATGCTTTAGCTAGGATTGATTTATATCATGTTAGTTGTTTCAAGAATTCCATTAAGATTTTATCATTGATGTAACTATTGTTAGATTCATAAATCATTTTTTAATAGACTATGTGGTGTTAGTCTTGTTAGTTTAGCTTTGCTTGAACTTTTAGTAGTCTTCATTTGGCACACCCAGTGGGAGCATACCCTATTGCATTCATTTTTTTTTTTATAAATTTAACTTAGTTTCAAGCTTTCTAGATTCACTTCAAGTTTTCTAGATTAGTTTCAAGCTTTCTAGATTAGTTTCAAGTTTTCTAGATTAGTTTCAAGCTTTCTATATTAGTTTCAAGCTTTCTAGATTAGTCCCTCAAGATTTTTAGATTAGTTTCAAGATTTTTAGAGTAAATTTCAAATTTTTGTAGATCAATTTTCAATTTTGATAGTTTTTTCAACTAGATTAGTAGTAGATGTTGCATTTTGATGTTCTTTGCAGGATCTAAGGAGGTAAAGTGCTATCAAAATTCCAGAAGAAGTCAAAGATTTGATATTTTTCAAGTTTTTCTTGTCAAAACCCATGTTTTGACCACCTACAGGAAGATACGTGCCCATGCTCAAAGGGGAGTGCTCACACTTTGTAAAGGTCATGCCTACGCTTCACGAGATGTGCCTATGCTTCACTAGACACACCTACGCTTCACTAGACGTGCATGCACCTCATTGAATTTTTGTCTTGTGTATAAATCACATTGGTGATTCAAAGTGTGTGCTAACGCCTCACTTTGGACATGTGCATGTAATTCAACTGTGTGATTTTGACAGAGGCACACTTATATCATTAAATACATGTTGTTGTTACAAAGTGCACATTGATTCTCTCAGGGATGTGCTACTGCTAGTTTTTTGTGCTTCTGTCATTTTCCAAGAATTTTTAGTTGTTGTTACTATATATTTTCTTATTTAGATAAGGTTTTCTAACATATTATCTTAGGTTTTCATGAATAAATTTTTTTTTCGTGCTTTGTATGAGTTTGGAATAGGGTTTTGTATGCTCTTCTCTTGCACTTTGTGTGATCTTGAGAATCAAAAGTAGCCTTAAACCTTTTTCTTTAACATTAGAGTAAGTGGGAAACTTCATTAGTCATTTTTATGCTTAAGGGAATAAACTTTCATTTTGGGCATGTATATGATATTTTAGTTTAAGATCTTTTCATTTGATAAATAACTAAGGCTAAATATTGTGTATGCTCTTCTCTTGCACCTTGTGTGATCTTGAGAACCAAAAAAAACTTTAGTTTTTCACTAAAAATCACTTGGATTAATTGGGAATGAACCTTGATTTACAAAGCATTATGGTGGTTATTTGATTTTCATTTTTTTCTTTTTTATCTAGTTAGTTTTCTTGTTGTGTATTCTCTTCTCTCACGTCCTTGGACAATTTTGGGAACCAAAAACAACATTTAATGCAACTTTTATGACATTGTAGATATTTTTTGTAAAATACTAACTATTTGTGTGTAGGACCTAATGATTGCCAAAGAAAGGAGAGCTTTCTTCAAACCAAAATCTAACATTCATGTGTGTTGTAGGTTTTCAATGGTGGTTTAAACCAAATTTCCTAATCCAAAAGATAAGAAGATACACCACACATTATACAACACAATGTATTGTTGGTTTCAGTTAAGAGCTACGGCTCGTCCATTTAACCATGAGAAAATTAATTTGGCATAATCCTTAAGACAACAAGAGGAATGCTCCTAGGAACCCTAAATTAGTTCACACAAGAGGGAACCTTGTGAATGAAATGGGAAAGTGATCCACTACCCAATTTATTAGTACGCCTTGGTGATATTAGCGTCAAAGTTATTTCCATTGTAACCCCGGTGAAAATACAATCGAACACATTTATTGCTCACTATATTAAAGGGGGTAAAGTAAAGTCGGGATACTCAAATACTTGAGTCAAAATCTTGTTTTTCAAATGAGGAGAAGATTCCACTTAAGTTGAAACTATGTTTTATTCATCACAAGACCTATGACGTGTTACTTTTTCCTAGTTTTTCACTTGTCCTAAGATAAGGCGAAACTTTTCCAAAGTTACACTTAGTTTGTTTCATCACCACTTGGTTTACACCTTTGTTTTCTTGTTTCCCATTTGGGACAAAATAAGAACAACATACATGGATACCACTAGAAATAATCGTGTCCACCACTTTTTTAGTCTACTTGCATGACTAGGTTGTAATGTCGAATGCAAGTGTTGAAAGTGTGAATGGTACGTCCTCATGTTCTAGTAGGCCCTTTGTCTCACACCCATATTGAGACTAATTATCATTGTAGTTAGGTGATATCATCATTGTATTCCTTTGATTTGTTACGCTACCCACATTATAGCCATACAATTGTGATACTTACGTCTTGTTTCCATTGTGAAACTTGGTCTAAATCTCTAAATTGTATTGTTATGCTACTCACACATATAAAAACTTCTTGATATACTTAAGCGTAGTTGTTGAATCCTAGCAATGCCTTGAGTTTTTTCAAGTGTTGAGGTTACGTGTTCGCATTGCTATAACACCATTTTGATACTAAAATATTTCTTTCTTACAAATCTTGATTAATGTGTCCAAATAGCATTGTTACATTGCTCGCATTTGTAACTTCCATTTTCCAAAACTTAGACTTTATTAGTGTCTAGAAACTAGTTGTAGTATACCTTGTTGGAGGATCGCATCAGCACTTTCTTAGCATTTAGGTATTTTTATTTCAAACTTGTCCTAAGTGGTGATATTGTGTTGTCACTATTTGTTTCAAACCTATCTCAAAAAATCATAGGGAGTAAACTTTTGTTGTGACTAGATTTGAGTTTTACGCGTCATTGTATTGTCCTAGGAATTTCTCATCACATATTACCTTGTTAGGGTAGATCATTCTTTATTATTTAGTATCCTTGGGTTCATATTGACCTATTGGATTCATGACTATTTGATAGTCACCATTCTTTATAGTGACTTAGTGTCATTACACTTTGTGAAAATTTACCTAGGGTCCCTTTTAATAAACCTTAGTAAAATATTTCGTGTTATGCCCCCTATTACAAGAATGGGGTATCGTAAGTTAGGAAATGATCCCTTTGGAAGTGACAACCCAATTTTGGAGGATAATATCATGATTGATCATAGTGGGGGTGAGGATAATTCTCCTCACATGGACATGGAATGTCATCCACCCCAATTTGATGATTACTTGTTTCAAAATAAACACGAGGTTTTTTTACGTGTCATAGAACTAGGAGCACAATTACCTTCTACAGTATACCCTTCTCTCATTTTCGGCATGATTTTCAAAGAAGAAGAAAAAAACCATCATCATTGCCATATCAACGAAATATTAAACCCAATTCATGCCTCTACTTTTGGATGATAGAATGATGAGGAGATACCTTTTGAAAATGATAGAGACTATCATATACCTATTGTTAGAGTACATTGTGAAGACCATGAGGAACATGCTCATCATGAGCAACCTCCTCCACATGAAGATCGTAACGAAGTACCCACTCGAGAAGTAACCTTATAAAAATAGGTGCAAGCTTTTACTCGCTAATTAGCAAGTTAGGCCTCACACGTAAACAAGAAAAAACCTTAAACTATAAAACAAGATATACCAAAGGCTAAACCTAAAGCTTCGTACCATGAGTTCCCAACAAATACTCCTCGTCGAGAGACATGAAAAGAACCCTATGAGGAATTTTTGTAGAGAATAAGGGTGGGAATACACCTATATTTAACCCTTTGTATAGGCCTATACCACCCACACAAGATCAACTCTTCAATCAAGAGTGGTCCACCATGAAGAATGCCCTTCTAGCGTTGCAAGAAGGAAAAACTAGTAATAACAAAAAATACCAGTTCAATGAATTGTTCCCTTATCCATTTGATAGAGCCATGTTATAAGTACCTTTCCCATGACATTTTGATTTCCCAAAGTTTGATAAATAAAATGGAAAAGGTGGCCCCTGAGATCATATCAAAGACAGGTTACATATAGCAACAATTATCTTAATTGCCTCTTCCCACAGAGTTTAGGAGGACAAGCGCTAGAGTGGTTTTTACAAATCCCCAAAGGATCCATATCTACATGGCCAGAACTAGAGTAACATTGTGTACATCACTTCTCTTTTAATATAGAGAGTGATGTCACCATGCTAGATCTATGCAATGTGAAACAACGAGAAAATGAGAACTTTGTTGCTTTCCTACAATGATGGAGATGGTTAGCTAGCACTTCCCTTGATCCATACCTAAAAAATAGCTAATAAGTATATTTGTTCACAACCTCCACCCTGACATTATGTTCCACTTGCAAATTCATTGTGGTAACACATTCGAAGAGGTGATTAAAAAAGGGAGTCAAATCAAAAAATCATTGTTAGCTATAGGGACTAAAACCATTTTCACACGATCATAATGATTCCAAAACTAATGACAAGACAAATTTTCTTCCTAATAAAAACAAAAATTTTGTTGGTGATGGAATAGTAGACTCTAAATGAGTACAAGCTTATCAAAATAACACTCCTTTCAAGCTTGCAAAGGTAAATCCACCTATAAAGTACAAATTTCGTGTTTTCACCCCTCTATCTAAATTAATATTTTCAATACTAAAGTAATTAGAGGCCGTCAACATGGTTTGATACCCTAAAGAAACACCTTATGGGGATGACGCACCTAATTTGTCATGGTTTAGGGAAAATTATTTTTACAAATTTCACCATGTCAATGGTTGCAAAACTGACAAGTGCTTTAAATTAAAGCATTACATTCAGGACTTAATCGACAGTGGTGATGTAGAGATAGATTATGCCACCCCTACCAAATCTCCAAACACAAATATGGGTATTTTTAAGGAGCCTTTCCCAAGCACAAAGGAAAGGAAAATAAGGATCAAGGACAATCATTTCAAAATGAGAGTATCAATTATGTATCAAAAACAGACCGTTATGATGCCTTAATAGGTTGTGTTGATTCACTTGTTGAGAATATCAACACAATCAAGGTCGAGATCAAGGAAGTGTGCCATTGAAACATGATGAGCTCACCTTTTCATCTTAGAACATCCTCCCTCTCCCCATTAAGAGATTCATTATGATGTATTAGATCAATTAGAGAAAACCACAACTAAGATTTCAATCTTAGACCTTATTAATATTTCTAACATTCATAAGGACATCCTTTGTAAAACCTTACAGGGATCAAGAGTGTTCATTGATATAGACCCAACACACTTATAAGAAATGGTAGCACAAATCACTCCTTCAGAACACATAACCTTCAATCTGACAAAAATCCTAGAAGAAAATCCCTCCCATAACCTTCCCTTACATATTGAAGTAATAATCAAACATAAGAAGGTCAAAAGAGTGCTTGGGGGGTGATTGGGTCTAAATATTTGTACTCTTAAACTAGTTTGATAACTAGGGTGCATAGAAGATGATTTGGATACAAATATCATCACCATAAAGGCATATGACAATGAAGAACAAAAATCAACTGGTATGATCACTTTCTCACTGGAAGTAGGTCCTATAAACCATGATACAAAGTTCCATGTCTTAGACTTGGAGCTCCCTTATAACATATTGCTCAACCGCCCATGGATTCATGTCATGCAGTCTATACATTCAATGTATCATCATTATTTAAAGTTTCATCATGAAGTACATACCCTTTATGATACAAGGTGATCCCCAAATATTTTCTCATTGCAGAGAATTGTCAAGTTATTTTCCCACCATTTACGAGTGTCCTTCTACAGAGATCATTGTTCACGATTGGATTCAAATAACTTTTCTTCAAATTACAACAATGCTTCCACATTATATACTCCTTTCGTGTGTGGGAGATGAAGATTAGACCAAGTGGTTATGGAGAATATGATCTGCAACAGGCATTTCTAGTTCACAACATTCCCCTATCTACCAAAGCACATGATAGGCTATGTTACAAGTTTCAAAGATCAAATGAGAACTTCCCTTTTGATGCTTTCATTCCTAATGGATTAGTAGAAGATGAAAGGATACTCAAGGATATTGTATTTCTTCCTGAATATTATGAAATGGCTTTGTGCTACGAATCACCTAGATATGTTATCCCCAATCGAATGATGCTTACTATGGGATATAAAAGATGTGATTGCAGCTACAATGAAAAAATTATACTAGAATCCCTTCTAATACCTCATCGTATAATGGGTAAGTCTAGCGTTGGCGTCCATCTATATGAATCTCACTCCTCAGAGGTCGAGGATACCTCTTTTGAATGCAAAGATAGTTTGTTTGAAGGTGAAAGTAAAATAGATTCTTGGTGTAGTATTTACGAAGATCTTGCCTCCACAAACCTATTTTCTAATGTGGCTATCCTAACCATAACCCCCATCGTATCCCCTATAACTCAAATATTAAACCTTATTTACCCATCACTTGTGAATTGGGACCAACAACAACATGTGTCAATTGACGTATTTTAGAACGATGAGGCTATTGGTGAGTTCCTTAGTATTCATGACAATATTCCAATAAATGACCACAAGAAAGGCTTCTCCATTCATCTCAATGCATGTGCATACTTTGGGGAGGAGGAATAGTTGTGTGGTCACTTAATCAAAAAATTAAGCAAGGGAAAAAGTCCTACAAAAAGCCTTGTGGAAAGAAAAATTCCAATTCCTATAGTAAAAACCTCTTTGAGGCACTTGTGGACAAATAAACAAAAAATCCAGAGACTAGATAGTTGAATCACTTCAATATGAAGATATCTTTGAGCCACCTTTAGTAGAAGAGGATCTTAATATCCCCCTCATCCTACGTGCATGGAAGAAGAGTCCAAGTTATTGGTGGAGGAGATAATAGATGTCAATATTGGCATGGAGGAGCTACCTAGAATGGTTAAGTTAGGAGCTTCACTCTCAGCTCAAGAACAGAAAAATTTTACAGGATTTTGAGATAATTTGCATATATTTTCACTTGGTCTTACGCAAACATGTCAAGACTTGATCCTACATTAGTGGTGCACAATCTTGTTGTACACCCAGATGCCAAGCCCATAAAACAAAAGCTCCAAAAGATGCATCCTCACGTCACCTTGTTGGTTAAAGAAGAGCTAGAAATATTATTAGAAGTAGGCTTCATTAGGCCTATCAACTATTCAGAGTGGATTTCCAATGTGGTCCCAATTCAGAAAAAATCAATCAGTATCATAGTATGTACCGATTTCTGATATATTAACAAAGTTTTTCTTAAGGACAACTTTCCTCTACCCAACATCGACATGATTATCAATTCGATAGTTGGTTACGAGATGATTTCACTCATGGATGGATTCTTAGGATATAACCAGATAAAAATTGTTGAGGAAGACCAACATAAGACAACTTTTACTACCCCATGGGGAACATTCTGTTATCAAGTCATGCCCTTCGGCCTCAAGAATGCAGGTGCTACCTATCAATGGGAAATGACTATTATTTTCCATGATATGATCAGTGACATCATGGAATATTATATGGATGACATATTGGAAAAATCCAGGACTCGGGAAGAGTACCCAAAAATTTTATGACGCATCTAAGGGACTACAAGGTCCGACTAAACCCAAAGAAGTGTGTCTTCGGCATGTTATCTGGAAAACTACTAGGATTCATTGTTTCAAGGAAAGGAATAGAATTATATCCGAAAAGGTTTTTTCTATAATGAAATTCCTCCTCCACCAATATCAAAAAACTACAAAGCTTATAAGTAAATATCCAAGAAATTAGAAGGCTTATATCTCAGCTTGGACAAGTGTCACACCTTTACGCATCTACTCAAGAAAGATGTTAGTTTTCACTGGGGACCAGAGCAACAACAAGCATTTGCTTTACTCAAAAACTATTTGGATAAACCCCCTATTCTAATGCCACCCATAATAGGTGAACCCTTTTTACTCTTCATTTCTACCAAGAACTTTGCAATTGGGGCACTGTTAGCCCAGTATGACAAGGAGCAAAGAGAAAAAGTTGTGTACTACTTAAGATGAACCTTGATAGCTTACGATCTCAACTATCCATGGATAGAAAAGGCTTGATTTTTCGTAGTTTTTTCCTTCTAGAAACTACGTCATTATCTACTCAATAATAAGGTCAAGCTTATTTCAAAAGTAGATCAATTAAAATACTTATTTTCAAAGCATGCACTCATAAGAAAGATGTCTAATTGGATCATCTTATTCAAAGTGAGTTTGACATTGAGTATGTACACCAAAATTCAGTGAAAGGACACATTTTAGTAGATCAACTAGTTGAAGCCCCACTACCAAGTATTGAACCTTTGAGTCTGAAATTCCCTTACGCATCTACAATGTACCTCAAGGAATCAATCATATGGAAACTATACTTTGATGGCTCCTTTACCTTTCATGGTTCAGGTGCTAGAGTTGTGTTGATCACTCTTATAGGAGACTTGATCCCTCAGGAATTCGACTTGGGTTCCCATGCACAAATAATATAGTAGAGTATGAGGCCCTTATTACAGGGATGAAGCTAGCTATTAAGTGGGATATCAGACAAGTAAATGTAATTGGTGATTCCATGCTAATTATAAAATAGGCAACATATGAATACAAAGTTAAAGATGAGAAACTTCTTCCATACAATAGAATGGTTGATTATTTGAAGGGGTTATTTTATCATGTAGCATTTGAAAAATACCAAGATCACAAAATAGAGCATTGGATGTTGTGGCCATAGTAGGGTTCATTTTGAGCATCCCACCTAGGAACAATTATATGCCATTCTTCGTTGAGTATTTATGAACACCAGCATATGACATGCTAGAATCCTATTTAGTATGCAAATTTGTCGGTCCCTTTTCCCCATGGTATTTTGACATATTTAATTATCTTCATGATGGAACCTTTCTCGTAAACATTTCCCATGCCAATAAAAGAAACCTCATCTAGTGTATATCCCATTATACCGTACTTAGGGCACCCTCTTTCACCAAGGCTATGACTGGAATTTGTTATAATGTTTAAACTTAGATGAATCCATCCTATCAATCAAAGAGGGAATGAATGCATCTACAAGGATCATACTAACGGGGTCATCCTAGTAAAGAAGATACTCATAGTAGGCTACTATTGGCCTACCATTGAAAATGATTGTTGTAAACATGTGAATAAATTCTTGGATTGTTAGAAATATGAAAATTTGATACATGCGTCAAAGACAATCGTTGTAGCCCTGTCGTGACACATTGGCCATTCTCAAAGTGGGGTCTCGATCTTATAGGTAATTTTAACCATGTCTCCTCATATGGCCATAAGTTCATTATCACTTTGCTACTAAATATTTCACAAAATGGGTAAAGGTTGTTCCACTTACCTATGTTGAAGGCCCCCATATAACTAAATTTATAATGAACCATATCATCTGTTAACATGATATCTCCTATGTCATTATAAGTGACAATGGTAAGCCCTTTAAAAACAAAATTTTGAATATGTTATGGAAATGTTTTCAAATATTTTTCAAATTTTCAAAACCATATTAGCCTCAAGGTAAAGGGTAAGCCAAATCTTTCAATAAAACCCTCATACGTATTATGGAGAAGATGGTGAATACAACATGCCATAACTGGAATTTACAGATTCATCCTTCCCTTCGGGAATTGAACGTCTCTCTACACTCCTATACGTGTCACTTCATACTCCCTAGTATTCGGCATAGAAGTCATGATACCTATAGAGATTGATATCCCCTCTTTGTGTATCAATATCAAAGATTACCTGAACAAAGAAGAGGACTATAGAGTAGCTCGACTAGAAGAGTTAGAGCTATTAGATGAGAAATTAAATCATTCCCTCAATCACCTTAAATTGTATCAGGATCGGTATGGAAAATCTACAAAAAAGAGTGATACCTCATCAATTTGAGGTAGGATACTTGGCACCACAAAAGATTGAGAAAAGAAGGGAAAATTTGAGCCTAATTGGCTAGGACAGTATGTTGTGGTTTCCAAGTTTGGTTCAAGTGCCTATAAGCTTTCCTTTTCAGATGGTCAAGTGCTTTAGGAACCCATGAATGCAATGCATCTTAATTTTTTCTATGCTTATACATGGGGTCCCTAAAATATAAGAAAATGACAAAAAAGTATAAAAATAGAAAAAGAAAAAGAAAAAGAAAAATAAATAGGTACGACCAATAGTGAAAACCACGCAATGGTGGAACTTTGGACAAGTCCTTTTGTGAAAAATGGTTTCCGACACCAATGGAGGATCCATTTTTCACAAGCATTTCAGGTCTAGGAGTATGATAGCTTTATCCTAAGTTGGTCTTTGCCTTCATCTGAGTCCCTTGTGAGCTGTTCCTCTTTTCCCTAATCCGGCTGATCCTACTTTTGAATGTGAAGATTTTGACTTTGAATATTCCCATCTCACATTAGGGGAAACTTTGCATCATCACTTCTTGCACATAACACATGGAATTCTTCCCTTATACATCCCATCTAGCACTAGGGGCATCCATGTTTCTTCATTTCCTTGCATGTTCACTTCGGAAAATTTCTTAGAAAACATCAAAAACATTCATATAATTTTTGAAAATCCCAAAACATACAGATATGTTAGTTGAGAAAATCAAAAACATTCAAATACATTTCGTAGAAAACTCCAAAACAATAGAAAATTGTCTCAAGATAATATCAAACAAACAAATGGAGAAACATCCCAAAATTGTCCCACAAAAATAAAGTAGTAGTTTGCTTACTTTAGTTGTTGGTTTGTATGGTTTTAGTTGCATTTATTTTTCATCTTATGTGAGTTAAGTTAGATTCATTTTCTTATTTATATTGAGTGTTACTTTAATCTATTAGGCATTGCATTGAGTTCATTTTATCTTGCATACTTATAGATAGTTGTGTTGTCTTGATTAGATTTGATTAATTTCTGCTTGTTGTTTACTTGTTCAGTTTGTTTTCATTTCATCATCATATCATTTATCATCACATCTATACATCATATATCAATAAACGCTAAGCTACATAATCATGAACATGAAATTAAACACGTATTCTAAGCTAACATAATATAATATCACCAAGAGGGGAAAGAGGGACCACCTTCTATCCTCCCCTCAAACACAAATCATAATAAAAATGTGGATTAAATATGTTACCTCATACATAGAAAGTGATAGGTAAAACACAAAGTATCTCATCAACATGTAAAGTGATATTATCAAATCATATATCATAATTTAAGCAACATGTGCTACAAATATAAACCACAATAATCATACTGATTAAGTGTGATATCTCATAAACAAAATGTGATATATCAGTAATCCATCAAATAATCATACATCATCATAAATATAAATGTCTATGTACAAAATCAATATATCTCAATGCATATCGATACAAAATGCCATTCTAGGCATAGGTCAAAAATGTTCCTTCATCATGAGGCATGATAAAAAATAGTACATATACATCTATATAAAATTATTCCTTCATATCGAGGTGATAAACCAAAAATATACATCAAGTACATCAATAAAATAGTCAACCACGACTCTCACCCTCTCTAGGACTACCTAGCCTATGTTTTCCACTAGGTGGGGGCATCTATTGTGATGGATCCGTTGAAGGTGTTGAAGCATGCTGCTTTGAAGCCTAATGTACAGAGGGTTGTTTTACCAACCTTACTAATCGTGAGGTCTTATGAGATCTATAATGTGACATGCCACCATATATCGACTTAGGTCAAGAGCTCTCTGCTTCTATTGGGACAACTCATGATAGTGCACCCTATAGTAGGTCACCTCGGCTACAAGGAGGCATTATGGACTACCAAAATACATAATTCTAAGGGAGTAACTCTTTATTGTAGTATATCACACTCCACTCTCATGCTCACTAGCTCTACCTACAATTGGACTCTCTCTGCTAAAGCCCGATCCCTCTCAACCTACAATTGTGCCCTCTCTATGGAAACCTGATCTCTATGTCCTAAGTTGATCTCTATCGGTCTGAGTTAAGGTCACTTTACGGTAATCTTATCCCTCTTTAAGGCAATTTAATCTTTCTGCAGTAGCTTTGAAGTTGTATGCCTATAACTTTGTTGTAGCTACTACTACAAGGTAACCACCTACCCACCAACCTATATATCCTCCTCCATATCCTCTCCACCTCCACCATCTCCTCCACCTCACGAGTGGAATATACATTGGACTCACATGTGGGGGTAATTGCGGTGCTTGTAATGGTTCCCATAATGGAACCCGAAGTGGTATATGTGGTACCAACACTTGTGGCTACACCAATACCTACTATTGCACTACCTTTTGATGTTGAACTACTACTTGCTATAAATGTGGTCTTTCTGTCACCCTACCTATGGACCCACCTATGGATATACCCGAGCATGTGCTCTATACAATGTACCCCCTGTGTTGCTACGTCTAATACTACCTAAGGAATCATCAAACACCAAGGAAACACTGTAGCATACCATCCTACATAATCTAGGGTCATCCATGGATTCACTATATGTACTCACTTCACCCAAGGCTATGGAACCACCTATAAGAAGTGGTGTGAGATCATCTTAGACTTATTCGGGGCCTAATATGAAAGGTCTCTCGTATCTACGCCCATACCACATCTCATCACCGGGAATCCACCGAGTGAGACCAAACTATTGTTGGATCTTGTCCACTGTACCACTCACGGATATAGCTTCGGCTCTTAATTATGAAGTGATCAATATTTTTAGTAATCAACTCTTCCACATCATGAGGCCACTGATATAACCTATATAGCCACCATGTAATCATATGAGATTGTACCTTGTCAAAATCTCACCTATAATAATTTATTTCTTCCAGTGTGGCCACGAATATCATCTCCATCTGGAACCCATCCCATGATAGATGGATCATGGAGGGCCTGTGCTCGCAACACTCCTATAGGGTGTCCTTTGGTGATATGGTCCCATGCTCATATATGTAATAAACTAGTAGGACCCACGATCTTCGACATTTGTGGTAAGCTATCAAGTGAAGATCTGCATACAAATGAGCTAGTATACATTTTCCCAAGAGTAAACCTCTCCCTAGATAAGGCCATGTATCACTCTGTCGGACCCAATGAAAAATGAGCACCAATCTTGTCAAGAATCAACGAGAGCCAATGAAAAGATCTATGAGGTATCTTTGGAACTGTCCAAGTTGATGATCAACCATACATCCTATAATGTCCACTGACATACCCCAGTGAGGAATAACTATTACTCTAAAAATCATATCAATGTTCTATAGATTATGACCACGATGGTTGTCATATGTAACCAACTAACCTTGAATGAGCACGCTAAGAATCTACCAAACATCCTCCAAGGTAATCCTCATCTACTTTGTCGGAAGGAAAAATTTATGGTTATCACTTTGTCATCTCTCGCCTAAGGTTGTAAGCAAGCTATTATCCAAAGTGATTTTGGCAAAGCGCACCATGTTTGAAATTCCCATAACATCCGAAGCGTATCCAAGTAGATGCGATCTCATCGGTGGAATGTCACCTTCAAGGTGGGAGCCACCCATGTCACTCTTGCATCCCTAATTGGGGTAGGTCCACTGCATGGTTAGTCGTGTCATTTTTATGATCTTATTCTTATATTTTAACAATCTAATTCATTTATCATGTCATCTAAGTTTTCCTAAAAACTTCTAAGTTCTTATATCAAGTCATTCAAAAATGCTTTTAGTGCCCGCACGCCCCATACAACTCTAGCACCCCCTTTTCTACATAGGCACCTACTCATTTATGTAGGTGTGCTCTAATTTTCTCCCACCTTCCGGCTTGCATAAGTGCAACATTTTTGGTGCTAGTGTGCCCTTTCTAGCGTATGCGCATAGGAATATGCACCTTTTGACCATGTAAACACCAAGACGCATCCTTATTTCTTGGCACGAGATACACTGTGCATCTTCAACTCAAGCACACTACCGTGAATGCTGCGTACCCCAAGGGACGTGCTAACACTTTCATCCACAATTTCTACCCTAATTAATGTGATTTAAGGCTAATAAATACACTAAAAAATTACAAAGGTGAAATTTTTGAATTTTTGCACATCAAGCCATCCACGAGAAGATGCATGTAGTCTCAAACGTGATCCACATGGTGTTTCCGGTTATAAACCCTCGTCATTTCCTCTTGTAGGTCATATCTCAATCAGTAGCAAATGAATAACTATATGTGGTAAATAACTTGCCGCTATGGTTTATACCCCTTGTCACATGGTATATGTACCGATTTTGGCCCTTCGCATCATGTCTCTCGCCCCGAGGTTCCCTAAGACCTACATGATTCTTATAAATTCTTTTATCTCTCACTACAATAATTATTTTTCACCCATTTTTGCTACGTTGGAGCATGTTTTTGCTTCCGACGACCCTCTTTTACGCTACACAGGAAATATTTTTGCTTTTCAAACATCTTATCCCAATGTCTCATAGCTTCATTATTTCTTCTACAATAGTTTCTTCCCAAAAATTCAAAAAATCAAAACAATATAATTTTTTCAAAATTCTAAAAAATTGGTAAAAATTAAAAAAATTATAAAAATTCAAAAAAATCAAAAATTGGTAAATGGAATGTCTCTGATGGAATCTGTATCAAATGCATAGCCCTTGATCATCAAAAATTATCCTACAAAAATATATTTCTTGGGTTGTTGCTTGTTCTTGTCTCAAATGACTTGTGGATCATTGTGATCTACCTCTATTAACAAATTTGGCTTGTTTACTATGTCGGTACTCCCACGTAAAAGTGAGTTGCCTAAGGCGTGTTATAGTGCATGAATTCTTTTCATGGGACCTCATGTGTTCTCTGTTATTCCCCTTACATGTTTCTTATTGAATATTAGATGCAAGATCTATTCCTACATTCTCCACTTTGTCATGTCATTTCACTATTAATTTTTCTTCGAAATCACATGGAGCAATAAACAATCATGGTTATCCCTATACTATTTCTTCTATGTGTCTTGATCATATTTTTATCGTCAATTGACTTCTTATATAACCCCATTGACACTCGAGGGGTATCCTTAATTCTACTAATTTTTCTTCAAAAATTTACTTGATTATGTTTTTTCTACCATGTTTGAAGTAGCGTCACTTACTTCACCTCAAACAGGGGAAAATGTTGACACCTAAAGTCCGTTTTTGCAATCTTATTGCTAAAAGCACACTAATCACTCTCATTCTTACCATTTCTGTTATAATTAGTGATTTATGTTGATTAACTAATGTTTCTTACCATTTTGTTTAATTAACAATGCATTTTTATTACCTATCCTCTTTCGCATTCAGGATGCCAATTTACGACACATCGTAAGTCAAAATTCTCTTCCGAACAAACAATTAGCAATTATTATCTAATTAAGCCTATTTTACCTTTGTTTTGGTCAATAAACCATATTATTGGCTTAAACCCCTCTTCCAACCATTAAAACACACCCCACTTCCCTCTGCAACATATAATAAGGCTTCAAAATCCTATCCTAGCCTCTTAATTTACCCTAAGAGGTTGAATAAGGCTCCTCACATCCTAATCATTTGCTAATTCACTAATCATGATTAGTAAGCCTTAATCAGGATTGGAAAACCTTAATCTACTTTTTTATTTTAGTCCCACATGCATGAAGATGCAAGTTTTCCTCAAAGGAAAAACTATAAAAAGGACTAACCACATACCTTTAAAATTTACACCATGCTTTGAATTGCATATCATATAACAAATATGATTAAGAGCTAAGCTCAATCTTTTCCTCCAATATTCAATAGGGTTAGTAGATGGGTATCCAATATGACCTTGTATTCATTGTTGGAGAGACCATCTCACCTCTCTTGAAGTAACAAAAACCCAATTTGATTGCCCTCCTAGATCTAATTAGGTCTTTTGTAGTTAGCAATTCATATTAAGTAGGCATGTTTTAGCTAGGATTGATTTATATCATGTTAGTTGTTTCAAGCATTCCATTAATATTTTATCATTGATGTAACTATTGTTATATTCATAAATCATTTTTAATAGACTATGTGGTTTTATTCTTGTTAGTTTAGCATTGCTTGAACTTTTAGTAGTCTTCATTTTGCACGCCGGTGGGAGCATACCCCATTACATTCAATTTTATTTATTTTTTAAATTAAATTATTTTCAAAGTTTTTAGTTTCAAGCTTTCTACATTATTTTCAAGTTTTCTATATTAGTTTCAATATTTTTAGATTATTTTCAAGCTTTTTAGATTAGTTTTAATATTTTTAGAGTAAATTTCAAAGTTTTGTATATCAATTTTTATAGGTTTTTCAACTAGATTAGTAATAGATATTCCATTTTCGTGTTCTTTTTAGGATCTAAGGAGGTAAAGTGTTGTCAAAATTCCATCATGAAGTCAAGGATTTGATCTTTCCAAAATTTTCTTATCAAAACCCATGTTTTGACCACCAACAAGAATATACGCACCCACACTCAAAGGGGAGTGCTCATGCTCTAAAGATCGCAATTATGCTTCCCTGGACACAACTACACTTCACTAGATGCGCCTGCACCTCATTGAATTTTTTTCCTCTGTGTATAAGTCATGCTGGTGTTTCAAAGTGTGTGTGGATGCCTCACTAGCCACACTCATGCAATTTGACAATGCGATTTTGATAGAGGCACGCACTGTCATTAAATATGTGTTGTTGCTTACAAAGTATGCATTGACGATCTTAGGTACGTGCTGCTACTATGTTAAGAGGCATGTTGGTGCTTTGAGGTAAATTTTGCTCAAATTTCAATTTTTCAAATTATGGTTTTTTATACTTATTTCTTTTTCCAGGTGTTTTTAGTTGTTATTACTATCGATTTTATGATTTAGAGTAGGTTTTCTAACATATTAGCTTAGGGTTTGATGAATTAATTTTGTTTTCATACTTTTTATGAGTTTAAAATAGTGTTGTGTATGATCTTATTTTGCACTTTGTGTGATCTTGAGGATAAAAGTCATCCTTAAACATTCTTTTGCTAACATTAGAGTTAGTGGGAAACTTCATTAGTCATTTTTATGCTTAAGGGAGTAAATTTTCATTTTGGGTATGTACATGATCTTTTAGTTTAAGAGCCTTTCATTTGATAAATAACTAAGGCTAAATATTTTGTGTGCTCTTCTCTTGCACCTTGTATGATCTTGAGAACTAAAAACAACTTTATTTTTTACTAAAAGCACTTGGATTAATTGGGAATGAACATTAAATTACAAAGCATTATGGTGGTTATTTGATTTACATTTTTTTCTTTTTTATCTAGTTAGGTTTCTTGTTGTGTATGCTCTTCTCTCACATCCTTAGATGATCTTGGGAACCAAAAACAACATTTAATCCACTTTTTATGACATTATAGATATTTTTGGTAAACTACTAACTATTTGTGTGTAGGACCTTATGATTACCAAAGAAAGGAGAACTCTCTTCAAACCAAACTCTAACATTCACATGTGTTGTAGGTTTCCAATGGTGGTCTAAACCAAATTTCCTAATCCAAAAGATAAGAATATACACATTTATCGACACTAAAATTTTCCTCCATAATTTCTATTTCATTAATGTATGTATTAGGAATAGGATGTTGTTAAGTGTAATTAGTAGTAGCGTCCGATAGAAGATAACGGCACCGTCAGTACGGTGCCGCCAATAATGTGGAGTACGGTAACAGTCAAAGTACAATAGGAATGTTGTAAAAAGTAAATATTTGTCGTAAGTGGTCCGGTAATGTTAAAATGTCAAAGTTTGGGTAATTAGAGAAGTAGGGTCTACATGATTAGGAATTAGAAATATTATATTGGTAATAAGGACAAGGAGTGAGGTCATAAATATTTTGTGTATTTTATTTGTAAAAAGTCTAAAAATGTGGAACCCATGTAAAATGATAAGGTTTATCTTATCTTAACAGATAAGCTTACATGTACAGATAAGAGTTAAGGTATGGAATATGATTCGTCAGAGTGGATTTCTTATCCTATCTTAGAGATAGGATGGATAAGCCTGGAAGTTCTATAAATAGAGAGGCCACCCCCCTCATTTAGCATAGAAAGAAGTAGTGAGAAATATTGTAGGAAGTGTGCGAAGGAAGCCATCAGTTAAAGGTGTGTTGAAGAAGCCATCAAGAGGTGTAATTGTAAAGTTTCTCCCATAGTCTTATTGAAGTATCTCATGGGTGAGATTATGTAACAGTTTCATGTTAATATTATAATTTATTTTGATATTTCAGATTTTTCGTCATTATTCTGTCTTATCATAGTCAATGATATTCTTGTGTTCGGTTGTTGTTTTGCTTCAGATTACATCCACCAAACTAAAGTCTCAGTGCATTAGTAAATAATCATAGACAAGGAGTTCGGTGAAGAATTATCATAGTGCAGATTGGTGATGACATTTTGGTTCCGTTCTTGGGACCATTCCTCGTTGGTGGATTTTACGGAGAGATATTCCCACTTAGGCAAAAATTAATTGAAGGGTAACCTTGTTTTTTCGTGCATAGTACTTACCATGGTAAAGTCATTTTTACCGTGAATAGTAGTTACCATGTTAAAGTCATTTTGCCATGAATAGTAGTTACCCTGGTAAAGTCCTTTTTCTTTGGGAATAGTAATTACCATGATAAAGTCACTTTTACCATGAATAGTATTTACCGCATGATAACTTCACTTTTACCAGTGAATAGTGTTTACAAGTAAAGTCGTTTTTACCGTAGTAAGTCAAGTTTTACCATAGGTTACCGTGGTCATTTCTATTTTCTTGTAGAAAGGTGTAAAGTCACTTTCTAGTATAGTGATTCTAATTATTTGTGCACATAAGTCTTGTTAATTGTACTTGTGGGTTGGTATTTCACGGTGGTTACTTTTGGAAATGGGAAAGATTCTGTTTTTTCAGCTCAATCTAATGAAGATGCTTCTTCTTTCATTCAAGAGTTTAAACGATCTTGTATTTGTAATGGCCTTATAAGAAGGGAACAATGGACTGAATTTTTTCCTACCTTTTTGGATGGTTCAGCACTTAGGTGGTTTGAAACACTAGGTGATAATGTGAAAAATTCATGGGATTTATTAACCGAAAGTTTTCTTGAAGAATTTGGTGAACAACAGAAATATGCAGATCTCATGATCGAGATCACAAAGTTATCCCAAGGAGAGAAGGAGAAGATAAGGGATTATCATGCTCGTGTTCTAGAGCTAAGGAGGAAGCTCAATGCCCATATCCGGAAGGAAGGACTAGCGGATTGGTTGATGAATGGCATGGATAATCTCCTCTGTAAGCACTTCATTCTTGGGATGAAGTCGGAGATCAAACAACGAGTGAAGTATGACCGCCCAACTACCATTGAACAAGCAAAGGAGATTGCAAGAAGGCAAGAAGAAAGCATGGAAGAGGAGCCCAAAGAAATTGTTGCTAAAGTAGAGCCTACACCAGCACCTTTGGTCCTGAATCCACAACCACTCCCGGTGAGCACAAATATTTCTCCTAATACATCTACTGAGTATGAAGATCTGCTCAAAAAGATGGGTCAGTTAACTATTAATCTTCTTCAAGGAAAGGAATTTAGTTCTCAGGGAGGAGATAGAGGTCCAAAGAGAAATATTTCTGAAGTTGTTTGTTATGGTTGTTATAAAAAGGGTCATTATAAGTATAATTGTTCGAGATAGAGCTTCTACATCCGGTAAGGGAGATAATGATAAAGGAAAAGCACACTGTGAATTCTTTTGATGTAGTAGATAAGAGCAGAAATAATGAAGTAGATGTGTTTGTAACAAAAAGAAAGAAAGAAAAAGATAATCAAGATGGAAATGATCCTAAGAAGATGAAAGAAGAAACTAGTAAGAAACATAGGAGAAGAAAGTTGGGTGTGCAGGATTTTCTCGATTTCACGGGGCAAGGACCATACTCCATCTTGGAAGATCTGTCCAAAAGGCCTGCAAATATTACATATGGTCAACTCTTGGCTATGTCTTCTGAAAAGAGGCGGGAGTTGCGAGGTGGACTCAATGCTCGAAGAAGGAAGGAGGTTGAGGTCCCTGTTTTGGAGGCAGAGGTAGATCCCTATGCTCCCATGTTTGAGGTATTATGTAATGGTATTTCAATTAGGATGTCTTAGTTGATGGAGGTGCTGCGAGTTAATGTAATGACCAAGTCTGTAATGAATATGTTGGGGTTAAAAATTGATCGCCCTTCAACACTTATGTTAAGGTCATTAAATAAGGGAAAAACTAAACCAGAAGGTGTAATTTCAAATGTGGCAATATCTGTTATGGGTGTTGTATGTGTGGTAGACTTTCAGGTGATGAAAAATGGTATTGTTGCGTACCCAATGCTTTCTTTGGGAAGACCATGGCTAAGGAGAGTTCATGCAAGAAACTACTTTGGAGCGAAGGTTTCATGACACTTGGACGTGGTAGTAGAGAGGGTGAAGATAAACATGATCCTCGACATCATAAAGCGAAATTTTGTGGATTCAAGTGATGAAAGCGATGATTGGACATCCTCGATTACTCTAGTACCAGTGAAGTGGACACTGAAGATGAAGAAAGTGAGGTGGATGTTTCAGTCATGGATATCCTGCCAGTCACACCAACTCATGACCCCATAAAATTATCTGAAGAAGAAGTTGATGATCGTCTCCAACAAATAAAGATTGGTGATGTTGTGATAGAAAGTGAGAAGGAATCCTACCTCCAGCTCTTTGAAGTTACATACACCTATTCACTTTTGATTACAAGGAACTCCGTCAAGTAAGTTGGGTAGAACATTGTATTGAGCTGGTAGATGGTGCTAAGCCTATAAAGCAAATGCCATATAGAATGAATCCTAATTTTTCCAAGGCGTAAAAGAAGAAATAGATAAGTTGCTTGATGCGGGATTCATATTTGCTTTGTGGAGAATTTAGAATGGGTTTCTCCCATTGTGATCTCAATAAAAAAGAATGGGAAGCTACGCATTTGTGTTGATTACAGGAAGCTCAATAAGGCAACAAAGAAGGATCATTACCCTCTTCCATTTTCAGATCAGATCTTGGACGAAGTAGCTGGCCAAGAGTGCTATAGTTTCTTTGATGGATATAGCGAATACAACCAAGTTCGTATATAGCGAGAGAAAGATCAGTTGAAGACCACGTTCACCACTCCTTGGGGAACGTTTGCTTATAGAGTTATGCCTTTTGGGTTGTGTAATGCTCCAGCAACATTCCAGCATTTGATGAATAGGGTGTTTGAACCCTACATTGGGACCTTCATCAGAGTATTTCTGGATGATTTTTGCATCTATGGGAGCAAGTTGGACCACTCCGCACTGAGATGGAGACAAAGCATTTCAAAGGTTAGATGAAGCACAAGCCTCACTAAACCCTACAAAGTGTGTCTTTGGATGTTCTAAAGGCGTTTTCTTAGGGCATGTTGTATCCAGAGATGGTATTAGTGCTCGATCCCGATAAAGTTTCAAAAATCAAAGATTTACCATTTCCTATGAATAGAAGTAAGTTGAGATCATTTTTAGGCCATGTGGGTTACTATAGAAGGTTCATCAAGAATTTCTCAAAGATTGCACAACCACTAACCCAGTTCTTGAAGAAGGATGTTGCTTATGAACCAGGAAACAAGGCACATGAAGCTTTTGGACAACTGAAGGAAGCCCTGGTGTCTTCACCTGTTTTGAAGAATCCAGTTGGAGAGCAAGCCATTCATTGTGTACACTGATGCCTCAGATGCAGCACTAGGTAGTACTTTGAGCCAAAAGGATGAAAATGGGAATGAACATCCAATTTACTTTGGGAGCAGACAAATGAGCAGTGCTGAGGTAAACTATACTGTAACTGAAAAAGAGGCTCTGGCTATCATTTTTGCTGTAAAGAAGTTTAGAAATTACTTGCTAGGGCAGAAATTTATAGTTGTAACGGATCATCAGGCTCTGAAATATATTGTCAATAAGCCTAACCCATCAGGGAGGATAGCAAGATGGATAATTTTGCTACAAGAATTTGAATTTGATATTATAGATAGGCCAGGAAAGAAGCATGTCAATGCAGATGCACTCTCTCGAGCCTATGATGGTTTAGGATCATCTTGTGATGATGATGATTTTCCGATGCAGCATTGTTCTCCCTTGACACAATCCCTAGTGAATACATAGATATTTGGAATTATCTGAATGAATTCAAGTTTCTTGATGGTGCCAATGCAAAGACTAAGAGAAAGATTACTCAAGCCAGTCGTCCATATTCTATTCTGCATGGATCATTATTTCGAATAGGACTCGATGGACAGATCAAGAGGCGATTGGACGTGATCAAGGAAAGGAGCTGCTAGAAGAATTCCACAATGGTACATGTGGAGGGCACTTCTGGACAACTTACAGCAAGAAGGATCTTGGATGCGGAGTTATCACCGCCCACTCTTTTTAAAGATTGTTATAATTATTGTAAGACATGTGATATTTGTCAAACACATGGTAACCGTAAGACTTCATCAGCTCCATTATGTCCTATTCTTCCCTTGGTCCCTTTGAAAAATGGGGAATAGACATTGTAGGTCCACTTCCAACTACATCACGTCAAAATAAGTATATTGTAGTTGCACATGCAGTTATTTAACCAAGTGGGTTGAAGCTAGGCCATTGAAAACTTGACTTCCATGGATGAAGTGGCAAGGTTCATATATGAACGCATTGTCACCAGATTTGGTTGTCCATTAGAAATTGTAATGATCAAGGAAGCCACTTCATTAATGAGGTGGTAGAAGCCCTAGTCAATAAGTTTTCTATCAAGCACGGGAAGGCAACAACATACAAGCCAAGCACAAATGGACAGTGGAACGAACAAATTTTGTGCGTTGTGTCAAATTCTAGCAAAAGATGCAGCCTTGCAGGTACATAAATGGGATAAAAGGATTCATGCAGCATTGTGGGCATATAGGGCAACATCAAAGTCAGCAACAGGATACTCCCCATTTCAGTTGGCCTATGGCATTGATCCAGTTCTTCCTATTGAGTTTGATATTCCCACTGTGAGAGTTATGAAAAATGAAAGGATGGATGAAAGTGATTCAGTAAAAGAAAGGTTGGTACATCTTCATTTGCTAGAGGAAATGAGGGAAATAGCAAAGGATACAAGCCATAAGAAGAAAATGAAGCAGAAGGAATACTTTGATCAAAAGATCCGATGGTCTCCATTTCATGTGAATGACTTGGTCCTAGTATATGATTCCAGATACAAAAAAAGAAGACAGAGAAAATTTCTTCCAAAATGGATGGGGCCCTACAAAATAGCAGCTGTGCATGAAAATGGTATGTACCGACTGGAGGAATTGGATGGCACTCCCATTATGAAATGGGTCAACCATGACAAGTTAAAGATTTTCCAAGCACCAGAATAGTCTACTCTGAGGACGGAGTAGAAGCTAGGAAGGGGGAAGATGTCGACACTAAAATTTTCCTCCATAATTTCTATTTCATTAATGTATGTATTAGGAATAGGATGTTGTTAAGTGTAATTAGTAGTAGCATCCGATAGAAGATAACGGTGCCGTCGATGCGGTGCCTTGCAATAATGTGGAGTACGTAAGAATCCAAAGTACAATAGGAATGTTGTAAAAAGTAAATATTTGTCGTAAGTGGTCCGGTAATGTTAAAATGTCAAAGTTTGGGTAATTAGAGAAGTAGGGTCTACATGATTAGGAATTAGAAATATTATATTGGTAATAAGGACAAGGAGTGAGGTCATAAATATTTTGTGTATTTTATTTGTAAAAAGTCTAAAAATGTGGAACCCATGTAAAATGATAAGGTTTATCTTATCTTAAGAGATAAGCTTACATGTACGAGATAAGAGCTAAGGTATGGAATATGATTCGTCAGAGTGGATTTCTTATCCTATCTTAGAGATAAGATGGATAAGCCTGGAAGTTCTATAAATAGAGAGGCTACCCCCCTCATTTAGCATAGAAAGAAGTAGTGAGAAATATTGTAGGAAGTGTGCGAAGGAAGCCATCAGTTAAAGGTGTGTTGAAGAAGCCATCAAGAGGTGTAATTGTAAAGTTTCTCCCATAGTCTTGTTGAAGTATCTCATGGGTGAGATTGTAACAGTTTCATGTTAATATTATAATTTATTTTGATATTTCAGATTTTTCGTCATTCTGTCTTATCATAGTCAATGGTATTCTTGTGTTCGGTTGTTGTTTTGCTTCCAGATTACATCCACCAAACTAAAGTCTGTGCATTAGTAAATAATCATAGCACGAGGAGTTCCCGGTGAAGAATTATCATAGTGCCGGATTGGTGATGACAACACCACACATTATACATCACATTGTATTGCAGGTTTTAGTTAAGAGCTACGGCTCATCTTCTTAACTAGGAGAAAATTCCTTTGGCATAAGCCTTAAGATAACAAGAGGAATGCTCCTAGGAACCCCAAATTAGTTCACACAAGAGGGAACCTTGTGAATGAAACGGGAAAGTGCTCCACTACCCAATTGATTAGTATGCCTTGGTGAGATTAGAGTCAAAGTTATTTCCATTGCGACCCCAGTGAAAATACAACTGAACACATTTATTGCTCATTGTATTGAAGGGGGTAAAGTAAATTTGGGATATCAAATACTATTCAAGACAAATTTCTTGGTAAACCGAGCTTGCAAATGTAACTTGTGACACCTAGAGAGATAACCACTAGGACATCTTGTTGCTTGAAGTTGATTTAACTTAGACATCATAATCTATATAGCTCTCAAAAAGTGGAAAAAAATTTGGATTCGAACCTTGTTTTTGAACAAGGTGAAGAGTCCATTTAAGTTGAGATTGTTTGTTATTCAAAGCATGATACCTAGGACGTGTTACTTTTTCCTAGTTTTTCGCTTGTCCTAAGACAATCCGAAACTCTACCAAAGTTACTCTTATTTTGTTTCATCACCCCTTGGTTTATACCTTTATTTTCTTTTCCCCACTTGGGACAAAAGAAAAACAACATACATGGATACCGCTAGAAATAATCATGTCCAAAACTTTTGTAGTCTACTTGCATGACTAGGTTGTAATGTTAGAATGAAAGTGTTGAAAGTGTGAATGGTACATCCTCATGTTCTAGTAGGCCCTGTGTCTCAGACCCATATTGAGACTAATTATCATTGTAGTTAGGTGATATCATCACTATCTTCCTTTGAGTTATTAAACTACCCACATTATAGCCATACAATTGTGATATTTAAATCTTGTTTCCATTGTGAAACTTGGCCTAAATCTCTAAATTGTATTGATACACTACTTGCACGCATAGTAACTTTTGATATATGTAAGCGTAGTTTTGAATCCTAGCATTGCCTTGAGTTTTTTTAGTGTTAAGGTTACGTTTTCACATCGCTATAATGCCATTTTGATACTAAAATATTTCTTTCTTGAAAAGCCTTAGTAATGTTTCCAAGTAGCGTTGTTACGTTACTCGCATTTGTAACTTCCATTTTCCAAAACTTAGAATTTATCGATTGTCTATAAACTAGTTGTAGTATACCTAGTTAGAGGATCGTGACAACACTTTCTTAGCATTTAGGTCTTTTTATTTCAAAATTCACTAAAGTGGTGATATTATGTTGTCACTATTTTTTCAAACCTATCTCAAAAATCATAGGGAGTAAACTTTTATTGTGACTATATTTGAGTTTTGCGTGTCATTGTATTGTCCTAGGAACTTCTTGTCATATTACTTTGTTAGGGTAGATCATTATTTATTATTTAGTATCCTTGGGTTCATATTGACCTATTGGATTCATGACTATTTGATAGTCACCATTCTTTATAGTGACTTAGTGTTGTTACGCTGCAAAAATTTACCTAGGGTCCCTTTTAATAAACCTTAGTAAAATATTTCGTGTTATGCCCCTATTACAAGAATGGGGTATCGCAAGTTAGGAAACAAGCCCTTTGGAAGTGAAAACCCACTTTTAGAGGATAATTTCATGATTGATCATAGCGGGGGTGAGGATAATTCTCCTTGTGTGGACATGGAATGTCATCCACCCCACTTTGATGATTACTTGTTTCAAAACAAACATGAGGTCCTTTTACGTGTCGTAGAACTAGGAGCACGATTACCTTCTATAGTAGACCCTTCTCTTATTGTTGGCATGGTTCATGGAGAAGAATAAATAGACCATCCTCATTACCATATCAACGAAATATTAAACCCAGGTCATGCCTCTACTTCTAGATGATAAAATAATGAGGAGATACCTTTTGAAATGATGGAGACTATTGTATACCTATTGTTAGAGTACATTGTGAAGACCATGAGGAACATGCTCATCATGAGAAACCTCTTTCACATGAAGAATGTAACAAATTTCCCACTCGACAACTAACCTTAGAACAATAGGTGCAATCTCTTATTCGCCAATTGAAAATTTTGGCCTCACACATAAACAACGAACAACCAAAAATTCTAAAACAATATATACTAAAAGCTAAACCTAAATATTTGTACCATGAGTTCCCAACTGATTAACAAAAATAAAGACCTAATGGGTGATTTAGGGTTCTATTTTTAATCTAAATAGGAGGCCTAAAACGTTGTAAATGAACTAAAGCAATATTGAAATAAATGTAAATAAATTATTCTAAGTGAAATCAAAACCCTAATATGTAAGAGGGAAAATGGAAATGACTTAGTTGATCAATGGTGATTTATGCCGTAGGTTGTCATAGATTTGGATCTGGAACTCAACATTGCGAGATGAACACTCGGGCCTTACGAAAGGCATATCTAAACTATCCGAAATGACACAAGTTCCTCGGAGTGGACTGGGGCACCTCGGGGCATCTGGTCGCAGTCTAGGTGCTCGGAACAATATAAATGCTTAAAAGCCTAATTTGGCACAATCTCTAGGTGTCTCTCAATACTCTCTATCTGTCACACTATATTTTTCGGATGAACTAGATGACGCCTATACAAGAAGAAGAATAAGAAGGGGTTGGGCTGACCTCATTTGCCAAACCAATGGACTTATTGTTGAGTGTTGCACTACATTACGAACGCTGATGTAATTCTTGTGAGTTTGTGTATTTCATGTCGTAGGTGCTCTCGTGTCTCGTTGTAATTTTTATATAACAAGCTACAATAACTATAGAAAAATGTAGATAGTAGAATATAATGAATAAAAACCCTTCTCCTCTAAGAATGTGTGTGATGCAGAATTCCTAGCTTGAATGTATGGTGTTATGTGTATGTAATTGGTATAATGGATGTATCCCTAGATGGATTGATAGTAGTGATAGGATATAATGACCTAAGACCCTCATTATGGTTTTTTAAGCTTTATATTTATAGGGCTCTCAAGATTAACTTCATAATTAATCCCGAAAAGGCCAACTAAGAAGAAGATAAGGATGACCAATGGCTAGAAGTGACCTAATAAGGAGCGAAAGATGTTGTGCACAAACCGAGGTGCCTTTGGTGAGACCAGGGCACCTCGGGGCACCCTAGTACATCTTAGGGCACCCTTATTTAGGGCTAGAAACTCAGGGAAGTTAGAAAATGGGGTGATAAGTATCGGGAAATACGTAGGAAAGAAGAAATAAGAGATAATAAAAAGGTGGCCAAAAGGTGGGATTAATTAGTACTTTGTACACTTGAGAACCTTCTAAATAGTAGTATAAGACTGGGATAAATATTGTCTAATGTGTAATATTTGTGTCTACATTTTCCCCACTTTATGTTGGTGAGTAAACAACTCAGTAACATAAAGTAGATAGAAAAGTGTACCTAATGTCTATGCAGAGTGTAGAAGAAAATGTGTCGATGGACTAGAAGCATGGAATGAAAAAAAGAAAAATGTGGAGGAGTGTGGATTCTAAAGATGAAAAATGTAAATAAAAGTGATGAGAGTGAACCTAGGGTGGAACACATGTGTGTGGTATACTTACATGGTTAGTATGGAAAGTATCATCATGGTGTGTTATTGTCGCCGCTATTATTGTTGTTGTTTTTACCCCAAATTGATCGCTTGTTTCTCATATGGCAGACCTACAAGGAGAAAATAACCAAGTAGTCAAATATGTATGTATGTAAAAATACTGTGTAAAGTATGCAAATGTAAAGTACACTAGAATAGAAAGTGTAAATGGAAAAATGGAACATGTGCACCTAATCCATGTCGAGAAAAAATGGTGTAGAAGGATATCCTATAGTGTCACGAGTTTTTCGGGTGATTTCATGCCACCCTGGCTTAAGAAGTGTAGGGAGGAAATACTCGGTGTCCTCTAACTCTAACCACTTCTACTGAAATTTTTGAAGATATCTTTATATTGTGTTAGTTTTTGGGTGATCCTACGCCACTAGACAAAAGTGTAGAGAGGCCACCCATTGAACCCTTGAGTCCGTGACTACTCCACGAGAATTTTTTTTGGACACCTTGTCTGTTAAGGCCATTGTGTATGGAGTTCGTATACTTTGGTCCGAAATCACTCGATGTGTGTGAACCAAAGTGTAGATATGTTTTGTTCTTGGAAACCCTTAATGATGCCCCCTCTTTGGGGGTGTATGAAATGACCCTGGAAGGACAATACGTCCCCAAAATAGGACCAACCGCACTCTAACTTGTAGAACTCTACCCTACAAGGGGAAAAGGAAAGCACTTGGCAGATACCAAGGCATGTAAAAAAGGAGATGGCTAGCCAATACAAGTTTTAGTCTAAACATATGCGTGAAAATAAGTATAAAAGACATAGAAAATGTAGAAAGACTACCAAGTACAGTAGTGTAAACACACAAGAAAACATGTAGACCATATAAAGTAGGTTTAAAACATGGGACATCACTCACGATGTCGCAAGACACGCAAGGCCATCATGGATGCAAACAATAGTCAAGTGTGCACACAAGCAAAGGGAAAAGCCTACAAACAATGGAAAACAAAGAAAATAAGTAGAAATACAAAAGTAGTCATGGGAACATGTAATCCTCAGTAAAACAAGTGTTGCACATGGAACACCTAGTAGCATGTTAGAGTGAAAAAAATAAGTCAAATCATGTATGAACCAGTAGTATAAGATACTAAGTACAAAATGAAACAATAGCACATTTATGAGATGAAATTTGGATGTCCCAGTGACAAGTATAGTAAGGGTAGAAGGCAAGCTTCCATGTTGCATATAAATGTCATGTATCTATGATCACACTAGATAAAGGTGTGAATGTGTATGTGTGTATGATAATGAAATTTAGGAAAGTAAGCTAACATTTTTAATAGAATGAGCATTTAAAACATTAGTAAGCAAGAGTAAATGCTACCAAGAAAATGCAATATGATGTGGATGGATAGAATGGAATGCAATATGGAATGATAGGTGCAACATGCGCCCGAGTGAATGAAATGTGTATGCAGGGAGGTTCACTTTGTTTTCCACCTCGTAGTAAAAATGAACCTGTAAACAAGAGTGCGTCATCGGGAAATGGTCTAGTAGTGTTGGTTGTGTCTAGCGTGGTATGATGAGTGTGTATGAGTAGTGGTGATGAGATGTGACATGGGTAGAAGATGTGCATGAACCCTATATCCGAAGCGTATATCATGAATTTTTTTATTGGAGGAGTGATGATTTATCCCTAAGCGTATACCACTAGAAGATGGGAGAAGAAGGTGACGATATTGCCTATAGCATATGTCACTATTAGATGGGTGATGAGGTCTTATGAAGTGTAGATGAGTAGGCGGTGGATAACGGAAAGTGGTGATGCTATCACTAATTGTAGACCATTATGTGATGAATAAGGCAAGGGTGGCGATTTATCCTAAAGCGTATACCACTAATGGATGAGTAGGAGAAGTGATGATGTACTTAGATGATTGAGAATAGGGAAATAGAATATGTGATGATAGGATGTAAGGATATAATGTATAATGGGTGAAGGGAGTGGTAATTTAACCTAAAGTGTACCCCACTACAAGATATGATGATGATTATTTGTGACGATATAGCCTAGAGCCTTAGTCATGAGTCCGAGAAATTTGTTATGACATGTCGCATGTAGGTAAGGTCCATTTGATTGGTAAACCCTCAGCATTCGAGTATGGACCAAGGAACTAGAGTGCATCACAAGGTGGTGGGTGTATCACGTAGAACAATGTAGTGTAGATGACCAAGGTATGTGAATGTGTGGTGTAGGTAATGTAATAAATGCATAGGTAGAAGTAGAATGTGTAAAGGATTATAGATAGAACTAGACCCAACCATAAGGAGATCTAGTATAGGATATAGAATAGGTAGGATGTATGAAGGCAATGTGGGTATGGAAGTAATAATGAAATAAGTGTGTAGATAGGAATAGAATGTGTAATGATAATAGATAAAACTAGATCCAAGTATAAGTAAATCTAGTGTATCATGTAGAATGTATACGATGTGTGGATGACATAGAAAACTAGACTCATATATGATGATGACTAGTGTAGTGTGTATGAGATAGATGAGGTAGAAATGACTAGTAGATGAGGTATGTATAGGATGATGTAGGATGTATATGTATGGGTCTGGTAGTGTAGTGTGTGTGGTTTAGTGTAATAGTAATCCCTCAATAGTCTAGTGTAAACCGAATCACTAGGGTGCGTCCTCGCATAACAAGTGTGTGATAATGGATGAGGAAAATGTTGATATGCAAAGGATCAAAGGAGTTAGACACACAACCATGATAGAATGAGGATAGGGGGATGTATAATTTCTATTCCCCCCAAGTGACCATGTGAAAAAGGGGACTATGAAATTCCATCAAGAAAATCATCGTTGTCTTGATCAAAACCTGCAGGAGTGGCCTCAGAAACTTGGTAAGAGATAGAATGAGGTGGATCATACAAAGATGAATTATGAAGAAGGATGTAGGCATTAATTTTATATTATTCATCTATAAAAGCAATTGGTGGGAATCCATGAGCACACCAACGTAAATTGTTAGGTTCATACATAGGAGAAGAATCGTTAGCGATGGAGATAGTACCGAAAAGCATGGAGAAGGAGAGTGGCGAATGATGTGGGTTGAGGGTACCACTAATAAAATCAATCCAAGGTCACAAAAGCGTAAATAGAAACCCACTGGGAGTGTGTGTAACAAACACAGTTAAGCTAAATTCCCATAGCCCATAAGTTGTTGTAATATGGAAATAACCGTAATAAAGATGAGGTGAATGGAGAGGTGGCAATATGTCATTAAGTGTCATGTCGAACCTAGGTAAGCAATCATGTGTACAGATAGTATTAGAACTAGCGAGATTAAGAGGAATGTGTTCCCAAAATGTCTAATTTACATATAAGGTACATGTGAAGGGTGGCCACGAGACTATGTCTGGGGGAGAGGTAGAAGAAACTACATCAACACTATTAATAGAGTCCTTATATAAGATCATGGAATTAGTGGATGGAGGATCTTTGAATCGATACTCTCCTGGGCCATCGGCAATAAATTTTTCTTCAAATTAAGAATTGTCCACACCAAGAAGATTAAAACACATTTTTGTAACATTTGTCATTGAGTTCAAAAACATCCACCTCATCGTCAGACTTGGTGGAAACATTGGTGTGTGCATCATCTATTTGGGTAGCGCTATCGAGGACATTCAAAGGTATTGTAGGAATGGAGGGTGGTGGGGATGGAGTGTTATTAGAGACAAAGACAGTGGGTGAAATAATAGCTAAAGTGTGAGTAGATATAGTAGGGAAAGGAATGGCAGAATAAGGCGGTGGGTACACTAGACCGGCCAACATCATATTTATCCAGTTAGTATACAAAATAGGTTGAGATGGTGGGACAAGAATAGAAGTGACAGGTTGATGCAAAAATATTCAAGGGTTTAGGGTCAGCAATAACAATATCTTTATAAATATCATAAAGGAATTTGACACATTGATGTACAATGGATGGTACAACTTGCATGGCATGGATCCAAGACCTGCCTAAGAGGATATTGAATTCAAAATAAGAATTGAGGATGTAAAAATCAGTAAGAATGATTTTAGGTCCAACCCGAATATGAAGGGAGATTGTGCCTAAACATGTACAAGTGGAGGAATCATAACCACAATTGAGAGTGGAGTTACAAGAGATGGGACTATCATGAATTGCTAATTGTTGTAAGAGGGAATAGGCATAGAGATTAATGGTAGACTCATTGTCAATGAGGACACGTTTAATATAAGGTAATAATAATGATGGCAAAGAATGAGCAAGGGTGCACAAGGGTTATGATGGGTGGCAAGTGATATGTCCTTGTCGGTAAAGGAAATCAAACATGGTAAAGTAATAAGAGATCAAATGAGATGGGAAAAAGCTTTGGTATAGTGATCATGTTCCACATGAATGACACAAAGAATAGCCTCAAGGGTAGTCTTTCATCCGGTGCATTAACTAATAAATCTTAAAGGGATATCTTAGCGGGTGTATTTTTAAGCTAGTCAATAATATCATAGCCTTTAAGGGAGTGTGGGGAGAAGAAGATGCAACATGTGGTGGCATGGAAATCAAAGTGGACCAGTTGGTGGTTATATACGAGTGTGACGAGTAGTGACTACATTGATGGATGAGTCTGATGGGGGTGTGAGAAAGTGAGGTGGATGTTGAGTGTAGACACGCATGAAATCAATTATGGTGGTAGTTATATTGGTGACCTTGGTAGGTGTATAGTTGGGGTACAAAGAGTAGGCTATGACCTGGTAAGGGGATGGCATCGTAGGAGAAAAGGGTTTGAGGAAAACACCTTAGAAGGTGCTAGAAAAGAGGTCGGGTTCATGAAAATGATTAACAAAAATAAGGACCTAATGGAGGATTTAGGGTTCTAGTGTTAATCTAAATAGGAGGACTAAAACGCTGTAAATGAATTAAATTAGTATTGAAATAAATTTAAATAAACTATTCTAAGTGAAATCAAAACCCTAATATGTAAGATGGAAAAGGGAAATGACTTAGCCGATTGATGGTGACTGCCGTAATTTGTCGCAGATCTGGGCTGGAACTCGGCGGTGTGGAAAAACACTCGGGGCCCTACGAAGGGAAGATCTAAACTATCTAAAGTGACACAGTACACAGGAGTGTCTTGGGGTGCCCCAAAGTGCCCTGGTCTACATTATGGGAACTCGAAATAGTATAAATGCTCAAAACCCTAATTTGTCACGGTGCGTTACATGTCTCTCGAATACTTTTTTCTATCGCCTTTGGATTCACCAGATGAACTGGATGATGCCCTATAAAATAAGAATAAGGGGTTGAACTGACCTCAGCCACAAAACCGGTGGACTTATCACTGAGCATTGTACTACATTACGGACCCTAATGTAGATCTGGTGAGTATGTGTATGTCGTGCCCTAGGTGCTCTCGTGTCAGTTGCACTTTGTGAAAGACCGAGTTATGGTAGTTATAGAAGATGTAGATAGTTGAATAGAATGAATATAATCCATCCACCTTTAAGAATGTGTGTGATGTAGACTTCCTATCTTGAATGTATGGTGTTATGTGGATGTAAGTGGTGTAATGGATGTAGCCTTGGATGGAGTGATAGTAGTGATAGGATGCACGATGACCTAGGACCCTCATTATGGTCTTATAAGCTATAAATTTATAGGTCTCTCAAGTTTATTTTCATAATTAATCCTGAAAATTCCAACTGAGAATAAGATAAGGATGACCAATGGCTATAAGTGACCCAAAAAGGTGCGAAAGAGGTTGTGCATGAGGCGAGGCACCTGGGTGGGACCAGAGCACCCTAATTTAGGGATAGAAACGCAGGTAAGTTACAAAATGGGGTGATAAGTATCAAGAAATATGTGGGAAAGACAAAATAAGATATTAAAAAAGGTGGCCAAAAGGTGGGATTAATTAGTACTTTATACACTTAAGAACCTTCTAAATAGTAGTATAAGACTAGGCTAAAAAAGTTCTAATGTGCAATATTTGTGTCTACACCAAAAAATGCTCCTCATCGAGAGACACAAAAATACACCTATGAGGACTTTTTTACAGAGAATAAGGGTGGGAATACACCTAGATTTAACCCTTAGTACAATGCCTACGCCACCACGAAGACCAACTCTTCAATCAAGAGTGGTCCACCATAAAGAATGCCCTTAGCATTGCGAAGAAGGAAAACTAGTAATAACATAAAATACCGTTCGATGAATTGCTCCCTTATCCATTTGATAGGGCCATGTCACAAGTGCCTTTCCCACGACATTTTGATTTCCCAAAGTTTTATAAATACAAGGGAAAAGGTGACCCCCAAGATCATATCAATGACTTCTATATGGCATCTCAAGAGGTCATGTATAGCGATAAATATCTTATTCAACTCTTCCCACGGAGTTTAGGAGGACATGTGTTATAGTGGTTTTTATGCATCCCCAAGGGATCCATATCTACATGTCCGAAACTAGTGGAACATTTTTTACGTCACTTCTCTTTTAATATAGAGAGTGATGTCACCATGCTAGATCTATGCAATGCGAAACAATGAAATAACGAGAACTTCGTTGCTTTCCTACAATGATGGAGAGGGTTAGCTAGTTGCTTCCCTTGCTCCATACCTAAAAATAGCTAATAAGTATATTTTTTCCCAACCTCCACCTTGACATTACGTTCCACTTGCAAATGCATTGTGGTAACACATTCAAAGAGGTGATTGAAAAGGGAGTCAAATCAAAAAAGTGTTGTTAGCTAGAGGGACCCTAAAACCCTTTTCACGCGATCATAATGATTCCAAAACTAATGACAAGACAAAGTTTGTTCCTAATAAGAACAAAAATGTTGTCGGTGATGGAATAGTAGACTCTAAACGAGTACAAGTTGTTCAAAATCACACTCCTTTGAAGCTTGCAAAGGGAACTCCGCCTACGGAGTACAAACGTCGTGCTTTCACCCCTCTATCTGACTCAATATTGTCAATACTAAAGTAGTTAGAGGTCATCAACATGGTTTGATACCTGAAACAATACCTTATAGGAATGACATACCTAAGCCATCATGGTTTAGAGAAAATTATTTTTGTGGTTTTCACCACATCAAGGGTCATAAAACCGAAAAGTGTTTGAAATTAAAGCATTACATTCAGGACTTTCAACTGTGGCAATGTAGAGATAGATTATACCACCCCTACCAAATATCCAAACAAAAACATGGGGAGTTTTAAATATCCTTTCCTCAAGCACAAAGGAAAGGAAAAGCAAGATCAGGGACAGTCGTCTCAAAGTAAGAGTACCAATTATGTACAAAAATAGATCATTTTGATGCCTTAATAGGTTGTGTTGATTCACCTGTTTAGCATATCAACACACTCAAAATCAGATCAAGGGGTTACATCATGGAAACATGACGAGATCACCTTGTCATCTTAGAACATCCTCCCCTCCTCCTTAAGAGAGTTATTATGATGTATTAGATCAATTAGAGAAAACCACATCTAAGATTTCAATCTTAGTCTTTCTTAATATTTCTAATGTTTATAAGGAAATCCTTTTAAAACCTTACAGGGATCAGGAGTGTCCATTGATATATACCCAACACACTTACAAGAAATGGTAGCGCAAATCACTCCTTCAGTACACATAACCTTCATTCTAATAAAAATCCTAGAATAAAATCCCTCCCATAACCTACCCTTGCATATTAAAGTAATAATGAGATGTAAGAATGTCAAAAGAGTGCTTGTGGATGGCGAATCAGGTCTAAATATTTGTACTCTTAAACTAGTTTGAAAACTAGGGTGCATGAAGCTAATTTGGAGACAAAGGTCATCACCATAAAGGCATATGACAATGAAGAATGACAATCAATCTGGTATGATCATTATCTCACTGAAATAGGTCTTATAAACCATTATACAAAGTTTCATGTCTTAGAATTAGAGCTCTCTTATAACATATTGCTCAGTCACCCATGGATTCATGCCATGAAATTTGTACCTTTAACGTATCATCATTGTTTAAAGTTACACCATGAAGGACAGACCCTAATGATATAGGGGGTCCCCAACCATTTTCTCATTACGAGATAATTTTCGGCTATTTTTCCACCTTCTACGAGTGTCCTTCTACGGAGGTTGTTGTTCATGTTTATTCGAAGGCACTCACTTCACAAGTGGATTTATATACCTTGTCTTCTAATTACAATAGTGCTTCCACATCGATACTCCTTTCACCGTGTGGGACATGAATTTTAGACCAAGCGGTTACTGAGAGAATATGATCTGCAAAGATGCCCATCTAGTTCACAACATTCCCCTATCTATCAAAGCACATAGTAGGCCATGTTACAAGTTTCAAAGGTCAAGGGAGAACTTCCCTTTTAACACTTTCACTCCTGGTGGATTATTAGAAGATGAAAGGATACTCAAAGATATTGTATTTCATCCTAAAGATGATGAAATGGCTCTATGTTACCAATCACCTAGGTATGTTATCCCCAATCAAATGATGCTTATTATGGGGTATAAAGGACGTGATTCATGCCGCAATGAACAACATATACCAGAATATTTTCCAATATCCCATCGTATAATGGGTGAGTTTGGCATTCACATTCATCTATATGAATCTCACTCCTCATAGGTCGAGGATACCTCTTTTGAACATGAAGATGGTTTGTCCAAGGGTGAAAGTGAAATGATTCTCAATGTAGTATTTACAAAGACCTTGCCTCCACAAACTTATTTACCGACATGGCTATCCTAACCCTAACCCATGCCATATACCCTATAACTTAGTCATTAAACCTCATTTACCAAACACACATGAATTGGGACCCAATAGCATGTGTCAATCAATGTATTTCAAGACAACGACTCTATTGGTGAGTTCCTTTTTATTCCTAACAATATTATGAGAAATGACCAAAAGAAAGGCTTCTCCATTCATCTCAATGCACATACTTTGAGAGGAGGCAGAGTTGTGTGGTGACTTAAGGAAAAAAGTAAGTAGGAAAGAGTCCTACATAAAATTCTTCGGAAAGAAAAATTCTAAGTCCTATAGCGAAAACCTCTTTGAGGCGCTTATAGAAAAACAAACAGAAAAACCCACAGACAAGATAGTTGACCCACTTGAAGATGAATATATCTTTGATCCACCTTTGGTAGAATATGGTCCTAATCTCCCCCATGATCCTACGCCCATGGAAGAAGAGTCCAAGTTACTGGTGGAGGAGATAATAGATGTCAACATTGTCACGGAGGAGTTGCTAGAATGGTTAAGTTGGGAGCTTCACTCTCAACTCAATAACATAAAAATTTTACAGGGATTTTGAGAGAATTTATAGATATTTTCACTTGGTCTTACGCAGACATGTCAAGACTTGATCCTCCATTAGAGATGCACAATCTTGTTGTACTTCCAGACGTCAAGCCCATAAAACAAAATCTCTAAAAGATACATCCTTGTTTCGCCTTGTTGTTTAAATTAATTCTAGAAATATTATTAGAAGTAGGCTTCATTAGGCATATTGACTATTCAGAGTGGATTTCCAATGTGGTCCTAGTTTAGAAAAAGCATGTCGATATCAAAGTTTGTACGATTTATTGTATATTAATAAAGAATATCATTAGGACAACTTTCCTCTTACCAACATCTAAATGATTGTCAATTTGATAGTTGGTTATGAGATTATTTCACTCATGGATGGATTCTCGGGATATGACTAGATAAAAATTACTAAGACCAACATAAGACATATTTTACTACCCCATGGGTGTTGAGTTGTGGAGATCAATTACTTCATATTAGCATGTTATATTAAACTTGCAGGAAAGCATAGTAACTAACATTAGTTATGGAGGGACTAACATCAGTCACCTATGACTGACATCGATCAGGCAAGGAGGAACCAACATCAGTCAAGACTAACTCGGCGCGGTTATCTCGTGTGGGAGTGTTTTATTTACTCTCAAGATTTAGATCTAATTTTAGCATTAAAGAAGATATATTGATTATAATTATATGGCTAAGTGCCCTACGTTTTTATATGCCTATATAAGCATAAAAGATAGGGTTTAGAAGTAAGAGGATTGTGTATTAATGATTATTATGATAATAGTTGTGAGAGAGATAATTCTTGGAGAAGAAGGAGAATCTTGAGAGAAAGAAATTACTTGTACATTTGAGAGGTGTGGAAGATTGTAGATATTCAATTGTATATCTTCTAAAAGCTTTGGATAATATATTGGCTTGTTTCTTGGTGGATGTAGCCCACACTAGGTGAACCATGTTAAATTTGGTGTTGATTTATATCTCTTGTTTTGTATATTTCTTCTAGTATAATATCTACTTTTATTGCATGTATGCTTAGATCTAATATATTATCTATACAACCTTGTGCTAACCCCAACAATTGGTATCAAAGCTTTGTTTAAGGGTTTTGTGTGTTGACAAATTTACTCACATAGGGTTTTCTAATTGAGTGGGAGCTACAACAATGGCAAAAGAAAACAAATACAAGGTAGATAAGTTTGATGGCTGAAATTATCAATTATGGAAGATGCAGATTGAGGATTATTTGTATCAAAGATATTTGTACTTACCATTGGATGAAAATTCTAGACCTACGAAGATGACTGATGAAGAATGGAATATTCTTAACAGAAAGGCTTTGGGATCTATAAGATTGAGTCAGCAGCATCCGTGGCTTCTAATATTACAGAAGCAACTTCTACGGTAGAGTTAATGAAATCTCTTGCTAATTTATATGAAAAATCTAGTGCTTCAAATAAAGTTTATTTGATGAAGAAAATATTTAGTTATAATATGCATGAAGGTGGATCTACATCTAGTCATTTGAATGATTTCTAATCTATTGTAAATCAGTTAAAATCAGTTGATATTCCATTTGATGATGAAGTGAAAGAACTCTTATTCCTATGTTCTTTTACGATAGTTAGGATAACTTGGTAATAGTTGTTAGTAATACATCATATGCTAATAATATTTTGAATTTTGATGATGTGGTTAGTATAATCTTGAATGAAGAAATTCACAATAAAAGTAAAAATGAACCATCATCCTGGGAATGCTTTGAATGTAGAAAAAGCGCGGGCAGAAGAAGGAGAGATCAAGAGTAAGAATAATGGGAAATCGAATTCAAGGGATGGCATATATAAATCCAAAGGTAAGGGAATTACTTGTTAGAAATGTGGAAAGAAAGGACATGCAAAGAAATATTGTTGGTCAAAGGATAAAGAGAACCAACACCTGACAAAGGTAAAGAGTCAAATAAAGAGGAAAATATTACAGCAAAGGTAATGCAAGATGCTCTTATTATTTCTTTGGATAATAGAATAGAATCATGGGTTTTAGATTTAGGAGCTTCTTTCCATGCAACCCCTAATAAGGGTTATTTCAGAAATTATGTCCAGGTGATTTTGGACATGTTTATTTGGGTGATGATGAACCTTGCAGTATTATTGGTAAAGGGGAAGTTCATCTAAAATTACAAAATGGAAATACATGGGTATTGAAAGATGTGAGGCATGTGTCAAGCCTCAAGAGGAATATTATTTCGTAAGGCAACTAGGTGAAGTTGGTTGCATGGTTACATTCATAGCAGACTCTTGGAAAGTCACCAAGGGTGCTTTTGTTATATGGAAAAAATAAGAAAATAGGAACATTATATTTATCTACCTATGTTATTGATTCTTTTTCTATTTTATCTACTTCAGATTCAGATGCATGCATGTGGCATAATTGGTTAGGCCATATGAGTCAAAAAGGAATACAGATCTTAAAGGCTAAGGGTAAGTTATCATATTTGAAAGATTTAGATCTTGATTTTTGTGAGCATTGTATCTTTGGAAAGTAAAAGAGAGTGAAATTTCTCAAAGTTGGGGTAACTAAGAAGGAGAAGAAATTGGAGCTTGTATATTCAGATGTGTGGGGATCAGCCTAGGTAGCTTCTCATGGAGGATCCCAATATATACGTTACTTTCATTGATGATGTTATAAGAAATGTATGGGTTTATTGTATTAAACATAAATCTGATGTTTTGAGACTTTTAAAAGATGAAAATACCTTGTTAGAATGAATCAAATTCATAGTTAAAGTGACTTAGATTTGACAATGGTGGTGAATATTGTAGCAAGGATTTTAATGATTATTGTTCAAATGAATGGAATACCTAGAGAAAGGATAGTTCCAAGAACACCACAAGAGAATGGTGTTGCAAAAATAATGAATAGGACAATCATGGAATGTGTTAGAAGTATGATGATACATCTTGGATTGCCCTTGTAGTTTTGGGTAGAAGTAGTTGATATAGTAGTTTATTTTATTAACCGGGGGCCTTCAAGTTCACTAGATAGAGGAATTCCAGAGCAATCTTGGATCGAAAAGAGGTAGATCTTTTTTTATTAAATTTTTGGTTCGAAGCTTTTGTGCATATTGATAAGGAAAATAGAAAAAGTTGGATGCAAAATCCAAGAGATGCACTTTCATTGGTTATGTATCGGTGATATCGGTTTCCATTTTTAGGTTTAGAGAATTCTAAAATTATTAAGATTCGTGACATTGAATGGAATGAAAAGATAATGTACGTGGATAAAATTTTGGTACCCAAGGATGAACCGGTTGAGAATTAAATGTGAATGAAAATGAAATCTCAGACTCAAAAGTCATACCTATAGCGTTACATAGTAACCAAAGTGTCAATTGACCCCTCGATCGACATTTGTCAACTAAACCAAAGATCGTTATAGAAGATCCAAACAGCACCATCGGTTAGCTAAAGCGGTGTCGGTTATAGGTGACAAAGTGTCGGTTCACATCACAAAATTGGAAACAAATGTCTAGGAGGTCCAAAATGTGCCTCTGGTACCCTAAACTTCTGTGACAAGGTCACAAAGGGTAAATAAAGCTCCAAACATATTTACATCTTCTCTATCTTATTTATTATTGACTTATAATGGTGAACCATAAATTTTTGAAGAAGCAATGTAGGATGATAAAACGCACGTGCAAAGGGGGAGTATGGCATGTATGAGGATATGGACTCCTTGGAACAAAACTAGACTTGAAATTTGGGTAAGTTGTCGGTAAATAAGAGAAAATTTTAGAACAAGTGGGTTTACATGATGAAAAAGAAGAGGGTGGATAGAAAAGATACAAGGCAAGGCTTGTAGTAAAGAGATTTACACAGAAAGTAGGTATTGACTTTGGTGAAATATTTTCTCCTGTTGTTAAAATGACTTCCATACATATTGTGTTGAGTATAGTTGCAGTACATGATTTACATTTAGAGAAACTAGATGTGAAGATAGATTTCCTTCATGGTGATTTGGATGAAGAGATTTATATGCAGCATCTGCTTGGGTATGAAGTCAAGGGTAAGGATAAATTAGTGTGCAGATTGAAAAAGATTTTATATGGGCTCAAGTAAGCTCCAAGGAAATGGTACATAAGGTTTGATAGTTTCATGCATGATCATGTTTATTTGAGATGTGAATCTGACCATTGTATTTATTTCAAGAAGCTTGAAAATGTGAAATATATTATTTTGTTACTGTATGTAGATGATATGCTTATTGTAGGATCTAGTATGTAGGACATTGGTGAGCTTAAAGAAAAGCTAGCTCACACATTTGCTATGAAGGATTTAGGAACTATAAAAATAATCCTTGGCATGCAAATACACAGAGATAGGAAGAATAAGAAATTGTATTTATCTCAAGATGTTTAACATGAAAGATTCAAAACCGATGAGTACAATTATGACTAGACACTTAAAATTAAGAAAAGATCAATGTTCTTCATCACATGAGGAGGTCAAATACATAACACACAGTACCATGTGTTTCAAAATTTGGGAGTCTCATGTATGTTATGGTTTATACCATACCATACATTGCACAAGTAGTGGGAGTTATGAGTAGATTTATGTCTAATCTAGGTAAATATCATTGGAAAGAAGTCCAATGGATACTCAGGTATTTGAGAGGGACATCTAGCATGTAGTTATGTTATGGAGGTTCAGATTTTTTTTATGCAGCCATGTTTATTTGGATATGGCTGGAGATATGAATGGTAGAAGGAACACTACCTGGATATATTTTCACAATAGGTGAGACGACAATTAGCTAGATTTCAAGATTGCAAGGCCCTGACAATGATGGTGGTGAATATTGTAGCAAGGATTTCAATTATTATTGTTTAGTGAATGAAATACGTAGAGAAAGGATGGTTCCAAGAACACCACAAGATAATGGTGTTGTAGAAAGAATGAACAGGACAATCATGGAACATGTTAGAAGTATGAGGATACATGTTGGATTGCCCTTGCAATTTTGGGCAGAAGTAGTTGATACATCAAGTTTATTTGATTAACTATGGGCCTTCAAGTTCACTAGATGGAGGAATACCATAGGAATATTGGACCAGAAAAGAGGTAGATCTTTTTTTCTTAAATTTTTTGGTTCAAAAGATTTTGTGCATATTGATAAGGAAAATAGAAAAAAATTGGATGAAAAATCCAAGAGATGCACTTTCATTGGTTATGGATCTGGTGATATCGGTTTCCATTTTTAGATTTAGAGAATTCTAAAATTATTAGGATTCGTGACATTGAATGGAATGAAAATATAATGTACATGGATCAAATTTTAGAACCCAAGGATGAACCAATTGAGAAGTAAATGTGAATGAAAATGAACTCTTGGATTCAAAAGTCATACCTACAGGGTTACATAGTAACCGGTTTGGTTGATCCCGACCGACATCATTCATTTGAACTAGTATCGGTTAAAAAAGAGCCAAAATGGCATTGGTAAGAAGAACCATTGTCGTTAAGTGTGACAGCATCAATCACTATCAAAATTAGAAACAAATGTCTAGAAAGTCCAGAATGAGCCTCTGGTACCCCAAATTTCTGTGAGAATGTCACAAAGGATAAGTAAACCTCTAGAAATATTTACACCTTCTCTATCTTATTTATTATTCACTGATAATGGTGAAATAGAAATTTTCAAAGAAGTAATGCAAGATAAGACCCATGTGTAGTGAGAGCATGACATGGATGAGGAGATGGACTCCTTGGAACAAAACAAGACTTGGGATTTGGTTAAGTTGTCAGTAGGTAAGAGGAAATTTTAGAATAAGTGGGTTTACAGGATCAAGGAAGAAGAGGGTGGACAAAAAAGATACAGGGAAGGCTTGTAGTAAAGGAATTCACACAGAAAAATAGGTATTGACTTTGGTGAAATATGTTCTCATGTTGTTAACATGACTTCCATACATACCATATTGATTATAGTTACAGTACATAATTTTCATTTAGATAAACTAGATGTGAAGATGGATTTCCTTCATGGTGATTTTGATGAAGAGATTTATATGTAGAACCGCTTGGGTATGAAGTCAAGGGTAAGGAGAAATTAGTGTGCGGGTTGAAAAAGAGCTTATATGGGCTCAAGCAAGATCTAAGACAATGGTACAAGAGGTTTGATAGTTTCATGCATGAGCATGGTTATTTAAGATGTGAACCTAACCATTATGTTTATTTCAAGAACCTTGAAAATGGGAGCTATATTATTTTTTACCGTATGTGGATGATATGCTTATCGCAGGATCTAGTATGCGGGACATTGCTGATCTTAAAGAAAAGCTATCTCACACATTTGTTATGAAGGATTTAGGAGCTATAAAAGAATCCTTGGTATGCAAATACACAGAGACAAGAACAACAAGAAATTGTATTTATCTCGGAAGATTATATCAATAAGGTGTTGGAAAGGTTTAACATGCAAGATTCAAAACCTATAAGTACACCTATGATAGGACACTTAAAATTGAGAAAATATCTGTGTCCTTCATCACATGAGGTCAAATACATAATGTGAGTACCATATGCTTCAGTGAGTTGGGAATCTCATGTATGTTATGGTTTTGTACTGCATAAGAAATTACACAGGATTGGGAGTTGTGAGTAGATTTATGGCCAATCCGGGTAAAGTGCATTGGAAAGCATTCGAATGGATACTTAGATATTTGAGAGGGACATCTAGAATGTAGTTATGCTATGGAGGTTAAAATATTTCTTTATGTGGCTATGTTGATTCATATATGGCTGAAGATCTAGATGGAAGAAGGAACACTATTGGATATATTTTCACAGTAAGTTGGGAAAAAGTTAGCTAGATTTCAAGATTACATAAGGTTGTGGCTTTGTCTACTACAAAGGAAGTGTATGTTGTAGCTACAGAGGCTATAAAAGAGATGATATGGATGATCATGTTCATGGAAGAGATGGGAAAGAAGTAAGATGATTATAAATTGTTCAGTGACAGTCAAAGTGTAATTCATTTGGAAAAGAACTTAGTATTTCATTCTAGAATGAAACACATTCAGTTGAGGTATCACTTCATACGACAGGTATTAGAGGATGGAAAATTGAAACTAGAGAAGATTCATACGAGTGAAAACCCTGCGGATATGCTAATGAAGCCATTAGCAAAAGAGAAGTTGGAGCTACACTCCACTTATGTTGGTCTTCGAGTTTGATACTTGAAGAGGAAGAAACAAAGCTAAGGAAAGGATCTAAGAATGACATTGTATAGGTATAGTGCAGTAATTTATCTCCAAGTGGGAGATTATTGAGTTGTGGAGCTCAATTACTTCAGATTAGCATGTTATATTAAACTTGCAGGAAAGCACGAATCGGCGTTGGTTATGGAGGGACCGACATCGGTCAAGCAAGGAGGAACCAGCATCGGTTAGGGCTAACCGACATCGGTTACATGTGTGGGAGTGTTTTATTTAACTCTTGGGAATTAGATCTAATTTTAGCATTAAATAAAATCTATTGATTGTAATTACATGGCTAAGTTCCCTAAGTTTATATATGCCTATATAAGCATAAAATATAGGGTTTAGAAGTAAGAGGATTGTGTGTTAATGATTATTGTGAGAATAATTGTGAGAGAGAGAATTCTTGGAGAAGAAGGAGAATCTTGAGAGAAAGAAAGTACTTGTACATTTGAGAGGTGTGGAAGATTGTAGATATTCAATTGTATATCTTCTAAAATATTTGGATAATAGATTAGTTTGTTTCTTGGTGGATGTAGCCCACATTGGGTGAACCACATTAAATCTGGTGTTGATTTATATCTCTTGTTCTGTATAGTTTTTCTAGTAGAATATACGCTTTTATTACATGTATGCTTAGATCTGATATATTATCTATACAACCTTGTGCTAACCCCAACAATGGGGAACATTATGTTATCAAGCCACACCCTTTGGCCTCATGAATGTAGGTGTTACCTATCAATGGGAGATGATTTTTATTTTCCATGATATGATCAGTGACATCATGGAAGATTATGTGGATGATATATTGGTAAAATACAGGACTCAAGAAGAGCACCCAGAAATTTTGTGACGCATATTTCAGCATCTAAGGGACTACAAGGTCCGACTAAACCCGAAGAAGTGTGTCTTTGACATGTTATCTAGAAAACTACTAGGATTCATTGTTTCAAGGAGAGGAATAGAAGTAGATCTGAAAAATGTTTTCGCTATAACAGAAATGCATCCTCAAACCAAGATCGGACAACTACAAAGCTCTCAAGCAAATATCCAAGTAATTAGAAGGTTTACATCTCATCTTACAAATAAGTGTCACACCTTTACGCATCTACTCAAGAAAGATTTCAGTTTTCATTGGGGACCAGAGAAGAAGCAAGCATTTGCTTTACTCAAAGGCTATTTGGCTAAACCCCATGTTCTAATACCTCCCACGGCAGGTGAACCATTGTTACTCTACATTTTTTCCAAGCACTTTGCAATTAGTTCACTTTGTTAGCCTAGAATGACAAGGAGCGGAGAGAAAATGTTGTGTATTACTTAAGTCGAAAGTTGATAGCTTACGAGATCAACTATCCACAGATAGAAAAGGATTGGTTGGCCATATATTTTACCTTACATAAACTATGTCATTATCTCGCTCAAAAATAAGGTGAAGCTTATTTCAAAAGTAGATCCATTAAAATACTTATTGTCAAATCCTGCACTCATAGGAAATATGGCTAATTGGATTCATGAGTTTTACATTGAGTATATACACGAGAAGTCGGTGAAAGGATAGGTTTTAGTAGCTCAACTAGTTGAATCCCGCTAGTGTTCGAATCTTTGATTCTCGTAACTCCCCACCGCATCTACAATGTACCTCAAGGAATCAATCGTATGGAAAATATACTTTGATGCCTCCTTTACCTTTCATGGTTTAGGTATCGAGTTGTAGTGCCCACCCTCCTTTGACACTGTTTAGATACTGATCTTGCTACTGTTAATCTCATATTGGGTCATTATTATGTTTTGACTTAGTATGATATGTATATGTTAGGTCATGGAGTATGATGGACACTATTATGTTTATTTTAGTATGATTGGTTAGATGTTAGATCATGGACTAGTATTGATCTGGATTCAGCTATTATGATTAATGATTGTTGGAGACATTATTATATATGGATGATGATATACTGCTTGACATGGACAGGTTATTGATGTTGATTTTAGACATGTGACATTTGATATTATGAGTAGCTCTAGTATAGAGATTCATTGGATGATGATATAGTGGCAAAATTGAATTTAAAATGATAATGTTGAATTCTTGATATTGTTGTGATTTGGATTTGATAATTATATATTATTTATATCATTTTGAATGTCTGATGCGGCCACGAGGCCGAAGGAGGTATTGTTATTTTGCAGGTTGAAAATCACAACAATGTCGAGGGACTGGAGACTAACCATATTGAAATTCCATGTGAAATCAACAAGGTCACCATGACAATTGTGTTATGAGTTTGTGTGTTGTGTTATGTTAGGATTTCCCGGGGATTTCAATTATTGTGACCATGGGATATAGGTGTTGTATTTATGTGTCCATTTTTAATTATTGTTGTATGTATTTTATTTGTAATGTGTTCCTTCTTTTAATTAATTTAAATATGATATTTTATTGAGAGAGTCATAAAGTTAAATTTTAAATCAAATAAATTGGGATGTGGAATGTAAGAAATAATGTTATTGTCTTAGTTACTAATTAAATTTGATTTATATTATGTATAACCATATGATAGATAAATAAATCATTATGTCAAAATTTTGTAATAAATGGAGTCATAAGCATTAATGCATTTTTTAAGAGGATGTAAGAGATGTGAAAGTGATGTGTAGGTTGAGTAAGTCTGATTTTGGAGTGTAGAACACTCCATCCTCTTTGAAATTCGGATTTGATCGTGGAAGCCAAAATTGGAGGCTTGTGGGACAAGTAAAACTTGTCCCACACCTCTTAAAATCATCCACCAACCATGCCTATGGGTTGGGAGTAAATTTTAGTCTTTAGAATTAAAATTTGAAATGACTATGTGTAAGTTTTTATTGCATTTCCCTTACAAATTTTTAATTCAGTCCTTGATAAAGCATGGGTTAATTTTGAGTGTGTAAGTTGCTTGTCATCTCCATTTATTGTGATTTATTGGGAAGCTGATTTTCTCTTTTGGGGGTTGAGAAAGAATGATGTGGCATCCCACTTGGAATCCACATCATCCTCTCCCTCCCTCTCCTTTTAAATGGGAATTTCTTCTCTTGTTTGGGTTGTTGAAAATTTTTCTTTCTCTTCTTGGGTCAAATTTTATTGTTGTTGGAGCTTGCTTTGTGGAAGGAGCTTGGAATTCTTGTTGCATGCATTCTTCTTGATATTTTGGAACTACATTTTGAGCGTCAAGGAACTGTTGTTTGGAAAAAAAAACTCCAGTATGGAGAGGTAGGATCTGCCCTTCTTATATGCTGCTTTGTTTTCCTTTTTCTTGCATGCATTGTTGAACTGTGTTTGTGATTACTTCCTTGGCTGGTTTGGTAGAATGCTTAGGGCATGGTGTAGGAGAAGGCTGTGAGAATTTCATATGGGGGCATAAGGGTTTTCCAATGGCACTTGTTTTATTTTGGAGGGAGTTTTGGATTGGGATCCACCTAGGAAAAGAAATTGCTTGCATTTCTTACTATTGGGGGGGCATAAGGAGGGGTTGGGAGATATAAGGTTTATGGGTATGACTTGTTATTGGTGGTATGCATTTGGTGGATGCCCAATTTCCAAATTGGGAGGCATAAGGAGATTCCCCACAGTCCTTGCTCTTGTTTGGCTTGCTTGAAGAATCCTTTGTGTTGTTTGAAATGTTTTAAATGCAGTTGGGAATTGTTGTCTTGTTTTGGAATTGTGCATCTTATTGTTCTTTGCATGTGAAAGAAATGTGCTTGTATGTGAAAGAAGCCTATGTTTCCATGTGTTGTTATTCATGCTCCATTTCAATATGGTTGGGGCTCAGGGGACAATGGGGAAAGATGGATTCTCCTTTCCCATTGGATGTCTTGGTTGGGTGGAGAGCGTTGCCTTTCCCCCTTCCTTGTTGTGATCAAAGTTGCAAAGAAGAAGAAACAAGCATGCTGCTATTTGGAGAAGAAATTATAGTTTGACAGTCTTTTCCCTTTGGAGAAAATTCAATGTAACCTTTCCCACTTCGAGTGGATGAGTGTATAAATGTTGTAATATGAAGTTATTGTATTGATAGTAGATGTTTGAAATTGAAATTGAGAATGTAAAGAAGAATTATATTTGATCTCTGTTTTATCTTGGAAAGAAAATGTAATTGTTATTCCATGCTTTGTAAATTGAAATTTGATACCAATTCAAATTTGAATAGAGATCAATTGTAAAAGTGAAACTGAATTTTGAATAAAGGATTGAAGTAGTTTTCAAATTGTATTGTATGCTGGAATTGAATTGTTGTCAAGAAAATTGAGATTTCGTGTTGGAAGAAAATACGTATGAGAAAGCTAAACTGTATTGTTCTCATTTGAATTGTGCATTCGAATTGAAATCTGAATTGTAATTTAATTTAGAATTGAATGGTTGTATTAATCAATAGAATGTATTTGACTAAGCTTAGGAATCATATGCACATCCAAATTACCAAAAATTGATGAATAAATTTAAAAGAAACAGTTCACTGTTTTAAACTCAAATCTGGCAATGCACACTTTAATAAAAATGAGCAGTTCAACTTTATACTCAACAATAAATTACAAAACTTGAAATTTATACTTAGGAAGACTTGAGGAATCCAAATTCACTAAAACAATCAAGAATAAATCTCTAAAACTCAAGGAATTTCAATTCGGAGCTTGCACGGTCGTTTTTCCCGTCAACTGTCGAAAAATTGCAAACTTGTATAAATGAACAAATTGACTTCACTAAAACACTCTAAACCTTCCCTAGACTGGTCCTCCATGTCTTTTTGACATGTTGAGTGAGGGAGGAGTTCAAATTTAATCAAATTGACAGTTGGAAAAACTGCTAGTTTTAAATTTAAAGCCTACAGATCGATTTCTTAAAATTGACCCTAAAAATTCATCAAAATCCAAAATTGATGATTGTTGTGTAAAGAGGACTCCGAGAAATTTCCAGAAATTCCTTTTTTTCCCAAAATGGATTTCCCTATCAAAATTTATGGCCATTTGAATTTTTTACTTCAAAATGGCCAACTAAAAATAAATCTAACTATATTAAAATCAAAATTTAAACTTTGGAAAATTTCCCCAAAAATTCCGCCGCCCCACAAACCCTTCAACCAATCAGAAGTTGCCATGTGACACTTCGGAGGGCGGACTCATCTTGAAAACTTAACTTTTGAAAAAATTTCCCTTGGGAAAATTTTCTCAATTTTCTCCGCAACTCGCGGCCCCACACGTACCACTCACGTGCTGACACGTGGCATGGCAGGCGCAAAAGAAAATTTGAAACCTTAAATTTTTGCCTTTTGGGAAAAATTTTACTTTTCCCTCCATGGCCCCACACCCCCACAACCAATGGGGTGTTGACACGTGTCCGGGTGGACACACTGCCCGCCATGAGCCATTTGGCCTTTTAAAACTCTTTTGGCGCAAAACTTTAGTTCCCTCCGTTGCTCTCGCCGACCTACATCCAATCACCGGATGCCACGTGGAATTTTTGGCGATGGCAGAGGAGGAAAGAAAAATTTCCGTAGAAAACCTTAGGTTTGGACCTAGGAAAAATTCAAAATTTTTCCCGCAACCAATAGCCTCTCGACACATGGCATGGGGATTTCCTCGGTGGAGGCGCGCATCCAATTTTTCCTTTGGGCATTTGGCCTAAATTCTCAAAATCCTTAAATGTTATGCCTCTTAGCTCTTCCCCACACCAATCAGATGGTGCCACGTGTTCCCTTTGTCGACCCCGTGGGCACGCGGAGGTTTTTGCACTTTGCACCTAAGGAAGGGAAATTTTCTCCCGAAAACTCCCCCGCCCCATAACTTGAGTTTTATTGAGAGTTAGGAGAACTTCTTTATATGGTTGGAAAGGTGAGAAAATTTCATATCCAATGGACATAATTTAGGAAAGTTTTTATGACTCTAGATATGTGAAAAATTGGTTTGAATCCTGTAAGCCAGTTAGGGTAGACGGGAGTGAAAATTTACTCTCCTAACCTAAGTGAGGAATTTAATCCCTGGTTTTGACCTTGTGCTTGTTGTAAGATGTTATAGAACCATTTTTTTAGGTCAATCTTGTTTGATAACCTAAACTTGGTTGTGATAACTATGACCTTGTAACCTTCGTAGCAAACGCATTTAACAAAAAAAAAATCCATAATTTTCCTAGCTAGTTTGTTTCTTGGTCTCAAGTGGTAGTTGAAGTGGGCATCATAGGAGTTGTATTGATTAATCCTACAGGAGACTTGATCCCTCAAGAATTATAACTTGGGTTCCCATGCACAAATAATATAGTAGAGTATGAAGCCCTTATTACAGAGATGAAGCTAGCTATTAAGTAGGATATCAGAAAAGTAAATGTAATCAAGGATTTCATAATGATTATAAAATAGGCGACAGATGAATATAAAGTTAAAAATGAGAAAATTCTTTCATACAAGAGAATGGTTGATTCTTTGAAGGAGTTCTTTGAACATATAATATTTGAACAAATACCAAGAGCACAAAATAGAGAAGAAAATGTTATGGCCATAGTAGGGTCCATTTTGGGCATCCCACCTAGAACAACGATATTCCATTCTTCATTGAGAATTTACGAATGCCGCCGTATGACATGCCAGAATATTATTTGGTATGCAAATTTGTTGGTCCCTTTTCCCCATGGTATTGTGACATCTTTAATTATGTTCACGATGGAACCTTTCCCATAAACATTTCTCGTACCAATTAACAAAACCTCATCCAACGTATAGCCCGTTATACCTACTACTTAAGGGCACACTCTTTCACTTTGAGGCTATGATGGGAATTTCTTACATTTCTTAAACTCGCATGCGAATCCATCCTAGCAATCAAAGAGGTGCACGAAGGAATATATGGGGCTCATACTAATGGGATCATCCTAGCAAAGAAGATACTCAAAGTAGGATACTATTGGCCTACCATGGAAAATGATTGTTGTAAACATGTGAAGAAATGCTTGGATTGTCAGAAGTATGGAAATTTGATACATGCACAATATAATCCTTGTAACCTATCACGACACCTTGTCCATTCTCAAAGTGGGGTCTCAATCTTATAGGTAAGCTTAACCTTGTCTCCTCAGATGGCCATAAGTTCATTATCACCGCTCATCGAATATTTCACAAAATGGGTGCGGGTTGTTCCTCTTACCTATGTTCAAGGCCCCGTGATACTAAATTTATAATGAACCATATCATCTGTTGATACGATATCCCCTCTTCCATTATAACTAACAATGGTAAGCCCTTTAAAAATAAAAATGTGAAAGTGTTATGCAAACGTTTTCAAATATCTCTCAAATTTTCAACCCCATATTACCCTCAAGGTAATGGGAAAGCCAAAGATTCCAATAAAACCCTCATTCGTATTATAGAGAAGATGGTGAATACAACAGGACGTAACTGGAATTTACATATTCATCCTGCCCTTTGGGAATTCAGAACATTTATCCGCACTCCTACAAGTTCCACTCCATACTCCCTAGTATTTGGCACAGAATTCATGTTACCTCTAGAGATCGAGATCCCCTCTTTGCATATCGAGCTCAGAGATTACCTAAACGAAGAAGAGGACTACAAAGTAGCTCGACTAGTAGAGTTGGAGCTATTAGATGAGAAATGACTTCACACCATTAATCACCTTAAAGTGTATCAAGATCGAGTAAGGCATTGAAGCTACAACAAAAGAGTGATACCTCGTCAATTTGAGGTAGGAGACTTGGTGTTAAAAGAAAATCAATTCAACACCATAAAATACCAAGAAAATAAGGGAAAATTTGAGCCTAATTAGCTAGGATCGTATGTTGTGGTTGACAAGTTTAGTTTAGGTGCATATAAGCTTTCCTATTCAGATGGTCAAGAGCTTTGGGAACCCATGAATGCAATGCATCTTAAGTGTTTCTAGTCTTAGACACGGGGTCCCTAAAATATCATAAAACAACAAAAATTATAAAAATAGAAATAAACATGTGCATCCAATAGTGAAAACCACACAATCATGGTACTTTTGACAAGTCCTTTGGTGAAAACTGCTTGTCATGGCATTGAAGGATCCGTTGTTCATAAGAATTTGAGGTCTAGGAGTATGATAGCTTTCTCCTAAGCTAGTCTTTGCTTTTGTTTGAGTCCCTTGTGAGTCCTGTCCCTCTTTGTCCTAATTTGGTTGATCCTACTTTTTAATGTGAAGAGTTTGACTTTGAACGTTCCCATCTCACACTGCGCGGCAACTTCGCATTGTCACTTATTACAGCCAAAGCAATGAATCTTGTGCATAACATGTGGCATTCTTCCCTTATATAACCCATTTGAAGCTAGGGGCATCCACATTTCTTTATTTCCTTGCACATTCGCTTCAAAAAATTTCTTAGAAAACATCAAAAACATTTGTATAATTTTTGAAAATCCCAAAACATACAAATATGTTAGTTGAGAAAATAAAAACATTCAAATACATTTCATAGAAAAATCCAAAACAATAGAAAATTGTCTTGAGATAATACCAAAAAAACTACCGAGAAACGTCCCAAAATTGTCCCACAAAAACAAAGTAGTAGTTTGCTTACTTTAGTTGTTGGTTTGTATGGTTTTAGTTGCATTGCTTTTTCATCTTGTGTGAGTTAAATTAGATTCATTTGCTTATTTATATTGAGTGTTACTTTAATCTTAGGCATTGCATTGAGTTCATTTTATCTTGCATACTTGTAGATAGTTGTGTTGTCTTGATTAGATTTGATTAATTTTTGCTTGTTGTTTACTTGTTCAGTTTGTTGTCATTTCATCATCATATCATCTATCATCACATCTATACATCATATATCAATAAAGGCTAAGCTACATAATCATGAACATGAAATTAAACATGTATGCTAAGCTAACATCATATCATATATCATAATTTAAGCAACATGTGCTACAAACATAAACCACAATAAACATACGATTAAACACGATATCTCATAAATGAGATTTGATACATCACTAATCCATCAAATCATCATAAATATAAATGTCTCGTGTATAAAATCAATGTATCTTGATGCATATAATATACAAAATTCCATCATGGGAATAGGTCAAAATGTGCCTTCATCATGAGGCATGATAAAAACAGTACATATACATCCATACAAAATAATTCCCTCATATTGAGGCCATACACCAAAAATATACATCAAGTACATCAATCAAAGAGTCAATCATGACTCTCACCCTCTCTCGAGACTTCTTGGTCTAGTTTTCCACTAGGTGGGGGCGTGCATTATGATGGACCCGTGGAAGGTGTTGATCCATGCTGATCTAAAGCATGTTGTACGGAGGGTTGTTGTGATCGGACCTCATTGATCATGAGGTCCTTTGTGACCTAGAATGTGACAGGTCATCAGATATCTGACTGAAAATAGAAACTCTCTGCTCCATTGGGACAACCACATGATAGTGCACCCTGTACTAGGTTGCCTCAGCTATGAGGGATTCACTTTGGACTACCAAAAATTGTACTCCTAAGGGAGTACCTCCCTGTTGTAGTGTATCATGCTCCACTTTCACACTTGCTAGATATTCCCGCAACTGGACTCTCTTTGCTAAAGATTTGTCCTTCTCAACATGTAGTTGTGCCCTCTTTATGGTCACATGATCTTGCTCTTTCCTAAGCTAACATCTCTTGGTCCTGAGCTGATCTTGCTCTAAGGAAATTTGATCCCTCTCTAAGGAAATCTAATCTCTCTCTTAGTATCCTGAAGTTGTAGGCCTATAACCTACTATAGTTATAGCTAGAAGGAAACCACCTATCCACCAATGTGTATATCCTCCTCCATATCCTCTTCACCTCCGCCTTCTCCTCCACCTCTTCGTGGACTATGCGGTGGTGATGGAGGTTCCCTGTAATGGTGCCCGTAATGAAACTTCAAGTGGCATCCGTGGTACCAACACCTATGGCTGCACCAATACCTATTGTTTCACTACCATCTGCGAGAACTACTACCTATTGTACCTATTTTCTCACTTGTGGCCCTACCTGCAAACCTTCTTATGGATCTACCTAATCATGTGCTCTGGGATTTGGACCTTGTACCCGTGCCGCTACATTTAATCTTGCATGAGGAATCGACAAACGCCGAAGAAGAAAAAAATAGCATACCATCATGCATAAACCAGGGTAATCCCTTGATCACCTATCTCGTGTTCACTTTGCACCCAAGGTTGTGGAACCACCTGTAAGAAGCTAGTGTGAGCTCATCCTAGCCTAATCGAGGCCCTATATGAAAGGTCTCTTTGTATCTACACCCGTACCACATCACATCGCCAAGAATCCCATGAATGAGACCAAACTGTCATTGGACCCTGTCCACTCTATACCACTCAATGATATAGCTCCTACTCCCAATAATGAAGTGATCAACAGCTATAGTACTCAAATCTGCCACATCCTGATACCACTGATATAGCATGTACGGCCGCTATGTAATCATATGAGGTTATACCTCATCAAAATATCACCTGTAATAATATGTTTCTCTTATGTGGCCATGAATATCATCTTCATTTGGAACCTAGCCCATGATAGACGGTTCGCCAAGGGCTCGAGCTCACAATGCTCTTGTGGGGCATCCTATGGAAATATGGTCCCATACCTATATATATAATAAAGTAGCAGGACCCATGGTCTTTTGACCACAGTAAGCTATCAAGTGAAGATCTGCATACAAATGCATTAGTATACATTGTCCCCAACAATAAACCTCTCCCTACATAAGGTCGTGTATCTTTCCTATCGACCCAATGAAAAATGAGCACCGGTCTTATCAGGCACCAACGACAGGTACCGACAAGAACTATGAGGTATATTGTAACCCATCCAAGTCGATGATCAGCCACACATCTTATAATTTCCACCGACATAACTCAATGAGGAATATCTCGCTAATCCAAAAATCATAGCAATGCTCCATAGATTACGACCGTGATGGCCAAAGCATATGTCACTAACTAACCCAAAATGGGCGCTCTAAGAATCCGCCAAACATCCTCCAAGGTAATGCTCATCTCACCTATAAAAATGTGAAATGTCTAGCTCTCGCTCGCCATCTCTCATCTAAAGTGTGAGCAGGCTATGATCCAAATTGATACGTGGCAAAGCGAGCCACATGTGAGAGGCCCATAATATCCAATAGCGTCTCCAAGTAGATGTGATATCCTCGATGGAATATCACCTTAAAGGTCAGAAGCCGACCATGTCACTCCCGCATCCCTAATTGAGGTAGGTCTCCCTGCTGTGAGCTTAGTTAGGTCATTTATTATGAACTTATTCTTCTATTTTATCATTTTATTCTTCTATTTTCATAATCTAATTCATTTATCCTGTCATCTAAGTTTTCCTAAAACTTCCTAGTTCTTTTAGCAAGTCATTCGAAAATTATTTTTAGCACCTCCGTGCCCATATCGATCTTAGTTCCCTGTGGCATCAACTCCCCAAGCGTCAATGCACCCTTTTCTATGTGACGCCTACTCATTCTCTTAAGCGCACTCCAATTTTTCTCCCACCTCCTCACTCACACCAGCAGTGACAATTTTGGTGCTAGTGTGTCCTTTCAAGCACATCCGCACATGCATATGCACCTTTTGACCATGTAAACACCAAAGATGCATCCTTATGCCTTTGGCATGGACATGCCTGTGCATCTTCAATGCAAGCATGCCACCGTGAATGCTTATGCATCCTAAGGGACGTGTTAGCGCTTTCATGAGTAATTTATACCCTAATTAATATGATTTAAGGCTAGTAAATACACCGTAAAATGAAAAAGGTGAAAATTTTGACTTTGTGTACCTACGGGCCATCCCCGAGAAGATGTATGTAGTCTCGAACGTGATCCACATGGTGTTTACGGTTCTACACCCTCATCATTTCCTCTTGTAAATCAAAGCTCAATCAGCAGTAAAAGGATAACTATATGTGGTAAATAACTCACCGCAATGGTTTTACCCTCGTCACGTGGTTAATGTACCCACTTTGACCCCTCACGTTGTGTCTCTCACCCTTGAGGTGCCCTAGGACCAAAAGTGATTCTTCTAAATTCCTCTATCACTCGTCGCGATGATTATTTTTAATAAATAATTATTTTTGCCCGCTTTTGCTACATGGGGCATGTTTTTCTTCTCTCGCAACCATTTACGCTACATGAGGCATATTTATGTTTTCCAACGTCTTTTCACATTGTCTCATAACTTCATTGTTTTTTCTACAATATTTTCCTCTCAAAAATTCAAAAATCAAAACATTATAAATTTCATCAAATCACCAAGAATCCCATGAATGAGACCGAATTGTCGTTGGACCCTTTCCACTATGTACCACTCAAGGATATAGATCCTACTCCCAATAATAAATTGATCAACAATTGCAAAGACTCAACTTTGCCACATCCCGATGCCACCGATATAACCTGTACGGCCACCATGTAATCATATGAGGTTGTACTTCATCAAAATATCACCTGTAACAATATGTCTCTCATATGTGGCCGTGAATATCATCTCCATCCGGAACCTAGCCCATGATAGAGGGCTCGCACGAGGGCCCGAGCTCATAATGCTCATGTAGGGCATCCTATGGAAATATTGTCCCATGCCTATATATCTCGTAATAAAGTAGCAGGACCCACGGTTTTTTACCACAAGAAGCTATCAAGTGAAGATCTACATATAAATGCGTTACTATACATGATCTCCAAGTAAACCTCTCCCCGCATAAGGTCGTGTATCTCTCCTATCGGACTCCAATGAGCCGAGCACGGTTTTATCAAGCACCAACAGGTCTTGACAAGAGCTATGAGGTATATCGTAACCCATCCAAGTCGTTGATCAACCATACATCCTATAATTTCCACCGACATACCCAATGATAAATATATGCTACTCCAAAATCATAGCAATGCTCCATGATTATGACCGCGATGGCCATCATATATCACCAACTAAACTTGAATGGGCACTCTAAGCATCTCGCCAAACATCCTCCAATGTAATACTCATCTCGCTTTATAGAAAGTTGAAATGTCTATCTCTCGCTCTGCCATCTCTTAGCTAAAGTTGTGAGTAGGCTATGATCTAAAGTGATCTCGTGGCACACGAGCTACATATGAGAGGCCTGTAACATATAGTAGCATCTCCAAGTAGATGTGATCTCATCGGTGGAATGTCGCCTTGAAGGTGCGAAGCCACCGTGTCACTCCCACGTCCCTAATCGAGGTAGTTCCACATGCACGATTAGTTAGGTCATTTGTTATGATTTTATTCTTCTATTATATCATTTTATTCTTCTATTTTCATAATCTAACTCATATATCCTATCATCTAAGTTTTCCTAAAACTTCCCAATTCTTTTAGCAAGTTGTTTAAAAATGCTTTTAGCACCACCTGCGACCCACACAATGCAAGTACCCCATTGTGGAATCAGCACCCCCAAGCATTAGTGCACCCTTTTCTATGTAGGCACCTACTCATTCGCTCAAGCGCACTCCAATTTTTATCCCACCTCCTAGCTCACACCAACACGACACTTTTGGTGCTAGTGTACCTTTTGAGTGCATCCACACATGTGTATGCACCTTCGACCATGTAAACACTAGCGTGCATCCTTATGCACCTTTGGTATGGACATGCCTGTACATCTTCAATGCAAGCCCACCACCGCGAACACTGCATCCCAAGGGACACGCCGATGCTTTTGCACGTAATTTCTACCCTAATTAATATGATTTAAGGCTAATAAATACACTACAAAATGACAAAGGTGAAAACTTTGACTTTGTGTACCTGTGGCCATCCCCAAGAAGATGCGGGTAGTCTCGAACATGATTCACATGGTGTTTCCGATTCTACACCCTCGCCATTTACTCTCATAAATTAGAGCTCAATCAACAATAAAAGGATAACTATATGTGGTAAATAACTCACCACGATGGTTTTTACCCTCGCCGCATTATATATGTACCTATTTTGAGCCCTTGCATCGTGTCTTTCACCCCGAGGCTCCTTAGGACCAAAAGTGATTCTTCTAAATTCTTCTAGCACTCGTCGCGATGATTATTTTTAATAAATAATTATTTTTCTCCTGTTTCGCTACACTCTGGGGCATGTTTTTTCTTCCCAACGACCCTTTGCTACACCGGGGCATATTTATGTTTTCCAGCGTCTTTTCACGATGTCTCATAACTTCATTATTTCTTCTACAATATTTTCCTCCCAAAATTTCAAAAAATCAAAACAGTATAAATTTCATCTCATCGCCGAGAATCCCATGAATGAGACTGAACCGTCGCTGGACCTTGTCCACTTTGTACCACTCAAGGATATAGCTGCAGTACTCAACTCTACCGCATCCTGATGCCACTGATATAACCTATATGACCACCATGTAATCATATGAGGTTGTACTTCATCAAAATATCACCTGTATTAATATGTGTCTCCTATGTGGCTGTGAATATCATCTCCATCTGGAACCTAGCCCATGATAGAAGGCTCACCGAGGTCCCGAGCTCACAATGCTCCTGTGGGGCATCCTAAGGAAATATGGTCCCATGCCTATATCTGTAATAAAGTAGTAGGACCCACGATCTTTTGACCATGTGAGGCTATCAAGTGAATAGTTGCATACAAATGCATTAGTATACATTGTCCCAGTAGTAAACCCTCTCCTGCATAAGGTCATGTATCTCTCCTATCAGACCCAATGAAAAACAAGCACCAGTCTTTTCAGGCACCAACGGGAGTCTTGTGATAAGAGCTATGAGGTATATTGTAACCCATCCAAGTCACCGATTAGCCATACATCCTATAATGTCCACTAACATACCACTGGCGAGGAATATCTGCTACTCTAAAAATCATAGCAATGCTCCACATGATTACGACCTTGATGGCTGACATATGTCACCAACTAACCCTAAATGGGCACTCTAAGAATCTGCCAAACATCCTCCAAGGTAATGCTCATCTTGCCTATCAAAAGGTGAAATGTTTGGCTCTTGATCCTGCCATCTCTAAGCTAAAGTTGTGAGCGAGCTATAATCCAAAGTGATATGTGGCAAGTGAGCTACGTGTGAGAGGCCCATAACATCCAGTAGCATCTCCAAGTAGATGTGATCTCATCAGCGGAATGTCACCTTGAAGGTCGAAAGCCTCCTGTGTCGCTCTCGCATCCCTAATCGAGGTAGGTCCACCTGCACGGTTATTTAGGTCATTTGTTATGATCTTATTCTTTTATTCTTCCATTTTCACAATCTAATTCATCTATCATGTCATCTAAGTTTTCCTAAAACTTCCCAGTTCTTTTAAGCAAGTCATTCAAAATTGCTTTTTAACACCATCGCACCCCATATAGCGCTAGTGCCCCCATTGTGGAACCAACGCCCCTGGGCAACGCGCCCTTTTCTACGTAGGAACCTACTCATTCGCTCAGCGTGCTCTAATGTTTCTCCCACCTCCTAGCTCACACCAACGCGACACTTTTGGCGCTAATGTGCCCTTTCAAGCGCATCCGCACATGTGTATACACCTTTTGATCATGTAAACACTAGCGTGCATCCTTATGCACTTGCACAAACGTGCTTGTGCATCTTCAATGTAAGTGCACCGTTGCGAATACATGCGTGTCCCAAAGGATGTCATCTCACTTTTGCACACAATTTCTACCCTAATTAATGTGATTTAAGGCTAATAAATACACTACAAAATGACAAAGGTGAAAATTTTGGCTTTGTGTACCTACAGGTCATCCCCAAGAAGACTCATGTAGTCTCAAACGTGATCCACATGGTGTTTCTTGTTCTGCACCCTCACCATTTCCTCTTGTAAATTAGAGCTCAATCAATAGTAAAATGATAACTATATGTGGTAAATAACTTGCAGTGATGGTTTTTATCCCTCGTCCGCGTTGTACATGTACCCATTTTAACCCCTCACATCGTGTCTCTTGCCCCAGAGGTGCCCTAGGACCGACATGATTCTTCTAGCACTCGCCGCAATGATTATTTTTAATAAATAATTATTTTTCACTCATTTTTGCTACACAGAGGCATGTTTTTTCTTCCCAGCAACCCTTTCTTCTACCTGGGGCATATTTATGTTTTCCAACGTCTTTTCGTGATTTCTCATAACTTCATTATTTCTTCTACAATATTTTCCTTCCAAAACTCCAAAAAATCAAAACAATATTAATTTTTCAAAAATCCAAAAATTTGGTAAAAATCTAAAAAAAAATTGTAAAAATTTAAAAAAAAAAAAAAAATTGGTAAATGGCATGCCTACAGTGAAAGCTTGTATCAAATGCATTTCCCTCAAACATTAAAATTTTCCATACAAAAACATCTTTCTTAGGTTCTTGTTTGTTCTTGTCTCAAATGAATTGTGGATCATTGTGATCTACCTCCATTAACAAAGTTGGCTTGCTTACTATGTCGGTAGTCCCGCACAATAGTGAGTTGTCAAAGACTATGTCATAGTGCATGAATATTTTTCATGGGACCGCTTGTGTCCTCCGTTATTCCCCTCACATGTATCCTTGCTTGGGGCACCATTTTTAACCCTTGTCGTTACAACACGAACATTCGGGAACTAAAGCTTGATAACAAAAACATTGGTGTAATTGTCTTGAACGTTGTTTATTTGAGTATGTGTGATTGTACTTATTTCTCTGTTATGTTATCTGGTTTAATTTCTCGTATTGCATTGCATTATGTTATTTGCATGGAGTTACGCATTTTTAGCAATGAACAAATGTTAACAATATAGCTTTTCATGTTATTTTACACTTTTGTTTATTTTAATAAAGGTCGATGATGTAGATCATAGGGGCAACATGATGAAACAAAGTTGTTTATTAAAGATTGGATGCAAGATTTATTCCTACATTCTCCACTGTCATGTCATTTCACTGTTAATTTTTCTTCCAAATCACCTGGGGCAATAAACAATCACGGTTATCCCTATCCCATTTCTTCTATCCGTCTCGATCGTATTTTCGATCATCGATTGACTTCTTCTATCACCCCATCGACACTCGAGGGGGCATGCTTCATTGTACTAATTTTATTCAAAAATTTACTTGCTTATGCTTGTCTACTATGTTTGAAGTGACGTCACTTACTTCACCTCAAACAGGGGAAAATGTAGACACCTAAATTCCGCTTTTGCAATCTTATTGGTAAAAGCACACTAATCACTCTCATTCTTACCATTTCTGTTATAATTAGTGATTTTTGTTGATTAACTAACGTTTCTTACCATTTTGGTTAATTAACAACGCATTGTTGATTACCTATCCTCTTTCGCATTCAGGATGCCAATTTACAACACATTGTAAGTCAAAATCCTCTTCCGAACACACAATTAGCAATTATTAGCTAATTAAGCCTATTTTACCTTTGTTTTGGTCAATAAACCATATTATTGGCTTAAACCCCTCTTCCAACCATTCAAAATCACCCCACTTCCCTCCACAACATCTCAGAAGGATTCAAAATCTTATCCTAGCCTCTTAATTGACCCTAAGTGGTTGATTAAGGCTCCTCACATCCTAATCACTTGTTAATTCACTAATCATGATTAGCAAGCCTTAATCAAGATTAACAAACCTTAATCTACTTTGTGCTTTTAGTCCCACATGCACCAAGATGCAAGTTTTCCTCAAAGGAAAAACTATAAAAAGGACTAACCACATACCTTTAAACTTTACACCATGCTTTGAATTGCATATCATATAACAAATATGATTAAGAGCCAAGCTCAATCTTTGCCTCCAATCTTCAATGGGGTTAGTAGATGGGTATCCAATATGACCTTGTAGTCATTGTTGGAGAGACCATCTCACCTCTCTTAAAGTAGCAAGAAACCCAATTTGATTGCCCTCTTAGATCTAATGAGGTCTTTTGTAGTTAGCAATTTATATTATGTAGCCGTGCTTTAGCTAGGATTGATTTATATCATGTTAGTTGTTCCAAGCATTTCATTAAGCTTTTATCATTGATGTAACTATTATTAGATTCATAAAGCATTTGTTAATAGACTATGTGGTGTTAGTCTTGTTAGTTTACCTTTGCTTGAAATTTTAGTAGTCTTCACATTGTCCATGATGAATTAATTAAGAAGTTTATGTGATTTTTACTGTGTGATTCCTATGTAAAACTGATCCAAATTTTAGAGTAGGAAGGGAAAATATTACAGAGAAAATGATAGATATTTTGATTAAAATGATGACTTGATGTTAGGGTTCTTAACATGAAAATTATATCATGCCTTGTATTTATTTTATAAACGATTTCATGTTTTCTTTCTTGATTAAAATTATGCTTGTGTTTTTGTTTCCATGCATTTTGGGGTCATAATTTTACTTAACCTTCTTTGTAAAATTTAGGCCTTTAGCCTAGTCATATGGTTCTCTTTGATGATTTCTTTGGTGAGGTTTAAACATCTTAACTTCCTTAGTTTATGATTTTTATTTAAAATGATGAGTTTAGGCTGAATAAGTTGGCCAACCTTTTTGTTCGTGTGGGGGTTTGAGTTGGGAGTTCACAAGCTTCCTACTTTCTTATAGAAATTATATTTTCTAAGAGCGGAATTCGAACTTGTTAGGATTATTCTTGAATCCATTCTTCATTCTCTCCTAAATGGATATATATCTTTCTAACCCTATTTTGGATTTGATGAAAGGTCTCCTTTTCCTTCAAAGGATATTTAAAGGTTTATTCTTGAATCCATCCTCTCTTCTATCCTATAGGGATTGGCTCTTTTCTAGCCCTATTTTGGATTTGAGAAATGGTCTCCTTTTCCCTCAAAGGAAATTTGAAGGTTTATTTTATCTTACCATTTTAGTGGTGATTTGAGATATGCGAGATAATTTTTTTCTCCACGATATCTCCTCCCCCTCCCTTATTGATTATTTTTGGTTTTTTTCCTGGAAATTGTAGAGTCTTGACTTTTGTTTGTGGTGGCTTAAAAAAGAAGAAGAAAGGAAACTCTTGTAGTCTTACGATGGCTAGTTTTACCCATATCTACACATTCATATCAAATTATAAACCATGTGTTGATCGTGTGTTCTACCTTCCTCTTTAGTTACTTTTCCAATTGTGGGATCTCAGCTTGAGGGTTTCTAGAGTTTTCTACTTGATGATAGCAATATAGTTGGGAGGTGCAAACTTCTTGCCTTAGTTGTTAGGTAACTAGTTTAGGAAGCTTTTATTGGAGAAGGGACATGGAGCTTGTGGTTTGTCTTGGATGTACATGTGGCTTATTTTTATGGATTTTATGCCTTTTAATCTTGTATTGAATTTAAAAGGAATGGAGGAAATTTGTTATAGGCTTTATTTGTAAAAATAATTGTAAAGAATGCATCTTTTGTTCCCTTTTCAAAAAGGAAGAAATCATTTAAGTTCAACTTTATATTTTTTATGCAAGATATGGAAATGGAATTAATGTTTTAACAAAATTTACTTTTCATTTTTAGTTCATTATGCAAAAGAAAAAAATGCTTCAACAATTGTTCTTCATCCTTAATTTCTTAAGTGCTTAAAGAGTAAGTCATTTTTGTGTATTAATTTTTGCCATATTCAAACAACACCTAATTTATCAACACTTAATTTATTTTGAAACTAGATTTCTTCATTGTTGTGCAAAATTTTGCAACATAATTTTAGATTCTATAGATTAATTGTCATTATTTTTTGAAAATATTGTGCTAAATTTTCCATCTTTTCCTTCATAAATTGGTTGAGATTAACAATATTGTTTCTCAATTTTTGTGCATCATCATGCCCAAAAATCAATTTTTAATCAAATTTACTATCTTTATTAATCTCAAGAAGTTTCTCGAATTTTTAAAACAGTTATGATAAAATTAGTAGCTAAAATAAAAAACCATGTCCTTGTTAATCATTGTTGGGAGGATTTTCCCTTACGATTTCTTTTCTTTTCTTGTGACCCAAAATGAAAGGGTGGTACTAACGAGACCCCCTTAAACACTAAATATTACTAGTTCATGAAAAGTGATTAAAAAGCTATTAAAATTTTGTGGGCCTCAAGTCGACCATCATAGGTTGTCAAATGCTTTGGGCCCATAAATATTCATATTTGTGAGGCATCAAATGATTTTGAAGGTGTTGTGAAAGATGTGGGGGACATGTTCTGACTAAAAAGTTTTTAGACCATTTTCAAGTAAAACATTTAAAAATATTTTGAAGAGCATGAACCATTGTGGTTATCGGAAGATTTGGCCTCAAATACCATTTTTCGTTCGTATGGAAACTTGAGACTTCCCAAAAACATTATGAGAAGCAAGGGGAGTCATAATATTCCAACCATGCATTGAGCTCATTATAAATCAAACTTGAAATTAATCTAGAAAATTTGAAATATCTTGGAGACTCCATTAATGGAGGTCGTATAGGGGCTTAAAGAAAAAGTAGGCAAAACTATGAGCTTACCTTCGTCCATGTCCTCAAGCCCTATTTCCCTTTGTGTTTGAGAAACCTCGATTGAATTAAGATACATTTATAGAGTTTCGTAAGGATTTGTAGGGATTCCTTTATCATGCACAATCTAACAATTAACATAGGTTAGATCCAACATTGGAGATGTGATGCTTCATCCTTATTGGGTTCGGCCTAGATAATTTATGCACCTTTTGGGGCCATATAGGTCCTACCATATATTTTACGGATTCTATTTTCAATAAAGTAACTCAACTTGATATCAAAATCTAGATTTCTAACTTAAGGTACAAATATGAGACTTTCAATTGGTCATAATTGTCTAGAATCTCAGTTGAATCATGTTGAGTGTAGGAGTGTTCTATCAAATCCTACACGTTACTTGAACCATTTCAAAATTAATTTGAAGTCTAGATCAATACCTTGGGGTCAATTGAGCCATCTAGGCTCTTTTTAGACTTGTGGGCCATTGTGGCCACGTTAGGTTGGTTTTTGCAAGTGAGGTCGACATGTGCATTGTGATGACAATATGACCACATTTACATTAACAATCGCACATTTTGCTCATAGTGGATGGATAGGTTGATGCATGGAGCATCGTAGGTCATCTATTTATGCATTATAAGTTCTCAAAAGCTGATTTTGATCTTTTTATTTTTTCATATGAATATTTGGGCTTGACACATTTATTAACACTCATCCACCATGGGGAATTTTCCATCCTAATGGCACTTTTTACATCGTACCCACCTTGGTGTACAATTTCCTTTCAAGCCTACATTAATTATATAATGACCATCTTGGGCACTACTCCACAATAATGTGCTTATGTAAATAATACATGAGCTTGCATAGGGGCATATTACATACTTACCCAATGATATCTATATATGTTAGCATCATAGCTTTATTTGTCCTATCATGCACATGGTGTGTGTAATCTTTTTCTTTTGAGGTATGTACTTAACAGTTTATCATACAACTCAAAAGGGGTAAATATTTATATTACTTGTCTCCATTCTTTGATTTTACTCTCCATGATACATTTGTTATTTCCTTATCAAGATGATGTGTGACAATCCTAGATCAGATATAGACACATTGGTCTCATTGAAAGACGATTGAGATAAAGATTCAACATACACATTTTGTAGCATAATGTTAATCTAAATTTACCATTTGTTATCTTAATTAACACACATAATGTAAATTCCAAAAAAAAATGAGGGACATTTAATCAAACACTATATAGCTACTTCATGCACACATGGATATAAAACAATCTCAATTGATGATCATAATCTAAATATAAATATTAAAAAATAGAAGATCTAAAAAGTGCTTTTTAACACTTTAATGAAAATGTGCCACACTGATATTGATTTTATACCAATGAAACTAAGTAAACTCAACAATCCCATTATATAAAGCACTCATCATGTACCATTAATTATATTTAAAAGTGACCCCATTATGTATTCTCTCATACCAAGTAAAGGTATTGACATAGTCGAGAAAATCCACCATATGAGTCTCGCCATTGGTACCTCAAAATTGAAATTATGAAAGTATCATGATGATAACCACAATGAAAGAGGGTGACTCTCAAAATGTTATTAAAGCCATGTGAAAAAAATTCTTCAATGACTCAACCCCATTTTGGAAGAAGGGAGAGTGTTAGCAATTTGCTTCATTTAGAACTCCAATGTTTACAAGATGGGAGCATTGCCAACATTATCGTAAAGAATTGAATAGTATCGTCGTCCTAAGAAGGCTTTGAAGCCATTAGTTTACATAAACAAGGACTTTAAGTGTCAAGTATCATACGATGGAAAAAACTTTCAATTATTCTACCCACCACATTGATACAAACCATTGTTTTGTGGGATGTGATGGCATGCACATTTAGGATGATCGATGAGGGGTTACCAATGTGATACTCCTTAACATAATTATCTTTAACTTTTTAGCATCATTCGGTTGCTTGACATTTGAACCCTCATGGTCTACCTTCTCTCTCAATTGCTTCATCTGCCTTATTTTTCTTTTAGGTTCCTACATTTCAATCCCTTTCATGTCTAATAGGGTAAATTGAGTAGTTACCAAAGTTTTGTGTGATCCTTTCAACACTTTTGATGCCCACACCCTTTGTTTCATTCATGTTGTTTTGGCCTATGAGAACATGGGATTCAAGAGCTTGATGGAGGTTTTACAAGGATTTGATTTCAAATGACTGATCTAACCCATTAAGTATGAAAAAGATCTCAATTTTATGTCACATTATGATTTGTAAGAGATATGGAGGAGATATGATGATGGTGTTGAACCCAATGCCTTTTGAGGGCTCGGAATTTGGCAATAAAGTTATCTGAAATCTAAAAGTACGCAACCCATGAGATGTAAACTTGTTTAAAAACAAACACATGGCTCTCTTTTGACCAAATATTCCATTTCTTATCATGCCTACCCTTGTCTTACCTCCTTCAAGTGACTACAATGAGACATTGACAATACTTCCTAAGCAAAAATTTAGGAGGCCTTCAACGCTATAATCCAATTTGAGGGTGTTGTAAAAGGCTTTATTATTGGAAACAAAGTTTAACCATGGTAATGGTGTAACCACAATGGCAACCCATGGATGATGAGAGGTGTTTGGTGTTTCGACATGTGTTCTTGAGGCCCTTCTAGGTGGGTTATCACTTTACCTCTTCTAATATCAATTGTTATGTACCTTGGGATATGATATTATAATGTATATGGGTTGATGGAGATGTCAACATGTGGCACACATCCCCCTTAGTTAGTTATATGTTTATAATATATGGGGTCACATAGGAATTAGTTATATTGGGTAATGAGTCGGCCTACATTGGGATTAGGTGTTACCCATCCATTAAGAGTGATGTATGTCTATATAAAAATATGAGTATCATTATAAGTTATGACATGGATGTATGAGTTGAGTCTTCTACTTAGTAGAGGTATATTGGAGGTGCCCCCATCAAAGTGGATTCCCATCTTGGGAGATTGTGGAGTTACTCCTTCCTTAAGGAGCATTATATGGTGTTGCCTTACCTTAAGGGTATTATTATGCATATATTGAATATTTGGGCATCTTGGCCCACCAATATCTCGTGTTGGGTTATCTTCTACATATTATTCAAAATATTCATTTATTATATGCAAAGATCATATCAAGTGGTATCAGAGCAACAATCTAGGTAATTTGTGGGATGAAACCCTAATTTCAGTTATTCGCTTATATCTTGCAATTGAATAAGAATTCTTGAGATATTTTTGTGTGAAGTGTGTAGACATCATTCAAAGAATATTCCTAGAAAATTTCAAATTTTTGGAGTTGGTTTTGCGAAAGATATGTCAAGTTTAGGTTTGAAACCCTAATTTTTATGTTTGGTCTATATTTTCCGAATTGTGGCGAAACATTTATTGATTTTTTTTGGGTTGAGGTAAATACATTTCAAGGTTAAACCCTTAAATTTTCAGAAATTTTTGATCTGTTTTGAGTGGGTTATTTTTGTTTTATGGTTTTTAATAAATTCGTTCCATAGATTGAAATATTAGGAAATTTTCAAAATTTCTTACATTTTCATAAAGATCTCAAAAATATGATTTGGGTTTGTGTTATTTTTGGATTTTTGGCCGACCTCTAACTAAAAGGGGTAGGGAATTTTTTTATCAAAAGGTCTATTCTTAAAACCCTAGTTTTTGTGGAGATGGTGTGATTAATGTTAGAGAATGGTGGAACAAATTTAAGGAGAGATATTTTCCATCATTAAATATTTGGAGGTTCGAATTTTAGATTAGTGGCCCTACACGAATTTAAGGAAAGATGTAATTGGTCTTAGGAGGATCTGGAACAAGTTTTCATGGATAGATGGGACACAAAAAGAAGAAGAGGAGGAAGAAGAATGTAAGGATAATAGTGAGGAATAAAAATTAAAAGAAGAGGAAGAAGAAAATGTTGATGTTGAAGATGCTACACATGATTTAGAAGGAGAGATAGTGGATCAAGATACGAGTTCAAATAATGCATCTCCAAGGAAGGAAGCTTCAATATTTCAATTTAAAGGGTGCATTCAAAGGAAAAAGGTAATTGTTTCAATAAACCCTAATAGAAAATATAACTTCATCAATATGGATGTAGCTCAACATCTACATGTTCAAGCAAAGAATATCAAGGAAGCTCAGGTGGATGGTAAGAAAATTTAAGTCTTTGAAGATTTAAAGCTCTCTATGGATAAATATGTTTTTCATTCATATTTTTATGCTTTAGATATGTATGATATGGATATTGTTCTTGGTTATCCTTGGTTAGAGACCTTGGGAACAATTAATATTAATGTGCAAAAAAAAAAAAATCATGAAGATATCGTACAAGATAGGATATCAAACTTAAGAAGGAACAAAGTAATGTCAAGATGGAGCATGAGTATGAATTTGAAGATGGTGAAGAAGGGAATAAGGATGATTCAGAAGGAGAACATGATGAAAAAGAAGAAAATAATTCATCTACTAAAGAGAAAAAAGAAATAGCAAACAACAAGGTGGAAGAGGAAAAGAAAGTTGAAAAAGGTTGATAAGGTTGAGGATACTAAGGTTGCACCATATAGACACCCACATCATCATGAGAGGAAACAATCATGGAGACATGTTAGGACACATGAGGGCAACAATCTATATGGATATACAAGGAATTGGAGGAGCAATCATTATGGTTATACATGGCATCAATGGAGCAACAATTATATGACATGGAATCACTTCAATAATTATTATGGATATGCATGGATGTCGAGGAACAAATATGGACATGGATGGAATCAAAGGAGTGCATGGAATATGGAATCAGATTTGAAGAAGTATCACCCACTAAGATTTCATATGGGTGGTTGGATGATCAAGCATTGCGACAAGTGTGCAATGATTTAAAACAACTCACGATATGGCTTCTTCTTATGGTTGGGACGAAACATGTCAAGGAGGGACGGAATGTTATGTACCTTGGGATATGATATTATAATGTATATGAATTGATGGAAATACTTGCATGTGGCACACATCCCCTTAAATTTTTTAATATATGGGGCCACATATGAATTAGTTATATTGGGTAATGAGTCGGCCTACATTAGGATTAGGTGTTACCCATCCATTAAGAGTAATGTATGTCTATATAAAAGATATGAGTATCATTATGAGTTATGTCATGGATGTATGAGTTGAGTCTTCTACTTGGTAGAGGTATATTGGAGGTGTCCCCCTCAAAGTGGATTCCCATCTTGGGAGATTGTGGAGTTACTCCTTAAGGAGCATTGTATGGTGTTGTCCTACCTTAAGGGTATTATTATGCATATATTGAATATTTGGGCATCTTGGCCTACCAATATCTCTTGTGTTGTGTTATCTTCTACATATTATTCAAATTATTCATTTATTATATGCAAAGATCTTATTATCAACGATTTGGAAATTTGAGTTATGCTTATAGTTTCTTTGCCCAACATAGTAGAATTTTATGTCATAGTTCTAAGTGTTTTACTCACTTGGTTCATCTTTGGGTTATCTTGTTGTCAATGTCATTTTATGTAGAAGTTTTGGTTAATGAACTCTTATTGGCCTTGCCAATATAGGCTAAGTGGTTGTTTATACTAACTTTGTACCTTGTTTTATCCTAACCAATAACGGACAATGACACAATTCCTAGTTGCATAGCAAAAAGGAAATAACTAAAGAGGTTACATAGAGCTCATGTGATGTAACAATTGACTTGTAGGGAATCTCAGTCTTGAACATTATTAGCAAAATTTGATTCAATTCATATTTCTCAATTACATATGACTATTTTGTCCATGTACAATCTAATGGAGATGAGACGCCATAACATTAATTTTTGCATTACCCTTTAAATAAGTTGCATCAAAATATTTATTTAAAATATAGTACGAACATTTTGTTATGTCTTGTTTCATTGATTACACCAAGAGGTGTTCCTATAGTGGCATGCAAGGAGTAATGGTGTGCGTTGATTGAAAAAAAAATTACTTGCCGACTAATATTTAATAGTTAAAATAATTTATTTTTAATGTTCAATAAATAAAATAAATATATGATTATGTATTTATACAAGTGTTAATCCGTAAATAATTGTGCGGGGATATCACTACGAAAGGAAATTCAAGATAGGTAGGTAACAAGTTTTTAGATCTTTACTTTTAAGTGTATTTTTACGTTTACATGTAAGTAACTATATTAATTTTTAGTGGAAGATAATTAGTGCGAGAATAAATAATATGTGTGAATAAGTGTGAAGAAAATTCAAGCTAGGTAAGTAATAAGTTTTTAGATTTTTACTTTTGGATGTATTATTTACGTTTACATGTAAATAAGTATATTAATTTTAGTGTAAGAGAATAAATAATAGGTGTGAATAAGTGTGAATATATAGTTTATGATGTATTTTTACTTTTTATTTTAGTTTTTACTTTTAAATGTATTTTTCCATTTTATTTTAGTTTTAAATTTTAAATGTATTTTTACTTGTTGGTTAGTTTTATTTTGTTTTGCTTTTAGATGTGTTTTATAAATAAAACATATAAATAAATGTTTTATATTTGTAATTAAAATTTAACTATCATAGATATCTTAAATGCATCTATCTAAAATACATCGAGAGATCAATCTCGAGGTGCCTATCTAACTTATGTGAGAATTCCAATGTAGGCAACTCAGATTAATATCTATCAATGTCTTTTAGATAGATGTATTTAAGATATCTATGTTAGTTTATTTCAATGATAGTAAGTTGTGACTTATCTCTTGCTTCATTTATTAGTGGCAACAATAGTAAGTTATGATGTGTAGCAAGGAAGTCATTTTCAAAATGGTTTTAAGGTAAACATTAAATACTAACCTAAATTCATATGGATTATTGCTCTCATCATGTTACATTGATCTCTTCAATCAATCTTTACACCATTGAGGATGACTTGATGTCTTCAATACAATGAGGAACTTCCCCAATCAATAGCAACATTGCAACCTCCTCGATGTCAACAATTTTAATAAAAAAATAAATGTTTACAATATAGGGGATATTTTTAATTGATAAAATAACATTTTGTTTACATTTACACTTTCATATTTGTATTTTGGAGGTTTCATTTATCAACGGTCAATGATCAATATCATAAATGCTAATATAAATTAGTTCAATAATATAACAGTTCGATAATATAATTAAAAAGCTATAAAATGTTTTGTTTTTTTCATTCTCATATATATAAACTCTGCCATCCTCATCATCTTCAAAATCCATGGAAAAATACACAACCACCAAATAGTATGTTGAATTCCAAGATGCCCTTTCATAAAAAAATATAATTATACTTTTTTTGGTCTATAAGGCTACTATTATTCTAAGCCTCAAGGTACCACCTGGTGCATAGCAGTAGATCTGGCCTCAAATACCACGTGTAGTGAAGATGAAACTCTGCTCCATGTGGCTCGCAAATTCTCGACTTTAACATTGAATAACATGCTAATTTCCATTTGCTTTCAACTTTTATCAATCTTTTAATTATTTGTGTATGTCCTCTTGAGACATATTTCATCCAATTTCACAAAACAAAACTAAAAAGAACACGGCATGATTTCATCTAGCCTTTGGTTTAATTACCATTGCCAAAGAAATTGGTTACATTACATGGCTCTTCATTGGCATGGATTATTATATTAATAAACTCAATGATGGCACCAATAGAATGACTTCATGACTTCACTTCAGCATATGGCCCGGGCATGAGAACAGACGTGCTTTAGAAAATCAACGATTGAAGTAGCTAATGTGATTAATCACTATTTTCCACCTCACCCAATCCAAACTACCCTCAGAATGGTATAATGATTCCAGGAATTGACAACGTGAAATCTTGACCATTTGAATTTGAGTTCCTATACTCTTTAAAAGATTTTATCATAACAATATCAAATCTCAAATGACCGTTTTATTTCCACAATGTTAATGCACACGTTATTTTTTTGCCACATGATGCACACATTATTTTTTCCTCAAAACCAGGATCCATAATAGAACTCGCACATTAAGATATCAAAAGTTTGGTTTTGAAATTGGAAATGTTTTCAAAATTACAGAATGTTTTGGAACTTGAGGACCCCGCAAGACGATCTAGAGCATGGCATGAAAACCAGGCATACGAGCTTATGATTATGAAAGCATATATATCACAAACCTTATTAGAAAAAAACCCAGATAGTATAATTTACATCTCATTGTAGAAGATCAAAACAGATTTTGGAGCCACCAGAAAAGGATACAAATAGACTAAAACTACATTTTTTAATGAATGGATATCTTAGTTTCTATAATTACTAACCAATTTTTAAATTATTAAGAAACTCTCTGGTGCATCGGCCTTTTCATATTATTAATTTCAGCATTTTCTTGCGATTTGAAATGAATAGTCGCTAAATTATTTACTATTTATCGGACTGGAGGATATTGCTTTTGCCATCTGTTGTTTCTCCCCAGGACGTATGAATTTTCAGATGCAAAAGGTCAGTGATGGCTTGTCAAGAAATCTTTGTTGCTATGACAACTCAAACTTTGCTTCACGTTCTTGGCCTGCTTCGTTGTAGCTCTAAAATAAATAATATGATCAAAGATGTCAACCAAAGATTTGATGAATCACAGAGATCAGTTTCTCAATTTGTTGACAAAAGTTCAAATGCCTGCTTATTCCACAACTACCCACCTGCTCTTCTATAAACTGCACAAATGCAGACAGAGAATTGAGTGCATGCATGCATTTGCATTCATTTTACTGTTGAATGTAGAGCTCCTGCTTCATTATGTAATAACAACCAATCATATCTCCTGGTTCAATGATGAATTGCTCATTAAAGGTTCCCATTCTTCGTGATGCTAAGTCCAATGAAGGATCTTGTGAAAGACCCTCAACTTGCACACCATTCCCTGTTGGTATAAATTGGCTTCCCAGAACAAATGACCCAGATACACGGATCACAATGCCATGTTGGCCATATGCACAACACTGAAGGTTTTCAACTATATGAACAAGCCTTTCATCTGAGCAATCTCCTGCCAGCATGCTATGTATTCTCGATAGAGTAGTAAAAATATCATTAGCTCCAACCACCACCTGGTTAGCATAGCTGAGTGCAAAACAGGATTGTTAGTGGAACCTGGACAGAAATTAAGTTTTAGACACCCTAGAAAAACCTACAAGGGGGAAAAAGAACAGAAATAGTAAACAATCTGTAGAGGCATGTCCTATATTAAAATCGTGACAATGATCAAATAATACGAGGAGATGGAAAACATATTTCTTCATAGCTATGTCAAATTTGTTAAAAGAATTTCCTAGTAGAACTGAAAGATGTGGTAACAAAATAACATATAGAAATTACGTCCAACAGAAAAACGTAAATCAAATATTGATTTTATATCAAGCACAAGAATGCATGCAAAGAGAAATGCAATCTTATGGAACGGAAGAATGAAATCACGAAAAGGGTAAGGTTTAGCAAACATAAACACATACTCTTTATAATTCATTCCTCATTTATAACTCTGACGATACACACCCTGCTTGAATGATATATTGACCTCTGGCTCATAGCATGAATGGATTACTCAACAAGATGATAATATTATGAATACACTATAATAACCCTGCTACTCCAGTAGACAAATTTAATTGGTAATCTCCAAATTCCCATGGAATTCTACAAAACCAAGGTAAACATTCAGTACGTACATTTATACGAACGTATTACAATTGAAAAGCATAGTGGAAGAAATTGTTCAAAATTTTGCTCAGTGCAAACTGATGCTTCCAAAACGCATATTTAACACAGGTCAGAAAGGAAAGGATGCTGAGGGACACAAAAAGCCAAACATTACAAACATGTGCATTCGACTCACCCGAAAACATATCTGGAACATATATTTTTTCCTTTCAATTCGCTATATTAAAATATGTAATAGATTTCACAATACTTGTACATCACCACACCAGAGTTAAGAACCACCCATTATATTTGTTGTGAGTTAATGGTATGTGTCTGTTGAACTTGTATCCACGATATCAATTATTGTTCATCTTGGAGCTGCTTTAGGCTAACATGCTTTCCAAACACATATCAAATGCTTGACAAATCCTCCAAGTTTAGCTAGCTCAAAATTCAACTACACAGATTTCTCTTCAGCCTTCCTTTACACAGGTAAGATGCACTCCATTGTAGAGATATATAAGATTTTCTTTGGACATTTGCCTCAATTTCATACTGTACTGTTGGACCTTAAGGCCTTATAAAATACTGAATCCGCAACATTTAGATGTTACTTTCAAAATTACTCATTCTATGATTAAGTTAACCACGACCAAAGCTCTCCTGAGGCCAAAATAATTATGATAGTAGATTCTGCTCCATATCGAACTTCTGTAGAGGTCAAGAGCTACTCAGATTCACACTGGGAAACATCCAACATAATTATATCATCCATGGCAAGATCACTTATTCATGCTCTAGCTTGCATATTGTAAGCATAAAATTGGTTTTGTAATGAACAGAATCTACGTTGCCAGGATACGGATACGAGTATCCGTTTGGATACGGATACGATACACGGATACATCAATTTTAAAAACCCTTGGATACGATACGTCTTGGATACGTCCGTACATATATATTAAAATATATATATATACTCATTTTACTCATTTTTTAGTCCATAAAAAACTGAAATAGTAATACAAAACTTGAATCAATGTTCAAAACATTCAATATACTTAAGACTTTGCATTTTTATTGATCATGTGGCTGCCATACATATGATATACGAATATCATGTTAACATGAATACGAACAAAACTTGAAATTTGAAAAATATACTAGTAACTAGATCCATGTTCAAATTTTCAAAACAAACAATATACTTAAGATTTTACATTTCATTGTTCATGTGGCTGCCATACATATGATATAGGAATACAAACAAATCTAGAATATATCATCTAGATTTTCCTCAAAATCAAGTTCATGTGTGCCACTTGCGCTAGCTCCACTCTCATTAACTCCACTCTCCGCTCCTTGCGAACTCCCTTGAGCGTCATCTTCGCCATCAAATAATGAGGTGTATTATTTTATTCATTTAGTGTTTAGGGTTCGGTTTTAGGGAGTAGAAAAGTCAAACATTAAAAAAATGAAATAGAACTAAAAAAAACGTATTTAACACTGGATACGCCCCTGATACGTACGGGGTACGTCAGGGTACGTGACGGATACATACAGACGTATCCGTCACGTACCTGGCGCGCACCTCTCGCATATCGTGGGTGTATCCGGCGATCTCTGGGAGTATCCGTATCGGATACGTATCCAGCAGGATTCGGGGCGGTTTCAAGTATCCGTGCAACGTAGAACAGAATCTCTTGGCGTATCATATCAACCCGTGACAAGACTGATTTGATAGTAGAAATGCTTTGTTGCTTGGATATTCACTATATACAAGTTACTTTTCATGAATTTCAATGTAACCACTAGTACTTTATTTCCTTTTCCAGGTTTCCCTTCCTAGCCACTAATTCCACTTGAGCTCTATAAGTTCCCTTGTCATTGTGTACTGAGGTGCAGCATATGTTATAGGATGTTTGTCCTTTGATTTGTCCTTAGTCTTAGCATTATTATTATGTTGTCTTTCAGGTGCCTAGAGTTAATGAAGGTTTAAGGCATGAGTTAAGTAGGGTTTCTTGTGCTTTCGATGTTCAAGGAGGAAAACCCCTAAAGAATCTTTTACCATTTCAACTTCTAATACGAAAAAGAGCCGTCATGGTGTGAGAACTCCTATGTTATAGACTTTGCAGGTGCAATCCACTCTTGAGTGAGTAGGTGGCCCCACTTTTCCCATTTGATCACTTATTCTATTGTATTTATGCACATCCATTTTTGTTGTTATTTGGCATGTAGCAAGTGGTATCAAAGCTTTGGTCATTTTTCGTAGTTGTCAAAATGCTATGGGAAATTTATCCAAGAAACAACTTTAAGTTTGTGACCAAGGATGAGATGAAGGGATTATTTGTTGAGTTCGCCAATGAGGCTCGAAAGGAGATTTGTTCCCTTGGAAAGCCGTGTCATGTCCCTTTAAGCGCTGAAACTGAAAAACAAGAAAATAACACAAATCCCAATTGAAAGTAAACTGATTTTTACAACAGCCAACCAATAAATGTTATAAACCCTTAAAGCGCACTCTATTTGCACTTTTAGGGCATCAAACACCCTCCAAACAAGCTGAAAATGGATGTATAAATTCTCCAAAATATTATACTCAACAAATGGAACAAATACCAAGCAAAAACACTCCAAAGTATATGCAAATTTGGAAATTCTACACAGCTACAATTAAATTTATGAGAGAAGAATTACACCTCACAACAATGGCTGGAAATGGAGATTCCAAACCCCAAAAATCTCATGAAAGTGTGCAATCAACCTCTAAAATTATGAGGAATATGAATATCAACTCCAAATGAAGAAATGTGCCCTAGATGGCACCCAACTCCACCTCCAAGCAAGTCACTACCCTAGGAGAGGGGTTGTAAATCACTCTAGGATCAAACCCTCGCTGAAAATCTGCAATATCAATCCTCTTGAAGTACTTTGGAAACCCCGGAATGGAGAATCCCCAATAAATTGAAGAGTTTTCGTTCTTCAATCAAGCAAGGAAGGGTTTTGTCCTCCTTGTTAGCCACACCAAAGGATTTTTGCCCTTAAGTGGAAGTGATTGAGCAATCAGCCCAAAAACCATGCAAGTTATAATTTTTGACAAGAAATGATACTCAAATGAGTCAAGCGAACTCTCTTTATACCTTGTGGCACCAAAACAGATGAGATTGTCTCCAAACTAGGACCGGCCTCACAAGGATGCTTTTCTTTTATTTTTACTAAAAAGAATGCAAATGCTCATGAAAATAACTGAAAAATATGACAATCACTTCCCTTGTTCACTTTTTTCTTTCCCGCGGGAAGTGGAATGGGCTCAAAACCTCCAAAACAAACTAGTTTGGAAAAGGGGACTTATAGTCCTCCCCTCCCAAAATTGCTTTCCCTCAAGCAATTGCAAGTTTGGCTTATCTAAAACTTTTGTATCTTTCATCTTCTCATTTTGTGTTGCAACATCATCAAAAGAGCAAGGAATTGGCTTCCTTGACAAAGCATCTACCACCACATTATTTTTTCCTTTGACATATTCAATATCAAAATCATATGCTTGGAGTTTACTTACCCACTTCTTGGTCATTCAAATCCCTTTGGTGAAGAAAGAACCTCAAGCTATTATGGTCGGTTTTCACCACAAACCAAATATTACGGGAATTCGCCAATGCATGCATGATGGCCAACATTTCTTTGTCATAGATGGAGAAATTCCTCTCATGCTCCTTGATTTTTCGGCTCTCAAATGCAATGGGATGCTTATTTTGCATCAAAACAACCCCTATACCTTCACCCATAGTTCAAAAAATCGTTATCGGCGATTTATCGGCAAGCCAAATTTTGACTCGGAAATCGGGAATCGGCAATTTATCGGCATTAATCGGCAACTTTATCGCTACTTTAAAAAAACATTTAAATTCATAAAATAAACTTAAATTAAATGTAAAAACAATGTTAAATGATGCGAGAAGTGACTCTATAGAATGCCATAGGCCCATATGCATATTTTTGATTAAGTTTTGACCAAAAAAGAGAGTACAAACTACAAAGTATGCAAACAAAAATGCTCATAGAGTCATGTCACACGCGACTTTTGATGTATCACTATCAAATATCAATAATATTCTATTTCATCAAGCACACCTAAAATAAGTCTGTTGCACTTGCAGCTACCTTGTGGAAGTGGAAGGTAAACATTCCTCCTCTGTAACACCAACATTGTCTTCTACAAACATATCATCTGGATCATCACCAACTTCTAATGTCCCTGATGGTATTGCTTCTTCAATCTCCCTCTCTAAAGCAGCTATCTCCTCTGTAGTAAACATAGGCTCTGCATCATCAGGGTCAACAATCCAGTCATCATATGGATCAATGTCAACCAAGTCAATTGCATCATAACTCTGTGCCCCCTCCACTTGTCTCACACAAAGACGAAAATTGTATCACACGAAGACAAGGTCGTTGAGGCATTGTGTTGTCAACCTGTTGTGCTTCTTTGTGCGAACAGCTTCAAACATGCTCCAATTACGTTCGCATCCAGAAGCACTACATGGCTGACACAAAATGCGGATGGCTAGCTTTTGAAGATTTGGTGTTTTTGCACTATAATCTTCCCACCACAAATCTGCAAATAAAACATTTATAAAATTGTAAGTTAACTAGGATTGAATAAATAAAATAATTCTAAACTTCTAAAGTATCTAGTTCTATGTGTAAAGAGACTAAATACAAGATGACTCAATTTGATTTTACAGGCCGACAAGTGTGTTTTTTTTTTGACACATAGAGCCGAAGAAGAGAGCCTCCCTCGGCAGTCTTGTAAATTTGCAACTCGTCAACAATTGCATCTCTAATATCTTCGTCAGTACCATCCTCTCTACGCATGTATTAATACCATCCATAACCTCCTCATCAACCTTAAATGATGGTGAAAAGAAAAACTTTGGGTTTAAGTAGTACGCCGTTGCATGTATATGTCGATGGAGTGTCTTGTTCCATCTCCGATCGATCATGCGCCAAATGGGTTCATATTTTCGCTGATTGTGCCCATAATATTTAGCTATGGCCTCCTTGGCCACATCCATAGCCTCATACAAATAACCCATTGGGTTTTTCTCCCCATCCACCATCCGTAGAACTCGAACCAAAGGCTCTAACACCTAAAAAAAAATAACATATAAATTTAAAATCAAAATTAATAAAAAAATATATAACAAACAAATGATAAATAAACAAATATTCAAGTTTAGTTTACCTTCATGATTTCTTCCATTTGCTTTGCAAACATATCATCAAAAATGGTCTTCACGACCCTTTCCCCTTCGGTCTTTGGCATAGGGAGACTCCATCCATCGCGTGCTCACAAACATCTGCTTAAGGGATGTTAATGAGGTTGCAATGCTTTCTGATGAATGTAATGAAGTTTGTGGCAAATCGTGTGACCCCCGATCGCACAAGCTCCTTTCCATTGGTGTGCTCTCTCATCAAGTTTAGCACCCAAGTGTGATTGTAGATGAACTTTGTAATATTTCTTGCATCTTCAACCACATTTTTCACCCATGAGAGTTTTCCTATGTCCTCCAATAAGAGATCCAAACAATGGGTTGCACAAGGGGTCCAAAAAAGTGTAAGGTGCCTCTCCTCAAGAAGTCTCTCTGTTGCTACATATGTCGCCGCATTGTCATCACAACTTGGACGACATTCTCCACGCCCACCTCCTTCACCACCTCATCTAACATATCACACAAAGTGCTTGCAGTTTTCACTTGGTGGGAGACATCAATTGATTTCAAGAAGACCAACTGCCCACTTGATGCCACTAGGAAGTTAATCAATGTGCGGTTTTTCCCATCTGTCCACCCATCAGACAAAATGGTGCATCCTCTTTTTGCCATACCTTTTTTTGCTCTTCTACAAGAGCTTTGGTATGTGCGACGGAATCCTCCAACAATGGGCCACTCAAATCATGGGGAGTAGGAGCTTTGAACCCCTTCCCGAAGCAACAGTCAATGCAGTGACCAAATTCTCCCAATATGGACTTTTTGCCACATTGAAAGGAATGTTGTTGTAGTACCAAAAGTTTGTCGTAGCTATTCTTGCTTCGTTGTGCATTTCTTTATTCCAAGCGGTACCTTCAAGTGAAGGTTGTGAACCAAGACTACTTCGAGGAACAAAAAACATCGTTGAACTACTATCAGTGGATGAGCCTCATCCCAATGTCTGACCTCGTGGAGTTTGGGCAATAGAAGATGCCCCAATGTCAAAATCTTCCCTCGCTGCCCTCCTATTTGCAAGGGCTGCAAGTGCATCAACTTTCCTCTTCTTTTTTCTTTGCATAAGCCGCAAGGAAAGCAGACAATTCTCGTTGAGCCTCAGGTGGTGCTTGATTGCACACTGTCACTTCATTCCCTGGTATCCGGGCAATGTGGAACTTAAGGCGATAAACACCACCACTCATCTTCATGCCACAATAATTGCATATAACAGAATTGCCTTCTGCTCGTTCACAATGCTTCCACCCTGGGTCATTTGAGTTAGGCTTATTACAAGCAGCTGAACCAGATCCCGATGCCATTCTACAAAACAAAAAAAAATAATTGTCTTAGATTTACAAGCCTTAGAGAAATAAAATATAAACTAGAATGAGCTAAAAATGTTTTAAATGTAAACTATAAGTATATATATTAAACTCATTTAAATGTAAACTATATTATTCATTTAAATGTAAAGTCATTTACATATTATGAATTAATATGTAAATTCATTTTTAAATCTATATTGTTAATATTTAAAATATTAAAAATATAGAGAGGAGCCTTACTGCAGAGTTACGGCCACGAACCACCACGAAATGCACAAAACTGCCATGAAATGCTTTAATACTGCAACGAAATGCACAAAACCTGCCACAAAATCCTTTAATATTGTCACGAAATGCTTTAATATTGCCACGAAATGGCACGAAACGAGTCGCAGAAGGAGAAACGACCCACGCAGGAGAAAGGAGGAAAACCGAGCCACGCAAGTGAAAAAACGAGTTAGATTTGGGGTTTTTTTCATTTATACCTAAGTTTGCGATTTTCCACGATTTATTTGCCGATTTTCCACGATTTTTGCAGGTTTTTCAACGCCGAAAATCGTGATTTATCGCCATTAAATAAATCGCGATTTATGGAAAGATAAATCGTTTTGCATGGGAAAAACAATTTATCGTGATTATCACCGATAAATCGCGATTTTTAGAACTATGCCTTCACCGAAACATCACATTAAAGCACAAACGGAATAGAAAAATTTGGAACAGTAAATCTTGTTGTCACCTGAAGTTGCACCATGATAGAGAATGGTGTGTGTACTCTTTCTCCCGTTGAGAAAATTGGAACACCTCAAGGCTGTGGGTAACCTATGTCTAAGGTGAACCTCCAGAGAGGGCTGGTTCCCTTGTGAATCACCTAAAAATGAAAAACTTTGACAAGGAAAAGGGAAAAGGAATGCGGGAAATGGGAAATAAGGTGATACACCAATAGTTTAACACATGCATGTAACTCTGCACACAGAGAAATCAAATATCCACACACCTGCACAACTCTAAGCTATTTTGCATAATAAATTCAAGGGTTTAGGAGAAAAGGACAGCGGTAGAGGGAGTAAATTCCACACTAAGGCAATACAATATCCTATCAAACACAATGAAAAATCAGAAAACAACGATATGAGAGGGCAAAAATGGAGTTTTTTTATTCAAAGATGCAAGTACAAGGCTAGAATTGCCAGAGCAAATCAGCCCAAGTGTGTTCAATCTTTTTACAATAAAAAATCTACCTATGTAGAATGTTGCATCCAGAATAGCCTGCTGTTTGCATACTTATTTTTATTTATTTATCTATTCTCCAACCCCTTTGGTGCATGGGACAGCAGCATGCTAATTTTATTAATGTATTTTCTCCATGCCTTGCGCGCCAATCACCAAAATAGACTGTTGAATGCTTCAATTTTAATTAAATCCATCTTTTCCCATCCGCGCCACATATAGGACAGTAGTTGATTTATTTAATAAAACTCCTATCTTAAGCGCTAGTTCATTTTTTGGAACAACATTGTCTAATTTTATTCCTTCATTCTCTCACCTTTAGCGCATGGGGCCGCTCTAAAAATTGAGCAATAGTTCTCTTTTTAAGTCCTTCATTCATGCACATTTATCCAAACTCCGAGAAATAGAACAGGGCCTCCTATTTTAATTTCTTCCATGCATCTCTTTTCCTTGCGCCTAAAAATAGGAAGTTCTTTTATTTCTTTTATTCATCCACCTCCCTTTGGCACCAACTCCCAAATTAGAGCAGCAACTTTCCTTTCGTTTATTTTATTCATCCATGCACTTCTCCTTTTGGCACCAACTATAGAACTACCTTTTATTTATTTTATTCGTCCACCTCCATGCATATTTACCCCTTTGGCGCAAATCCTTGGTGCATGAATTTTAGTAACATTTTGGCAACATCACGGGATTGTTTGTCTGCTAAACAAAGAGATTAGTAGCCTTGCATCCATTGGGCTATGGAGTCACATACCTCTGTCAACAACTTGTATCCTCTAAAACAAAACAACTAAAATACCCTCTCCAACAAAAGGAAAACATGTGCATGCAAGCACTTATTATGCAAGAAACAAACCTAAACTACTCCTAATCTAAACAAAGAGAAAGGAAAGCTAAACAAAACCACATACTGGTTGGGAGAAATAACTTCCTTTTCTCAGAAATTGTGGCCATGAGATCAATTTTGCAACTAGATCACATGATAAAAGTGAAAAGATCGTTTGCACCATTGATTTTCTCAAAATATCAGTCCAGAAAAGAATAAACAGCTCTATAGGATCCACACTGTCTTTGTAGATGTTGGGGCTGATTTTTGGCAACTTGAAGCTCTTTCTTATGCTTTGAAATGAGCACAACTGATGGCAACTCCTGTGGCTCTAAACTAGCCAAATACTTGATTGGACATGGTTTCCTCATAGCTGATAGACTGATTTTTCTGATCTGCCCCTCTTCTTTGTGTGCAACTTCATCATTTGGAGTACTTGAGGCACTTTCCTAATCATATTGGATGTTTGTAGACTGATTTGAAATGTTTTCTACTTCATTTTTTGCAAACAACCTCATATTTGGCTCTTTCTCAAGCTCAAAAGAAGATGTAATAACAAGAGAGTCTTTATTGAAGAAGATAGATGATGGATTTGGAATACTTACAATTTCAATTGGCTCTTCCTCATCATCAGAATCTTCTAAGTCTAATAAAACCTCATCCTCTTTATTGTTCATGCTTGAGGAAAACTCCTTTTGAATTTGAATTTCTTTGTTGATTTCCTCAACTTTTATTGAATTATTTCCTTCACTAGAAGATGATATAGGCTCAAGATTGTTGATCTAATCCTTAGAAACATTCATATGCTCCTTCAAAACATTATCTTTACGTTGTATCTCAAGAGATTTGAGAAAACTGTCTAACCTTTGCTTGTTGGTCATATTCTCTGCTACTCTCTGTAATTTCAACCACTTTCTTGCACTCCTCTATTATAGGCTTAACCAACCGTGGAATTTGTTTGTCCTCAAACTGTAAGCTCCATTTTGTTAGATTTTTCCGAGAACTTCACTTGGCTCTTTAGTTGGTTGCTCTTCCAAACTGATTTGTTGATTAGTTTCATTCCAGAATGGATTTGGGAATATGAGGGGAGGGGTGGGTTGGGTTGCTAACTGATTTTGCAATGGTTGAGATGATTGGAGAGGTGTAAGATCTTGTGGAGGAGAAGCTTTAAGAAAGCTAGGAATTTGGGACTTGGGCTCCGGTTGAAGTGGTTGGAAAGTAGTAGGAGGGTTGCATGATGATAGTGAAGAATTACCCCATTGACAAGGTTTCTCAACACTATATTGGTAAGCTTCCATCTCTTCATTCCACTGATATTTGTGGTATCAATTTAGACACAAAGGATAACTTCTCTTTAGAGTTATACCAGTTTGGCATAGGATTGGCCCGTGGGTAAGGTACCCTGAATCCAAGCTTGGCTTCCTTGATGGAACTTGTTGCCATTAGTTGTACCATTTTTATCTCCAACTGTTGTACCTGCATCTGCAAATCATCATTAGGCATGGAATTATTTTTATAATTTGCATATTCCCGCTCTTCGAAAAACACCATGATTACTAGGATAACCATACAAATTGTTCGGATCATGGGCATGTTCATTATGATAGAGCTTATAATACTGATCTAGAGGAGGATTTTGGGAAAAAGAGGTCGAGGGGAATAGTAATGCTATTGGGACTGGGAATTCCAATGAGGAATTGAATTCATGATTGTACAACCTCATAAAAATATGGAAGGATGGAGGAAATGGTTTGCTGATTGAGAAAAAGGGATCTTTGGGCCAATGGAGTCGCTAGAGATCTTTGAATAGTTGTGCATGAAACATTGATATTTGTCTAAAAAAATCAAATTCTTTAGCAAATTTTGTCTTGTCCCACCAAGCGTACGTAAATTGTTGTCACCCAGAAGTTGCACCCTGATAGAGAATGGTGTATGTACTCTCTCTTGTTGACAAAATTGGAACACCTCAAGGTTGTGGATAACCTATGTTTGAGGTGAACCTCCAAAGAGGGTTGGTTCCCTTGTGAATCACCTAAAAAAGAAAACATTGACAAGGAAAAGGAAAAGGAATGTGGGAAATAGGAAATAGGGTGATACACCAATAGTTTAACACATGCATGTAACTCTGCACACAGAGAAATAAAAAAACCATACACTTGCACAACTCTAAGTTATTTTGCATAATAAATTCAAGGGTTTAGGAGAAAATGATAGTGGTAGGGGAGTAAATTCCACACTAAGGCAATACAATATCCTATCAAACACAATGAAAAATCAAAAAACAACGATATGAGAGGGAAAAATTGGAGATTTTTTATTTAGAGGTGCAAGTACACGGCTAGAATTGCCAGAGCAAATCAGCCCAAGTGTGTCCAATCTTTTTACAATCAAAAAAACTACCTATGTAGACTGTTGCGTCCAAAATAGCCTGTTGTCTGCATGCTTTATTTTTATTTATTTATTTATTCTCCAACCCCTTTGGCGCATGGGACAGCAGCATGCTAATTTTATTAATTTATTTTCTCCATGCCTTGGCGCCAACCACCAAAATAGACTGCTGCATGCTTCAATTTTAATTAAATCCATCTTTTCCCATCCTTGGCGCCACATATAGGACAGCAGTTGATTTATTTTAAAAAGTCCTATCTTTGGTGTCCAGTTCTATTTTTGGAACAGAAGGATTGTCTAGTTTTATCCCTTCACTCTCTCACCTTTGGCACATGGGACTGCTCTAAAAATAGAACAGTAGTTCGCTTTTTAATCATTCATTCATGCACCTTTATCCAAACTCCTAAAAATAGAATAGGAACTCCTATTTTAATTTCTTCCATGCATCTCTTTTCCTTGTGCCAAAAATAGGAAGTTCTTTTATTTCTTTTATTAATCCAACTCCCTTTCGTGCCAACTCCCAAATTAGAACAGCAGCTTTACTTTTATTTATTTAGTCATCCATGCACTTCTCCCTTTTGGCGCCAACTATAGAACTGCCTTATATTCATTTTATTGATCCACCTCCATGCATATTTACCCTTTTGGCGCAAATCCTTGGTGCATGAATTATGGTAACAAGTACTAGGCAAGAATTCATCACCTTTTTGAGCTTATCAAATGCTATTTGGGTTGTTTTAGACAAGTTGAGACTCCCTTCCTACTTAAACCAGTCAACAGAACAACAAATTGAGAAAATCCTTTCACGTATCTCCTATAGTAACAACACAAACCCAAAAATCCCCCTCAACAATGAGATATTGGTTGGTGGTGGCCAATCCAAGATGACCTGAATTTTTTGTTGATCCACATGAACCCCTTATCCATTCACATGTCCCAAATACAAAATTTCACCCAACCCAAACTCACACTTGGATTTCTTTGCATAAAAGGATTGTTGTTCCAAAATTTCTAGCACCTTATCCAAGTGTTGGAGGTGCTCCTCCCATGTTTTACTATACACCAAAATATCATCAAAGAACACTAGCACAAACTTTCTTAAATACTTACCAAAAACATGATTCATGCATGATTGGAAAGTGGTTGGGGCATTGGTTAACCCAAATGGCATGACAAGAAACTCAAAGTGCCCAAAATGACACCTAAAGGTTGTCTTGTGAACATCCTCTTCCCTTACTCGGATTTGGTGATACCCGGACCTTAAATCAATCTTGGAGAAGAAAACAGCCCCATGTAACTCGTCAATCCTTGGAATTGGGTACCTATTCTTGATTGTCTTTTTGTTCAACAACCGATAATCCACACACATCCTCAAAGTACCATCCTTCTTCTTAACAAGTACTACGGAAGAAGCAAATGGGCTGGAACTAGGCCTAATGAATCCCATTTCCAGCAATTCTTTGATTGTCCTTTTAACTTCTTCTTTGTAGACCCTTGGGTATGTAAGGAGCAATTATTACTAGTTTGGTACCTGGTTCTAACTCAATAACATGTTGAAATCCACTATCTCATGGCAAACCACGAGGTAGATTATTGAAAACTTTAGCATGCCTATCAATTATGGACTGAATATATATATATATATATGGGGACATCTGCAATGGGAAGCCTATTCATCGAACTAAGCATGCGCATGTTGAATAGAAGAATTAGACCTTACCAAACAATGAGCTACACATGCGACCTACCCCCTCTTAAAGGTTCTCTCCATGCTCTTGACTATCACAAGTTGAGAAGTTCCACTCTTCCTACCTTCAGAAGACAACGTCTTTGTCATCCACCTTGAATTTCAGCTCCATGCTTTGGTAGTTTTGGGTAAATTCACCCAATGAATGTAGCCATTGAACCCCTAACACCAAATCGGTTTCACCAATTCCAATGACATAAAAATCATCCTTCACTTTGTGCCTTCCCAAAGAGAGCATGAGTTGCGGTATCCTTCTAGTGCATGGGAGGGAGAAGCCATCCGCTACCATAACATTGAAACCCTTGAAATTTTCAGCCCTCAACTTTAATCTTTTCACCAAGCTCTCATCAATGAAATTGTGAGTAGCTCCACTATCAATCAAGACCGTGACTCTTTTCCCTTGTAGGTCTCCTCTCACTTGGTATGACCGATATCTAGGAGCACCGAACAAGGTGCAAGAGTGTTGTCCAAACTTTTGGGATCTTCCATTTCATGATTTTGCTTTGCCTCTTCAACACCTACTTCTTCTTCACAATCTGAAAATACCTCAATATAATGCACATGACCCTTACCTAGGCAATGATGACCAAGAGACCATGGATCCTTGCAAGAGAAGCACAAGTTTTTCATCCTCAGCTCATTCCTTGATTCCACTTCTTTGCTGGTTTTGGACAGCTCCTTGGGTGTGATTGGTGTTTGTTGAAAAGGCTTCTTTGGCTGGTCCAAAGATGTGGTTCTTGGCTGTCCCAAAAGTCCCTTTGGCTGTCCTCCATTCCAAGATGCCCTTGGCTGCCCGTTGATCATTGTTGTCCTTGGAGCAACACCTTCAAGATCCAATGATTTCTTTATTGCCTCTTGGAGAGACAAAGGGTCAAATGCTCTCACCAAACCCTTGAGTGGTTCAGCCAACCCCTCAATGAACAAAACAATGAGCCTCCTCTCTGTCACATCCGTAATCATCACTGAAAGCCTCTAAAATTCAGCAACATAGTCCTCCACCATGTCTCGTTTCAATTGTGCTAACTCTCAAAAGTGAACTTTCGGATCAACCCTACTAATTCTCCCAATGAGTCTCCTACAAAACTCATCATATGAGTGGATGAGCTTGTGCCCTTGTGTGACCAATCCATGAAACCACCACTCATGTGCAATTCCTTCAAGATGAAGGGTTGCAAATTTTATTGCTTCATGCTCCATCATAGGCCTCAATGATAGATAGGTATCCAACTTTTGTATCCAAGCCCAAGCGATTGCCTTGTTGGATCCATCAAATGTGGAGAGTGCCACCTTTCCCAAAGCATTTTGAAGCTCCCTTTTTAGCACATGAGGTCTAGGCTTTGGCCTTGACCTTCCCTTGCTTACTCCTATGAACTCGACAAGCGAAATAGCATTATGGATCTCATTTGGAAGAGCCCCTATACTCTTCATAGTTGGATGCAATATTGTGTTCGCTTGATTGCCATGTGTCCACCTCCGGAATGGCTTCTTCCCTTGGGAGGAAAGTAGGCCTAGTGGTTGATCCACAAATTGACCCTTGGGGTTGCCTTGAATTGTTAACCCCGGATGAGTTGCCCTCGCCATTTTGAAGCCTTGGTTCATGAAGTTTTTGTAGGGTTAGGGCTAGCAAATCCATGGTGTCCGCCAACCTTTCTTGCCCTTCAATGAGTCTATCAATCTTGGCCTCTTGGGAACCTTGGTGGGCCATGTTAGGCTCTTCAAACGGCTGATCTGATTTCTTCTTCTCTCTCCTTTGATAACAGATGTACCCTTTGTCACCCTCTTGCATGAATACCCTCAGGATGGGAAGATCGATGCTCTAATACCACTGTAATGTCCCTTTTAGGGCTGAAACTAAAAAAACAAGGAAATAACACAAATCCCAATTGAGAGTAAACTGATTTTTACAACAGCCAACCAAAAATGTTATAAACCCTAGCAGCGAACTGTATTTGCACTTTTAGGGCATCAAACACCCTCCAAACAAGCTGAAAATGGATATATAAATTCTCCAAAATATTATACTCAACAAATGGAACAAACACCAAGCAAAAACACTCCAAAGTATATGCAAATTTGGAAATTCTACACAGCTGCAATTAAATTTATGACAGCAGAATTACAGCTCACAACAATGGCTGGAAATGGAGATTCCAAACCCCAAAATCTCATGAAAGTGTGCAATCAACCTCTAAAATTATGAGGAATATGAATATCAACTCCAAATGAAGAAATGTGCCCTAGATGGCACCCAACTCCACCTCCAAGCAAGTCACTACCCTAGGAGGGGCTATAAATCACTCTAGGATCAAACCCTCACTGAAAATCTGTAATATCAATCCTCTTGAAGTACTTTGGAAACCCCGGAATGGAGAATCCCCAATAAATTGAAGAGTTTTCGTTCTTCAATCAAGCAAGGGTGGGTTTCATCCTCCTTGTTAGCCACACCAAAGGATTTTCGCCCTTAAGTGGAAGTGATTGAGCAATCGGCCCAAAACCATGCAAGTTATAATTTTTGACAAGAGATGATCCTCAAATGAGCCAAGTGAACCCTCTTTATACCTTGTTGTGGCACCAAAATAGATTAGAGTGTCTCCAAACTAGGACCGACCTCATAAGGATGCTTTTCTTTTATTTTTACTTTGGCCTTTCACCTTCTTAACCCAACCAACCTGACTCATGTAGAAAAATTATTAAAGAAGAATGCAAATGCTCATGAAAATAACTGAAAAATATGACAATCACTTCCCTTGTTCACTTCCTTCTTGCCCACGGGAAGTGGAATGGGCTCAAAGTCTCCAAAACGAACTAGCTTGGAAAAGGGGACATTACAAGTAGATGGAGCATCCAGATGATGACGACGACGTTAGTTGTTGGGGGATCCAAATGATGAAGATAAAGAGGCAGAAATCTCGCATTGTCTCTCTTCAACCTACAAAAAAAGGTCCCACAATGTGACTTCGAAGATCGAATCGAAATCCACAAATGATTGAGCAAGCTCAAATTTGCCTTTAGGGTGCAAAAGATTAAAAGAAAAGATGATAAGTTGAATGTGTTCCTACAACATATAATAAGTTCTGCTCACACGTGAGGATATAGATTTTTTCTAATAACCCCAATGAGGACTTTCCTGTTTTTCCAATGCTTCGACTCTTATAAGACATTTTCCACGGGTCCCAAGGCACCGAAGCATGAATCCCAAGGAGTGGTGCATAATGTGGAATTTTCAGCAGCGGATTATGTCCTCAAAGATAAATTATGTTCTTGATATTGGGGGATTGGATATTGTTTTGGAGGTTCAATGGTCATATTCACTTGGAACACAATCCAATTGTAAAGAGAGATTCTTGACGTTCAAGAAAAATGATAGTTAGAATATGATCAAGCCCTTCACCCTAGGGGAAATCAAAACTGTTGATTCCAGACAAATGAACAAAAGTTTGAAGGGGAATTTTGGGTTTATGGCTTGCCTTTATTGTATGGATGTAGACTCTCTTGTCCCACATGACTATGCTCTAAGAAATTAAGAGTTTCTCAACAAATATAAGGTAGTTTTCAAAGATCTAACGAAGGTCGTTCCGCCAATAAGGGAATTGCAACACATTATTGAACTTGACCCTACCGAGCCCCAAAATGTGGTAGAACATTTTCATAATTCTGAGATAGAAATATAGGTAACCGAGCTCTTGGAGGCCAGTAGCATTCCTAGTAAAAGACCACATGTTGCTCTAATGGTACTAGCTAAGAAAAAGGATGAGTCTAATAGACCCATGTGTGCAAGGCATCTAAGTGTGAATTTTCTAGAGCATCTTTGGAATATCATGGTCATATTACTCCTACAAAGGGGGTGTGCATTGACCCTACAAAGATCAAGTGTAATGCCCCTTTCGGACTCAAATTTGAGGAACTTGGATTTCCCAAACCCTAATGGAACATTGTCGGAATGATGAAAGCTACATGTAGGAAATTTGATTTTTATGACAAACTGAATTTATGCAACAATCAGGGCAGCGACCTGTTTAAGGTCCACCCAACCCTAAGCGACCTAGGTTAAATATAGGTTTTAGCCTTTCCCACACACAAATTTTCAAAAATACATCAACATGAAACCCTTGATGAAATCATGCAAGACTAATTTTGGCAAGATGATCATGCACAAATGAGCCAAGTGACCCCTTCTTATACCTTGTTGTGGCACCAAAACCAATTAGAATGTCCCCAAATAGGACTGACCTCATAATGGATCCTTTCTCTTCTATTTTTCATTTGTCTTCCTTCTTAACCCAGCCGACCTGACCATATATAGAAAACTACTAAAGAAGAATGCAATGCTCATGAAAATAACTGAAAAACATGACAATTACTCCCCTTGTTCATTTCCTTCTTGCCCACGAGAAGTGGAATGGGCTCAAAGTCTTCCAAAAGGACTAGCACTAAGAAGGGGACATTACAATCCTCCCCTCCCAAATTTGTTTTCCCTCAAGCAAATGCAAGCTCTCATGCCCAAGTACCATCATGCCAAAGTGAAGAAATATGTTGTAATGCTCCAATAATCTAGATCCTGTACATGTCAAGTGAAAGAGCTTTTGCCAAAACAAGCTTTTATATATGTTGTCCCTCTTTTATTGATGTACTTTTGCAGCCCGTGAAGTTTAACAACTTCCTTGAAAAAGAAATCAGCTGCTACCTCAATTCTACCCTCTTCACCTTCACCTTTCAAAATAGTATTAGCAACTTTTCTCCTTGCATACTCAGCTGTACACAAAGCCTTCCAATCTGCTGTAATCTTAGTCATAAAGCAAAAAATTGAGGAATAATCAGCAGCTTGAAAAGCTAAAACACATTCCAATGTGGCATCTTCACTTTCCGTTTCAACCTTGTCAACTGTGGTGGAAGAGCATCCTCTAACCATGCACATGAATGCAACTGAAATAATGTGGGGCTGCTATAAATTATGAAAGCAATATTAATGGTGGCAATTTGATGCATGGCTGTCTTGGAAGCACTTTGTCCAACATTTGGTGGTAGCAACACATCATCCCACATTCCCTCCATGCTTTGTTGGAGATCTTTTGCAATCACAAACTTGTTATCCTTCATTATGTCATCTTCATCTTCAGCTGCAACCTCATATGCTCCATCATTTGCTCGGGGAAAAGGAAACTCAGTCCCTCCTTTTGTTTTATACTTGTACTTGCACATGCAACAAACTCAATAAAGGAAACAAAAGTTTCCTTCATCATTGCTTCTTCCAATGAAGCTTCTTCAACATTTGCACCATCCAATGAACAAGGAGTTGGCTTCCTAGATAGAGCATCCCCAACCGCATTATTTTTCCCCGTCACATTCTGGTATATACATACAACTCTACCATTCATTCCCATCTTTATGAAGTTTGTTATGGCTGTATTAACATTCAGTTGAATACCCTTAGAAATTGTTGGAGACATAATTGAGTCAATCTTTTCATGTTGACTAAATTGACTATATGATGCCAAGCGAGCTCCTATCTTGACAATCTTTGGCTGAATTTCAACACCTTCCATTACATGCAGCAGATTCAAAGTCTCTTTCAGGCTGCCCAAAGCATGTCTGAAGCATTGTCATTTCTTACTAAAATTCAAAATTGTAGTGGCCAACAAACATCTTGTGATAGCTACACATACCTTATCAATGTCACTAGGAGAAGAGCACCTCTTCCTTGTGATCAAAATCCACTTGGTGGCTGCAAATAGAATGTGGAACAAGCTGGACATGTTGGTAATAACAGCCACAAGATTCGAGACAACTCCTATAATGATTCGGGGTCATGATTCACATTACCCAAGCTTGTCTCAGCCGCATTAGAAGGATGACTTTGGTGTCCTCAGATTTCACCCTGAAATTTGGGAATACAATATCTAAAAAAATTCGTACTTTTAAAATAATGAGTCGTTTTGTGTTTTTATTGCCAGAAAGTTTCTGTATTGTGTCAAGATATTCCCAGAGAGTCATATTAGCCAATTTCGCCAAATACCCAGATGCCCAAAATCGTTATATTTTGTCACTGGGGTTTGCTTGCGGAAAATTTGTATTTAATTATTCTGAGCCCCGTTTGAGGCAAATTGTGCTCCGATTTAACCCTGTTGTGCTCTTACATGGCAATATTCCCATATACCAAGAGGGATTTTAACCAGGAATAAATCATGGGCTTTATCTGTGACTTCTGGCAACATTTTGCGTTTTTGGTGTTTTCCGTTTTGTTTTCTGTGAAATTTCTCTAGGTCAATTCCTTTGTCGGTTTGGTCTGATTCCTTGCCTGGAGTATCTGGAGATCATCTATGGACATTATGCCAAAAGGAATTTGCCACAAGAGGTCTGGTTCTCTCTGAAAAGACGAAGTCATGCACGAAAAAGCTTCTTCTAGGCAGGGCGATTTTTGGGGGGAAGGAATGTTTTAAGCTACAATGGGATTTTTAGTAAAGAGCGGTGGGAATTTTGTACCGCCCAAAGCAGGTACTTTTTCCCATGGAAGCAACGCCACTTAAGTCACAATGGAAAAATTAGAGGCAACAGGCAGGCAGGAATTTCTTACCTGCCTTGCAACGTAAAAATTTCCATTGTGAAATAAAATAAAATCACTTAAGGCATTGATGGGATTTTCTTACCTGCCTTGAAGGGTAAATAATCTCATTATGAAAGTCAAAAACTTAAGTGGATCATGGGATTTTTGGAGCTGCGGTGCAGAGTGAATAATCCCATTGAAAATTGGCTTTTAAAAACAGAAATGGCTTATGTCAAAAAGTGAGACCCTTTTGGGATATGACAACTTTAAATGCATTAATTAATTAATTCTTTCTCCAAATTTGGCGCCCAAGCATGAGGAAAAGTCAACAAGGGTAAAAAGGATAAAGGAAATTAGAATTAGAATTCTAAAATTAAATAAATATAATTTATTTAATGTAGCCCCCTTCATATCAAAAAGTGCGACCCATATGAAGAGGAATAATATTTTTTAAGTATTAATTGATGTAATTAATTCCTATTTTTAGTGGATGAGGTCAAAGCACACTGTGAAGCTTAAGTGAACTGGAAGTAGAGAGCTAAAATTAAATAAATTTAATTTATTTAATGGCAGCCATGAGCATGCACAAAATAGGCACCCCATTTGAAGAGAAAAGCATGTTAATTAATTAATTAATTGCCAGGAATAGGAGGGGCAATAATTAATTATAGAATGATGAGGGTTATATAAGCATGGGCTGCCATAAGGATGAATTAATTAATTCTTTAGCAAGGAAGTGCAGCCCAGGCAATTTTGGCGCCCCATTTGAAGAGGAATTTTGCTCAAAAGGTGTATTTACTGCTGGAAGCTTCAAAATTTGGCGCCTAGGTTTGAAGGAGCTTGATGTGTGTTTGATTAACTATCTCGCATAGTGGTACAGGGCTCGGGTGAAAATAAAATTCATGTTTGCTTTGCATGCAAATAAAACATCAAATTTCGGGGGCAGCAGGCTTGATATATGCAGATTTTTATAATTAAAATCCAGTGTTCATGTTCCGGTTACCATCTTTGTTTGAATTAATTGTAGGAATTCATTATAGATGCTTTTATAAGAGAAAAGGAGCTTAAATCAATGTTCAATACATTGAACATATCCTCCGAATATGAAGAAATCCCCAGATCTGCACCATTCAGTAAAGAATTATGGCCGAATAAAGAGAAAAAGAATTGCTCGACAAAGATTCGGCCATGGCAAAGCGGGACGAAAAAGAAAGCACAGCAGAGTCATGCATCACTTCTAAGTTTGCCGACATCGAGATATGAGATCTAGGTCCGTAACCTCTTTCCGAATTGATTGAGGGATCCAGAGTCGGAAAGACTTCCTCATGCGTGCGATTAAAAGCAAAGTGGAATCATTCGAGTTACAAGATTTCCATTCACATAGCTCTGGCCAAGTTGCGTAATTCATCATGGAGTGTGCTAGGTCTTACCATCCATTATCCAGATAAGTCTAAGATGCTGCGGGGAAGACAATAATTTAGCTAGACGACTACTTTTCATCAATTATTGTCCAAAATTCCAGCACGAAAGGTGGTGACTACTATTAGCATACGGGATGCCTAAGAACAAAATGGGAACAACATAAAGTTGATCGTGGGCATAATGAATAGCAGATACATGAAGAAGCCCAGATCTCCTTCCAAGTTCTCGAGAACTCTTCCACGATCTAATCCGGTACAAGAGGAGGATGATATTGCCAAATTTTACACAGATAAATGGCGAAGCTTAACGCTCACGACTTCCGCGCATGGATGTATGCTTTCATCAGACCATTGAAATCAACAAAGCAGCATTCAATAATCAATTGGTCGGAAATCATTAGTGACAACATTGGTGAGCAGCTCCGGAATGTGAGGCGTACTTACAACGTCAAAATGACTTCGTATTTGGTTTATGCAACAGCTTCACAGGATGTCTTCTCTAAGGTGGATAGATGTGGTGTTCTTTCCAAGGACCCTATTTTTGAGTGCTACCCACGACCATCGTACCCACATGCAATAAAGATTACAAAGTGGTCAATGATGGATTCTTCTACAAATTCATTTGCAGGTCTGGGACGGCGATCTAAAGGCCAACAGGGTGAGCAAGGAAGCGTGGGAAGTCGCCGAGATTGGCGATATCTTCATCCGGCTTTATGGATTTTACATAACTCGTGGTCACCGGCTTTTCAGGAGAACCAAATAAGTTGCCCAGATACCCAAGTGATAGATTGGTCATCATGGAGCTGAGCAGACAACTCGTGGAGATGCATGACCTACAGTTGAAACGGCACAAGTCTACAGGCTTCTTCCCGATCACTATGGGCCATTATAGTTGCCAAAGCATTCATAAGGCCCGAGGAATTGAAGCGGAGATGTTCTCTAAGTACGAGCAAGAGTTCTTCCCAACACGGTGAACTTCGATCCATTTGGAGTGGCAAGGAAGACAATCTCCAAGGAGTACGCGCATGTGCCTTCATTGGAAGATTTCTGGATGAAGTGCGGAAGTGAGTAGCAGGTTAGAAAGAAAGATTTCAGCAAGTTATCAGCGCGACAAGTGTTTGACTTTGGATTAGCACGGATACCTGCGGATCTTAAAGATGATGGGCCTATGTTACTTGACACATACCATCGGATGGGAGGAGATAGAGCTGTACTTCAGGAGAGCGTAGGTAGCTGCCATACGATCGAGGAAAGGTCTGCCGCCGTTCTGGTCAATACTTCAAACTAGTTGTTGACGAAGGGATATTGCCTTGATGAAGCATTGATGAATCAAATCACGGGCAACTTCGGCACAGGAGATTCCCTCAAGAGGAAGCACGAAGGAGAAAGCAATAAAGCCTGAAAAGATTAAAGTGCACAGAAGGTCTCACTCGAAGGAGAAGATCACTTCTACTACTATGGTGTTAGTTCTGACTTCTCCAAACATCAAGTACTTCAATGATCTGATCGCAGACCTCGGTGATATCTGTCATTCCTCCATCAATCCGCAACATTCATCTTTTCTCCTCAACCACTCCGTTCAGCGCCTCTTCCTGAAGAAACGTTGAAGCTACAGATGGCAGAATTTGAAAGAGCTTTGTCTTTGGATGATTCAGAGGATGGCAGCCACAACACTGTAGCGGTTTTAGATGGAGAGGAATTAGAGCGCGAGATAGTGGTACACTCCAAGAACTTCTCATTCTCCGAGAAGTAATTTCTCATAATGGTTGGCTTCGCAGTTGGTTCCAGAGGCTAGAGAGGAAATCAACTTGGAGCAACGCGACTGCAGCCTACTCCCGAATCTAGGCGTAAAAGACAAAACCTAAAGTTGCTAAGGTAATTTCAAGCTTGATCACGAGGAGTCGGGCGGATGTTCGCCGAGATGTCGGCCCTGGGCAAAAGGGAAGGAGGATGAGCTCACGGTAGAAGATATAACAATAACCAGTGAGTACCCATAGGTGAAGCCACCACGGAAGGATCAAGACAGACACACAGACATCGATAGATGCCCTATTCCTTAGGCTTGACAAAGAAAAGGCGGAGAAAGTTGAACTTCGAAGCAAGTATCTCGGTTGTGCGAGATCATCGCAATGTTGCTTAAGTCTTCCACTTAGCCAATTTCAAAGACAAAAGCGGTGAGTGATCATCTCAAAGTGCGGGAAGTGAAAGATGCGCAGTAATCAAAGTTAAAGCTATCAACGAATGGAAAGGTCTCATCATTCGCAAGCTTTGTCAGACAACTCAAAGAGGTGTCACCGCCTAAAGGTTATGAAAGATGCATCGATCAGCTAAAGCAATCGGTAACAATCAAGATAGATATGAACACGATTGCCGAGAGTAACTCGAGTACTTTGGCCGAAATAAATAAGTGCGCCAAGAGAGGTGTTGATCGGAACGGATTGTGCCCGACGGATCGGTTGAGAAGGGGAAGCAACTTGAGTTTCGCAGTGATCTTCCGCTTGGAGATCCGCAGAATTATGTTGAAAAGGATGCAGCACTTCGAGAGTATGGCATCATCTTTACTAGACAATGTCATTGCTTTCACTAATGAGGAAGTGGTCGGGAACGTTACATTACATACACAATGACCATTCCTAAAGCAAAGTGCCTAATTCCCTATAAGGATCTCTTCTGATGGTGCAAGGGAGAATTGATGGAGTGTTAGGCCTTTCACAATGAATTCCATCAAGAACTGGTGGCACTACAGTCAGATATTGAGAAGTTCGGGCCTAGCTTGGAGGATGTCGAAGCGTGTATCGTGGTATGAACGAAGGCTTGTCAGTAATTCGTGACAAAAGAAGTCAGAGCTAAGACAGATGGGAAGATGCTGAATTACATGTTCGACAAGTATATTCAGTATCAAAACAAAAAGAAGATGTAGATGTTACAGTTGGCGTGTCTTTCTTCTTCTACTCTTTCTTCTTCTATTTTCCACGTTCCCGGATGTAATTGTAAAACTTTAAAGTTATTGGTTTTGAAACCATTACTTTAAGTTGTGTGGAACGATTCTATTAGTTAAGTGACAGATGTGTATAAGTTTGAATATGGACCCGGATGCATGTCACTTGAAGAGGAATTAGAGGGGGATGATTGCCAGATGTTATCTTTACTTTTTGTTTATGTTCCAGTTCAGTTGAGTTTCTCATTTGTATTTTCCCTTCTACATTCTATAAGTAGAAGAAGAACCTTGGGTTAAGGATCAGAATTTGTAAGTAGCATTCTTGTATTCCAGACTTTGTGCTGAAATCCCTGATAGCTATTTGAAGCAAAGGAATAGAAAGGAGCAGATTTCCGAAGAACTTTGTGTCATAGTGCATTTTGTTTCTAACTTTTTTATCTCAGATCTACTTATAAACTTTGGGTTATTTTAGATCTAGATCTGAAGTTGCCTTTGCTTATAATTTTGTGTTAATATCTATTGGTTCCATCTATGTGCATGCAATCAACTCTGTTATCTATTGATTGGGTTGCACATCTTCCCTATTTCTTCCTTGTGTTTTATTATTTTCTTCTTTAAATATTTCCTTTCTTTAACACTGCTTGCTTGCTGCAAAACTATACAGCTATGGTTCATGAGCTGCATGGTTAAAGTAAAACCCCATATAGATACTAGCATATTTTAATTGACAAATCTTACACGGGAGCCTCACCGGTAAATGAGGGAGATTTATCTCATGACTGCCTAGGTTTTCAGCTATGCAGAAAATTTAGCCAACAGCTTTTAAGCTAATGACTACTGGGAACAACTATCTTTGCAAATCAAAGCTTATATCTTGAAGATCAGAGTGTTTTCCATACAACTCTCAACCTAGTTGAACGTCCATTCACTCGATCTGTGAAGGCACAAGGATGGATCATTTCTTCTGATTGCAGAGCAATTCAACTTCAATCATCCTCCTCAAGTTAGAAGCCGCAGATCTAGTCTTTCACCAGGAAGGAGAGTGCACACTCATCCAGATCCGGATCATCTTCAGCATAATCCGACGGCTAGAATTATTCACCAAGTCTACACAAGGAGAAGACGTGCCCCACTCATCATGCAGAACCAGAATCAAAATCAGAACCAGATAGTACCTGTCCCATGGGGAGCAGCTTTTGGGCCACTGAACTTGACTCCACCTATGCACGATCTGCCCTAAAGGATCCAGAAAGAATTTTCCGAAATTCTTTGGAGATGGAAAGCAAAATCTGGATGATCATTTGGCAAAATTCTTCATATCTTGTGGTGTGCTTGCAGTGGAGCATGAAGATGTCTCGGTCAGACTCTTCATTGAAAAGATTCAAGCCTGCAGAAGATGCTAGCACGTTGATTACTCAACTGACACAATTAAAGAAGGAGCCAAGTGAGAACATGCGGGACTTTATTGCAAGGTTCCAAAGGATTTTATATAAAATCTCTACTTCTACCGCATCGAGTGATGAAAATCAAAAGACGTTTTTTATAAACGCTCTGTTGCCCAACAAAAGTTAGATACTAACCGAGAAGGGCAAGACCTGTGAATCTACTTGAAGCACAAAATGCTGCCGTGGAGATTCAAGATGACTTAATCATGGCTGAAAAACTCAAACAAACACCCCACAAAGGCGATGGAACTTCTTCAAGTAGTTCCTTTGTTGCAAAGGTTGGCTAATGACATGCTGCAAATCAAGAAATAGATATCTCAAGCGGAAAATGCGACCCCTTCAAGAATAGCTCCTACTCGGACTTTTAACGGTCAAAATCAAAATCGAAATAGACTTGTCTTTGCTACACCAAAGAGCTTGGCAACAATGTTCTAAAAATCGGAACCGACTCGGAACCGCCGAGGTCCCGACGACTGACTGCATCGAACCGGACCGGTTCAAACTTAATGAACCAGTTTACTAAAAAATACATAAAATTTTATATTTTTAATGAAAATAATATATTTGAAAGGTTAAAAACCATAATTCCAACAAGTACACACAGAATATGCAAAGTTTTCTCTTATATATATGCAAGAAAGGTGTTTATAGCAAAATGGCACGAACTCCAAGTCCAATACACAATACATATATCATAGATGAGATTCCGAAACAAAATACATAGACATTGAGGCTCTAAATGGTCTCCAATGATCAATCTCCATAGTTCAAGACTCCAAAAAAACAACATGATATGATCATTGATACATTACAAATACTACAAGTTACAAAACTCTAGAATAAACTAGATGACATCAATGATCAATCATCATGATCAAACTCTGCACCGCTGCTGGAAATGGGATCCTCAAGGTCATCCTCATCAATATGATCACCGGCCTCTGGCTCTGACTCGGACTCATCCAAATCCTCAGGTACATCTGCAACAACTGGAGCTGCACGGGGTTGGGGAGTAGCACGAGTGCGACTAGTGCCTGCTGTGTCTCGTGACGATGGCGGCGGTGCTGCTAATGGCTCATCAGATTCTTGATCCAAACCCATCCACCCCAAGTCATCGGGATCAAACTCTGCTGGCTGACTCTCCTCTACCCATTCTGAAGTTGGATCTATATCATCCAAGACAATGGGATCAGTATCAGGTCTTCGGTTCAACAACTGGTTACGCCTTAACCGAAGGTTGTACTGCACGAAGACAAGATCATTCAACCGTTGTTGTTCCAAACGGTTTCTCTTCTTCGTGTGAATCCGCTCAAAGACAAACCAATAAGGCCGCACTCACACCCTAAGCACCGCAAGTTTGGCTCGAGGATGCAACCGAGGACACTGACTACCAAATGAATCCCACCAATGTGCTGCGATAAAAAATGTAAATGTTTAATTAGTAAACAATGACAACAGAAAGTTAAAAACACAGTTAAAAATTAAAAGTAAAACATAAACTTATAACTTAAAGGTTAAAGCGTAATTCAACAAATTAGAAAAATATTGTCTTATGCTAAAAATTCATGATTATTCATTAAAATTTTTAATCAAATGAACTTCAAAAAACTTAGAATTTCTTACCTGGTTGGTCCACATCCCTTGCAATCTTTGCAAGGTTTTTCCCAAAGGTACCTGTGGCTCTGCTGAAGAAGTTGATCTGTCGGTGAACCTCAAGTTGTTGCATCTCATCAGGGACCATGCGCTCTAGGCACTCGTACAAACCATCTTTTACTTCTCCTGTTTGATCTTCTCCAAGCTGAGCTCTGTAATGATATTTTGGGTTCAAGAAATACCCAGCTGCATGTATAGGTCGATGGAGTTGATTGTTCCATCTATTATCTATGATCTCCCATATAGGCCCATACTTAGTTACCCTGTCTTTGTATGCCCTTATCTATCCGCCTTTGCTCGATCCATAGCCTCATAAATATAGCCCATGGCTAATTTTTCCCCATCCACCAACCGCAACACCTTAACAAGAGGCTCAGAACTTTCACAATCTCTGCTGTTTTTTTCCAAAATAAATTATCAAAAAGTTTCTTCTTTGTGTCTTTCCCATCCTGTTTCCGGCTCCACTTTGATGCATTCCATTCATCACTTAAAAACATCCTTTTCAAGTTCTGTTGTTGGGAAATAAGAGATTGCAACGTGAGAAAGTTCGTTGCAAATCTCGTGATGGCTGGCCTAACAAGTTCTCTGCCCTCAGTGTTCTTCCTCATTAGGTTCAATACCCATGAGTGATTATAGATGTATTTGGTGATGCTCTTGCCATGCTCTACAGTGTTCTTGATCCAATCTTTTTTCCCTATATCCTCAAGCATGAGGTCTATGCAATGTGCAGCACATGGAGTCCAAAATATTGTTTTGTGTTTAGCCTCTAACATCTTACCAGCAAGAACATAATTAGATGCATTATCTGTTATGATTTGTACAACATTTTCTACCCCCACCTCTAAAACAATCTCATCCAAAAGCTCAAACAATAAATTTGCATCTTTTACCCTATCAGATGCATCTACTGATTTCAAAAACATGGTACCTTGTGGACAAGAGGCAAGAAAATTTATTATTGTGCGGTTCTTGCCATCACTCCACCCATCTGACATGATAGTGCATCCTGTTTTGGCCCATGAAGCTTTGCAACCTTTCAAATATTCATCTATGGATGCAACTTCTTTCTTCAAAAGTGATCCTCTCAAGTCATGCATACTAGGGCCTTTGAAGCCCTTACCAGCAGCAACAATAGAATCAAACATCGGCTGGTAATAAGGTGAGCGGGCAGCATTGAAAGGGATATCTGCATCATACCACCATCTAGCAATGTACTCAAAAGCTGCTTCTTTGTATTGCTTCTTCCAATGGTTATCCAAGGTAGGTTGATTTTGTGTTGGCATGGAGGCACTAGCAATGGCAGGTGTGGAAGATGGAAAAAAGCTTTGAATGTTCTTTCTTTTCGAGGCCGATTTTCTCGACTATGAGTGGATGGGGGAGGCATATCGAAAGGGGTCTTTAACACTGCAGGGTCGAGCAAGATCCTTCAACACTCAAGGCATGTTCCCTTCTCCTCCCTATTTCAGCTTCCATCTTTTTTTGCCTAGCCTTCTTTTCTCTATGTTTTTCAAGCATGTTTTTCATTTCCAACCTAATGTCATCAATACCAGGTGCCTCACATGGGGTAACTTGGCCTCTTTGACCAGCCAAGTGTTGTTTCAACCTATGAATCCCCCCGATGTGTTTCTTACAATATTTACAAAAAACTTGGTCATCAATTACGTCTGCATGGGCCCATGTAGGGTCTTTTGATTTGGGGGCCATTGCAAATGCAAACAAATCTGAAAATGCAAATAAAAAATAAATAAATTTCCTATTTCTTTTTTAATAAAATTTACAAATAAGGGGCAAGTTTAAAATGTAACATACCTTTCAATGTGCACACAAATGAGGTGAGGAAATGCTCCAAGCTTGTATATAGCACCACAAAGAGCCCACACTCCAAATGTAGATGTAAATGCCACCACAAAGAGCCCACACTTGATACCAAACAACTCCAAATGAACACTATTCAAGGCTGCCCCAATCCTCCAAATCCTTGCAAATAAGAGAGGTGCTCACAAATAGAGGTGAGGTGCTCACAAATGGATGCCAATATCACCACAAAGAGCCCACAAGCAATGCCAAACAAACTCCAAGCCTCCAACTTCCAAGCTCACTACAAAAAATAAACTCTTCAATCTTATGCTCACAAATGCTCACAAATGCTCAATGAGAGAGGTGTGAAGTGATAGAGGGGGTGTATTTATCACACTAAATTAGGGTTTAGAAGCAATAAAAAATAAAAGAAAACATTCAAAAACGCGTTTTTTCCACGCTGGCGCCGTGTACAAAAAAAAGAACGAACCGGCCGGTTCCGTACGGAACCGGACCGGTTTGGCCGGTTTGGGCTAAAACCGGTCGGGCGATCCGAGTCACAGGCCGGTTCAAATTTTTAGGTCAAACCGGCCGGTTCCGGTTCCGGTTTGACCGGTTTTTAAAACACCTGGTTGGCAATTGAAGCTGCTCCAAGGAATAACTTGGAAACTAATGAAGAAGATCTAGGCATTGATGAATCATTTGATGATGAAGACTTTGTAGATCCCGCTGGCGACTCCAATATTGGTTACCTGGACTACGAATCTGACGAGGGCTATTATGAATCTTTTGAAGATTTTGATGGTCACACATTTGTGGTGTTCACAAGGTCCCAGACACGCCAAAATGCCGAAGCATCCACAAGTGGCCAAAGAAGAGAAAGAGAAGATCCTGGGCCGGATGTTACTATCCTGAAAAGAGGTAGTACACTACCTACTTCATTAGCTCCCAAAGATAAATATGCAAATTCTTTCAATTCGCAGCAGAGGGCCAACACGCATCCAACTGAAGCAAGTCAAGCTTTCGACATTATTGATCACATTAAGAAGACCAAGGTCCAAATGTCGGAAGCTAAGTATTTGAGGGCATTTCCTGATCAGCTAAATAGATTGGTCAAGTATGTGCAAAGTAATGGTCCCAACCCTCCAACAAATAATACTTCACGGGGTATCTTGTCAAGTCCAAAGATTACTCCTTCAAATAATGTGGCTGCAAGTTCTTCTCCCTCTACTTCTTCTCCTGCTACATCGGAAAGGATCGAGCCATTCTATGTATCATTGCTTATTAATGGATACAAATTGAGCAATTGCATTTTGGACTCTGGAGCTTCTGACAACGTCATGCCTGCCAAAGTTGTTGATGCCTTGGGTCTCACATTGACAAAAACCATCGGAAGATGTTATTCAATGGAAAGGCAAGTGCCTCTGGTTGGGCAAATCAAAGATGCACAGGTAGTACTTGCTTCTTTCCCAGACAAGAGATTAAAGATGACTATCCTTGTAGCAGACATCCCAGTGTCTTATGGCATGCTATTGAGTAGAAATTTTTGTAAAGAGCTGGGCGGAGAAGTCAAGATGGATTGGTCTTGTGCGCACATACCAATCAAAGGAGTTAATCAGAAGTTAGAACCTGAGAAGAAATCCAAGTACATAGTATCGAAGTCTGAAGATCCTAGATCTCAGATCTTGTTTCAAGAATTTGATCACGGAGTCTATTATCTAGAAATGGATAAAGAAGAAGTTCAACCTATGATCCAAGAACCACATCAGCTTGATAATAAGGTTTGGTCTTTGGAATTTGATGGCAGTTGTTCATTTGGATCCGGTGCAGGTGTTGTTCTTATCTCTCCTGAGGGAAAGGTGCATGCACATTCCTTCAAATTGATGTTCGAAAATACTAACACTAAGAGTATGAAGCACCTTTTGTTGTTGGGTATGGAGCAGGCAAGAACAATGGGAATCAAGCTCTTACATGCAAAGGAGATGCCGAGCTGATTGTTAGGCGAGATAAGAGGTCTCTACCAAGTAAAAAGACAAACTTTGGTATTATAGAGACCGAGTCTACTCTACTATCCTGGATTTTTCAGCTTTCTCGGTATCTTACATTCCAAGAGAACAAAATTCAAGAGCTGATTCACTTGCAATGATTGCAGCTTTGTTAAATCCAGATCAGCCTCCCACATTTTTTCAGACAGGGGGATTACAAAGTTGAGATGGTCTTCCACCCAAAAGTTCCTAATAACGTCCAACAATGGCAAGTTTTAAACGATGACAAGCAGATTGTTGCATTTCTCCAACAAAAGGACAACTTCGAAGAGATCTACTATGAAGGAAGTAACTCACCTCCGAGACAAACTACTGTGGGAGAAATGGATGCGACGTCTCGGGAAGCCGGAGATTATCCAGCTAAAGGGAAATAAAATTCCTAAAGGCTTGGTATCTCTTGAGGAAATGTTTGACAAGCATGATCAGATGCTTAAAAAGAATGAAGAAAGTGGGGAAGGTTCTTCCTCCGATACACAATTACTAAATTTGGGAGCAAGCAATGACCCCAAATTAGTAAATCTGGGAAAGTGTTGTTCAGAAGCAGAAAGAGAAGCTTTTACAGAGCTTCTTAAGAAATACATGGATGTTTTTGCTGGTCTTACCAAGATCTAAAAACATATCAGCCTGCAGAAGTTCAACATTACATCCCATTAAAACCAGAACAAAAGCCTTTCAAGCAGAAGCTACAAGAGATAACCCTACTATTTCGGGACTATCTTTGCAGAGATCCAGAAGTTGTTAGATGCAAAGATAATTTATCCCATACATCACTCTGAATGGTTAGCCAACATAGTTCCTGTGAGAAAGAAGAGTGGCGAGATTAGGTTGTGCGTAGATTTTCGCAACCTCAATCAAGCCTCATTGAAAGATAACTACCCCATCCCCATCATGGATCACACTCTGCAGGTGGTCACTGGATCTGAAATGCTTTCCATGCTTGATGGTTTCTCAGGCTACAATCAGATCAAGGTGTCTGAAGAAGATCAATACAAAACGGCGTTCATTACACCTTGGGGAACTTTTGCTTATCAGAAAATGCCGTTCGGTTTGATCAATGTTGGAGCTACGTTTCAAAGAGCTATGGATTTAGCTTTTGCTCATCTCAAGGATATAAGCATAGTGGTGTACCTTGATGATCTGACAGTCTTTTCCAAGAATAGAAGCACGCACATTTCAAATCTAGAAGAGGTTTTCATACAATGCCACAAACATGGTATTTCTCTGAACCCTAAGAAATCTATCTTTGCTGTAACAGAAGGAAAGCTACTAGGACACATTGTCTCCAAGGAAGGAACCAAGATAGATCAGAACGTGTCAAATCTATTCAGACTTTGCCATTGCCAACATCCAAAAAAGGGGTTCACTCTTTCTTTGGTAAAGTTAATTTTCTCAGGAGATTCATCCCTGACTTTGCTGAGCTGACTCGTCATATCTCAAATATGATGAAGAAGACACAAGATTTCAAATGGAGCAGCGAAGGGAAGGAAGCTTTTGAGAAGATTAAGGAGGCCCTGTCAAAAGCCCCAGTCTTGGTTTCACCTGACTTTAGTAAAGAATTTATTCTTTACTGTTATTTTCTCGAACATACCATGTCAAAGCAATCTTGATGCAAAAGAGTCGAAGGATGTAGAAGCTCTGATTGCTTTCATGAGCATGCCTCTCAAAGCTTATGAGTTGAAATATACTCCAATGGAAAAACATGCATATGTAGTGGTAAAGGCGTGTAAAGCATTCAGGTACTATATTCTTTCCTCACATACTGTGGTCCTGGTTCCAGATACTGTAGTGAAATCTATCCTCACCCAACAAGAGGTAGGGTTGTTAAGAGGCACATGGGTGACGAAAGTTCAAGAATACGACCTGGATATCAAACCTACAAAGTTGGTTTGAGGAAGAGGTCTGTGCGAATTGATGACGGAGATGAAAGCAACAGCGCCAGAGGGAGATCAAGATCTGCCTATGGTCCTTTTTATAGATCTGGTGGAAGAGTGGTACAGTAACATTGCCTATTTTCTAACTTATGGAGAATGCCCGGATCAACTTTCTCGAAAAGAGAAACGTACTATTAAACTAAAATCCAAAGACTTTGTTCTTTGGGATAATGGTTTATACAAAAGAGGGATTGATGGCGTATTTCTCCAATGCATAGATAAAGCTCAGCAGGATCAGCTCTTAAAACAATTTCATAACATGGCTTGCAGTGGTCATTTCTCATCCCGAGTCACTGCTCACAAGATCCTACGAGCAAGGTATTACTGGCCCACACTTTTTCAGGATACTGCAGAGTGGGTATCTAAGTGCCAAGCATGTCAACACTTTGTTGGGCGTGTAAAATTGTCCGCATTACCTTTAAAACCAGTTGTAATTGAAGAACCCTTCCAACAATGGGGAATGGATTTTATTGGTATGCTCAACCCGGCCTCCAGTGCTGGTCATCACTATATTCTAACAGCTACTAATTATTTCAATAAGTGGGTAGAAGCCATTCTGTTAAGAACGCCACTTCCGCGGAGGTGTGTAATTTTATAAAGGAAAATATTGTTATCAGGTTTGGTATACCTAATAAAATAGTAGCAGACAACGCTCCAAATCTGTCTTCTGAGGAGTTGGTTGATTTCTGCTACACTCATGGGATTCAACTGGTACATTCCTCCAACTACTATCCACAAGGGAATGGCCAGGCCGAATCAAGTAACAAAAATTTGGTGACTATCATGCGAAAGCTAGTAACTGAGAATCAAAGAACTTGGCATAAGAAGTTATTTGATGCATTATGGGCAGATAGGATTACACCAAAGAGGGCTATAGGCATGTCCCCTTTTCAGCTATTATATGGAAGAGACACAGAGCTGCCTCTTACCTTGGAACTGCCTGCCCTACAACTTTCTAGAGCCCTGGAAGATTCTACATTCAATGATGCTATTGAAAAAAGGATAATGTATCTGACTGAATTGCGGGAGGTACAGACTCAAGTCGCAGATAGATTGGCAGAGCATCAAAAGAAGGTGAAAGTTATCTTCGACAAACAGGTCAGGGAAAGAAAGTTTGAAATCAATGATTGGGTCCTTTTACGGGACAAAAGAAAAGAAACAAAAGGCATGCACGGGAAATTCGATTTACTATGGAAAGGGCCTTCTGTGATTAAAAAGATCGCCAGAGCAGATAGTTTCATTCTTGCTCATCAGGATGGAGTTGAATTGTTGTTGTCTTTCAATGGGCAACACTTAAAGTTGTCATAGAGACATGAAAAGCAGGGAAAAACCTGTATGTATATAAATAAAACTTTGTTTGTTTTTTCCTTGTGGTGTCCCCAGATTTCATCCTGAAATCTGAGACTACCCTATCCGAAAAAATTCGTACTTTTAAAATAATGGGTCATTTTGTGTTTTTATTGCCAGAAAGTTCTTGTATTGTGTCAAGATATTCCCAAAGAGCCATATTAGCCATTTTCGCCAAATACCCAGATGCCCAAAATTGTTATATATTCTCAATTGCCGGATTTGCTCTGCGGAAAATTTGTATTTAATTATTTTGAGCCCCATTTGAGGCAATTTGTGCTCCGGTTTAACTCTGTTGTGATCGTACATATCGTTATTCCTATATACCAATAGGGTTTTAACCAGAATGCATTCTAGACTTTATTTGTGACTTCTGACAACGTTTTGTGTTTTTGTGTTTTCCCTGTTTCGTTTTCTCGTGAAATTTCTCTGGATCAATTGCTTTGCACGGTTTTGCTTGATTCTTGGCCCGGAGTATTCGGGTATCACCTACGCACGTTGTGCCGAAGGAATTCGCCATCGGAGGTCCGGGTTCTCGGGAAAAGACGAAGTCGTGCACCAAAAGCCTCTTCTACGGGCTGGCCGCATTTTTGGAAAAAGGTTTGAAGTGGATCATGGGAAAATTAGAAGCAACAGCGGTGGGAATTTTGTACACCGCCAAAGAATGTACTTTTCCCATGGAAGCAATGCCACTTAAGTGACAATGGGAAAATTAGAGGCAGCAGGCAGGCGGGAATTTCTTACCTGCCTTGCAGGGTAAAAATTCTCATTGTGGAATAAAAGAAAAATCACTTAAGTGAATCATGGGATTTTATTGCCTACCTTACAGGGTAAATAATCTCATTATGAAAGTCAAATGACTTAAGTGAATCATGGGATTTTCAAGGCTGCCTTGCAGGGTAAATAATCTCATTGTCATGTGTTTCTTAAAAATAGAATTCTTTATGCCAAAAAGTGTGACCCCTTTGGGGAAGGAAAGACAGCCTTTAAATTAATTAATTTAATTAATTATTCACCCAATTTTGGCGCCCAGGCTTGTGGAAAAGTCAACAGAGGGTAAAGGACAAAAGGTGGTTGAAAATAGACTGTTCTAAAATTAAATAAATAATATTTATTTAATGCAGCCCCTTTATGTCAAAAAGTGCACCCCTTTTGCGAAACAAATAATATTTTTTAAAGTATTAAATGATTAAATTAATTCCTATTTTCAGTGGCTAAGGTCGAAGCATACCTGTGAGGATTGAGTTAACTGAAAGCAGAAATCTAAAATTAAATAAATTTAATTTATTTAATGGCAGCCATAAGCATGCACAAAATAGGCGCCCCATTTGAAGAGTGAAGCTTATTAATTAATTAATTAATTGTCAGTAATAGCAAAGGCATTAATTAATTATAAAATCATAAGGATTATATAAGCGTTGGGCTGCCATAAGGATGAATTAATTAATTCATAGAAAAATAAGTGCAGCCCAGATGAAAAGTGCGCCCCATTTGAAGAGGATTTTTGCTCAAAAGAAGGTGAAATCAATGTTAAAAGCTTCCAATTTTGGCGCATAGGTTAAAGGAAGTTGATTTGTGTCTGGATAATTGTTTGCATAAGTGATACAGGTGCTCAGGTGAAGTTGGTAAAATTCATGCTCACTTTGCATGCAAATAAAACATCAATTTTGGGGGTAGCAGGCTTGAATTATGCAGATTTTTATGATTAAAATCCACTGTTCATGTTCCGGTTGCCATCTTTGTCTGAATTAATTGTAGGAATTCGTTATAGGTGCTTTACAAAAGAAAGGGAGCTTAAATCAATGTCCAATACATTGAATATATCCTCCGAATCTGAAGAATTATCCAGATTTGCACCAGTTTTGAAGAATTCCGGCCGAATAAAAAAAAAAGAATTGTTCAAACAAAGATAGACAAAGCCATGGCAAAGAGGGATGAAAAATAAAGCACAACAGAGTCATGCATCACTTCCAAATTTACAGACATAGGAGACACAGATCTAGCTCCGGAACCTCTTTCCAAATTGATTGATAGATCTAGAGCAGGAAAGACTTCACTCATGCGTGCACTTAAAAGCAGTGGAATTATTCAAGCTGCAGCCTTTCCATACACAACCCAGTTGCCAGAGTTCGTTATGGAGTGTGCAAGGTCTTACCATCCTTCATCCAGATCAGTGCGAGATGTTACGGGGAAAACAATAATTCGATTGGACGCAGAGTTCATCAATTATTGTTTGAAGATTTCGGCTCGAAAGGTGGTGACTTCCATTAGCATTCAGGATGTCGGCAATGGTGGGAGAAGCATAGAGTTGTCTGCGTGAACATAATAAACAGCAGATACATGAAGAAGCCCAGATCTCCTTCTAAGTTCCCAAGAACTCTTCCGGGGTCCAATCTGGTATAGGAGATAGATGATATTACCAAATTGTTATGCAGGATAAATGGCGAGGCGAACGCTCACACTTTCCGTACATGGATGTATGCTTTCATCAGGACCATTGAAGTCAACAAGGTTGATTCCATAATCAATTGGTCGGAAATCATTAGCGACAACATTGGTGAGCAACTCCGAACGTGAAGCGTACTTTCAGCTTCAAAATGACTTCCTATTTGGTATATGCAACAGCTTCACAAGGCATCTTCTCCAAGTTGGATAGATGTGGCATTTTTCAAGGACCCCATTTTCGAGTGCTACCCATAGCTTACTGTACCTGCGTGCATGAAAGATTTAAAAGTGGTCAATGATGGATTCTTCTACGAATTCATTTGCAGGATAGACAGGGACCTAAAGGCCAACAGGGTGAGCAAGGAAGCGTGGGAAGTCAGTATCGTAATCGCGATCTATTCATTCGGTTTGCAGATTTCACATACCTCAGGGTTACCGGGTTTTTCTAGAGAGCCGGTTAAGCTGCCCTGATATCTGAATGATAGATTGATCACCATGGAGCTGAGCAGCAACTTGTGGAGATGCACGTCCTTCACTCGAAACGGCACAAGTCTACGGGACTCTTCCCAATCACTGTGGGTCATTATAGCTACTACAGCATTCATAGAGCTCGAGGAATGGAGGCGGACATGTTCTCTGAGTACGAGCAAGAGTTCTTCCCGGCACGGCTAAACTTCGACCCATTTGGAGTAGCTAGGAAGACGATCTCCGAGGAGTACGCACATGTGCCTTCATTAGAGGATAACTGGATGAAGTGCAAAAGTGAGTACGAGGTTAGAAAGAAGGATTTCAGCAGGCTATCAGAACTGCAAGTGTACGACTTTGGATTAGCACAGATACCTGCGGATCTTAGAGATGATGGAAATGTGTTACTTGACACTTACCATCAAATGGGAGGAGACAAGAGCCGTACTTCAAGATAACGTAGGGGGCTGCCATACGATTGAGAAAAGGTCCGGAGTTGTTTGGTGAACACTTCAAACTCGGTTCTTCGACGAAGGGATACTTGCCTTGATGAAGCATTGATGAATCAAATCACACTGACAACTTAAGCACAGAGATCCCCTCAAGCGAAGCACGGAGGAGAAAGCAATGAAGGCCCGAGAAAATGAAAGTGCATGAAGATCTCAATCAAAGAAAAAGATCACTTCCACGGCTATGACTTTATTTCCGGCTTCTCCAAAGATCCAAGACTTCACCGATCGTTGAACCTCTACAGACACTTCCATGCCTCCACTAAATCCGCAACATTCATCTTCTCTCCTCAGCCACCACGTTCGCTCAAAGACTGCCCAGAAGAGACGTTGAAGCTGCAGATGGCAGAGTTCGAAAGAGCTTTGTCCTTGGATGATTCAAGATGGCAGCCATAACACCTGTGTAGCAGATTTCGGATGGAAAGAAAACAGAGCGAGAGATAGTAGTACACTCAGCAACTTCTCATTCTCCAAGAAGTAACTTCTCAGAATGGTTGGCTTCGCAGTTGGTTCCAGAAGCTAGAGTGGAAATGAACTTGGAGGAACACGACTTGCAACTACTCCAGTCTAGGCGGAAAAGACAGAAAACCTAAAGTTGCTAAGGTAACTTCAAGGTTGATCATTGAGGAGTCGGGACAAAAGTTTGTTGAGATGTCAGTTCCGGCGGAAGGAAAAAAGGAGGATGAGCTCACGGCAGAAGATGTAACAGTAACCAAAGTACCCATCGGTCAAGCCACCACAGAAGGATTGAAGCAGGACACGCAGACATTGATAGATGCTCTATTCCTTAGGCTTGACAGAGAAAAGGCGAGAAAACGAACTTGTAAGCGAGATATCTTAGTTGTGCGCAAAAGATCATAGCCAAGGTTGCTAAATCTTCCACTCACCCATTTCGAGAGTTGGTGAGTGATCATCTTATGCGGGAGATGGAGGAGGCAAGCTATCGATGAAATCTATTGACGAATGGAAGAATTTGATTATTCATCAAGCTTCGTATAACTTGGAGAGGTGTCACCGCTTTGAAGGTTATGAATAATGCAAAGAAATCTGGCTTCAAGCAACCGGTGACGAGCATAGTAGATATGAACACAATTCTTTGAGAGTAACACGAGTACTTTGGCCGAAATCAACAAGTTGTTTGGGAGAAGTATTGGTTGCGAGAGAAGATGTATGCAGACGGATCATTGAGAAGGGGAAGCACTTGGAGTTCGCAGTATCTTCCGTTTGGAGATTTGCAGAGTTTTGCTGAAGAGGATGCAGGCACTTGAGAGTAAGACATCGTCTTTACCAGACAGTATCATTGCTTTCACTGAGGAGGAAGTGGTCGGAAATGTTACTTCATACGTACGGATCATTCCTAGCAGAGTGCCTAATTCCCTGGAAGGGTCTCTTCTGATGGTACAAGGGAGAATTGATGAAGCTACTAAGCCTTTCACGATGAATTCCATTAGCAGACTGGTGGCACTGCAGTCAAATATTACGAGGTTCGGGCCGAGCTTGGAGGATGTGGAAGCGTGTATCAAGGTGTTGAACGAAGGGTTGCTGCAGTTCAGGACAGAAAAGGAAGCGGTGGCTAAAACAGATGGGAAGATGTTGAATTACATGTTCGACAAGTATATCCAGTATTAAAAAAAAAAAAGACATAAATGTTACAACTAGCTTGACTTCTTTTATTCTTTCTTCTATTTTCCATGTTCTCGGATGAAATTATAAAACTTTAAAGTTATTGGTTTTGAAACCATTACTTAAAGTTATGTGGAACAATTCTATTAGTTAAGTGATACATGTGTCACTTAACGAGAAGTTAGTGGAGAATGATTGTCAAATGTCATATTTACTTGATGTTTATGTTTTGATTCGATTGAGTTTCCCATTTATACTTTCCCTTCCACATTCTATAAGTACAAGAAGAACTTTCAAAGTTAAATATCAAAATTTGTAAGCAGCATTTTTGTGTTCCAGACTTTGTCACTGAAACCCCGAGAACCACTTAAAGCAAAGAAATATACAAGAGTAGATTTCCGGAGAACTTTGTTTCACGGTGTATTGTGTTCTTAGCTTTTATATCTTAAGATCTTTTAAATAAATTGTGTTATTTTAGATCTAGATCTAGAGCTACCTTTGCTTATAATTTGTGTTGATATCTATCGGTTTCTTCCATGTACATGCAATCAACTCTGTTATCTATTGATCGGGATGCACATCTTCCCCATTTCTTCTCTGTGTTTTTATAATTCCCTTCTTCTATAAATATTTCCTTTCTTAAAGCAATGCTTACTTGCTACTTGTCTGAACTGTACAACTATGGTTCATGAGCTGAATAGTTAAATTAAAACCCCATATAGATACTAGCATATTTTAATTGAAAAATCTGACACAGGAGCCTCACTGGTAAATGAGAGAAATTTATCTCATGACTACCTAGGTTTTATGCTATGCAGAAAATCTAGCCAACACCTTGTTTTATTTCTGTGTTGTGTTGTTTTTGTTTGCCCAACTCCGTGCCCAAAAACAAGATACGAAACCAGAGATATTGGGATCTCATCTTTTCCCTTGTCATTTTGATAGAGGAAAAGATGTCCACAGACGGAGCCAACTGGTGTCCCCAAATTTCACCTTGAAATTTAAGACTACGCTATGTAAAAAAATTCGTACTTTTAAAATAATGGGTCGTTTTGTGTTTTTATTTTTAAAGTTTCGTATTGTGTCAAGATATACTCAGAGAGTAATATTAGCCAATTTCGCCAAATACCCAGATGCCCAAAATCGTTATATTCTCACATCTGGGGTTTGCTCGGGAAATTTGTATTTAATTATTCTGAGCCTCATTTGAGGCAAATTGTGCTCCGCTTTAACCCTGTTGTGGTCTTACATGTCAATATTCTCATATACCAGAAGGTTTTAACCAGAATGAATCATGAGCTTTATCTCTGTGGATCTTGCTAGCAACGTTTTGCATTTTTGGTGTTTTCCGTTTTGTTTTCTCGTGAAATTTCTCTAGGTCATTTCCTTTGTCGGTTTGGTCTCGATTCTGCCCGGAGTATCCTGGAGATCATCTATGGACGTTATGCTAGAATGAATTTGCCACAGGAGGTCTGGTTCTCTCTGAGAAGACGAAGTCATGCACGAAAAAGCTTCTTCAGGCGTGTCGCATTTTTGGGGGAAAGAATGTTTTAAGCTACAATGGGATTTTTAGTAGCAGCAGGCAAGTGGGAATTTTGTACCTGCCTAGTAGGGTACTTTTTCCATGGAAACAACGCCACTTAAGTCACAATGGAAAAATTAGAGGCAAAGAGTAAAGCGGAAATTTTTACCCGCCTTGCAACGTAAAAATTTCCATTGTGAAATAAAAGAAAATCACTTAAGGCATTGATGGGATTTTCTTACTTGCCTTGCAGGGTAAATAATCCCATTATGAAAGTCAAACAACTTAAGTGGATCATGGGATTTTTGGAGCTGCGGTGCAGGGTGAATAATCCCATTGAAAATTGGCTTTTAAAAATAGAAATGGCTTATGTCAAAAAGTGCGACCCCTTTTGGGATAGGACAACTTTAAATGCATTAATTAATTAATTCTTTCTCCAAATTTGGCACCCAAGCATGAGGAAAAGTCAACAAGGGTAAAGAGGATAAAGGAAATTAGAATTAGAATTCTAAAATTAAATAAATATAATTTATTTAATGCAGCCCCTTCATGTCAAAAAGTGCGACCCATATTGAAGAGGAATAATATTTTTTTAAGTATTAATTGATGTAATTAATTCCTATTTTTAGTGGATGAGGTCAAAGCACACTGTGAAGCTTAAGTGAACTGGAAGTAGAGAGCTAAAATTAAATAAATTTAATTTATTTAATGCAACCATGAACATGCAAAAATAAGCGCCCATTTAAAGAGAAAAACATGTTAATTAATTAATTAATTGCGGGGAATAAGAGGGGCAATAATTAATTATAGAATGATGAGGGTTATATAAGCATGGGCTGGAATAAGAATGAATTAATTAATTTTTTAGAAAGGAAGTGCAGCCGAGGCAATTTTGGTGCCCCATTTAAAGAGGAATTTTGCTCGAAGGTGTATTTATCTTGCTAGAAGCTTCAAAGTTTGGTGCTAGGTTTCAAGGACCTTAAGGTGTGTTTGATTAATCTGTCTGCATAGTGGTACAGTGCTGGTGAAGTGAAGTTGATAAAATTCATGTTTGTTTTGCATGCAAATTAAACATCAAATTTTGGGGCAACAGGCTTAATATATGCAGATTTTTATAATTAAAATCCAGTGTTCATGTTCCGGTTGCCATCTTTGTCTGAATTAATTACAGGAATTCATCACAGGTGCTTTTATAAGAGAAAGGGAGCTTAAATCAATGTTCAATAAACATATCCTCCGAATCAAGAAATCTCCAGATCTCGCATCGGTTAAAGAATTTTGGCGAATAAAGAGAAAAAGAATTGCTCGAGACAAACACAGATTCGGCCATGGCAAAGCAGGGAGGAAAAAGAAAGCACAGCAGAGTCATGCATCACTTCTAAGTTTGCTGACATTGGAGATACAGATCTAGGTCCAGAACCTCTTTCCGAATTGATTGAGGGATCCAAAAGTGGAAAGACTTCCCTCATGCATGCGATTAAAAGCAAGTGGAATCATTCGAGCTGCGGCATTTCCATTCAAGCCCCATTCAGTAATTCGTCATGGAGTATGCTACGTCTTACCATCCATTATCCAGATCAGTCCGACATGCTGCGGGGAAGACAATAATTTGGCTGGACACACAGTTCATCAATTATTGTCTGAAAATTCCAACACGAAAGGTGGTGATTACTATTAGCATACAGGATTCCGGCAACAGATGGGAACAGCATAAAGTTGACTGCGTGGGCATAATGAATAGCAGATACATGAAAAAGCCCAAATCTCCTTCCAAGTTCCCAAGAACTCTTCCACGATCTAATCTGGTACAAGAGGATGATATTGCCAAATTTTTACACAGGATAAATGGCGAAGTGAACGCTCACAACTTCCGCGCATGGATGTATGCTTTCATCAGGACCATTGAAATCAACAAAGCAGATTCAATAATCAATTGGTCGGAAATCATTAGTGACAACATTGGTGAGCAGCTCCGGAATGTGAGGCGTACTTACAACTTCAAAATGACTTCGTATTTGGTTTATGCAGCAGCTTCACAGGTGTCTTCTCTAAGCTGGATAGATGTGGTGTTCTTTCCAAGGACCCTATTTTCGAGTGCTACCCACAACTTACTGTACCTACATGCAATAAAGATTACAAAGTGGTCAATGATGGATTCTTCTACGGATTCATTTGCAGGTTGGACGGCGATCTAAAGGCCAACAGGGTGAGCAAGGAAGCGTGGGAAGTCAGTATCGAGGATTAGCGCGTATCTTCATCCAACTTTGTGGATTTTATATACCTCGTGGTCACCGGTTTTTCGGAGAACCAAATAAGTTGCCCAGATACCCGAGTGATAGATTGGTCATCATGGAGTGAGCAAGACAACTCGTGGAGATGCATGACCTACAGTTGAAATGGCACAAGTCTACAGGCTTCTTCCCAATCACTATGGGCCATTATAGTTGCCAGAGCATTCATAAGACCCGAGGAATCAAGCGGAGATGTTCTCTAAGGAATACGAGCAAGAGTTCTTCCCAAAGACAACGGCGAACTTCGATCCATTTTGGAGTGGCAAGGAAGACAATCTCCAAGGAGTACGCACATGTGCCTTCATTGGAAGATTTCTGGATGAAGTGCGGAAGTGAGTACGAAGTTAGAAAGAAAGATTTCAGCAGGTTAGCAGCGCGGCAAGTGTTTGACATTGGATTAGCACGTATACCTGCGGATCTTAAAGATGATGGGCCTATGTTACTTGACACATACCATCGGATGGAAGGAGATAGAGCTGTACTTCAAGAGAGCGTAGGTAGCTCCCATACGATCGAGGAAAGGTCTGCTGCCGTTCTGGTCAATACTTCAAACTAGTTGCTGACGAAGGGATATTGCCTTGATGAAGCATTGATGAATCAAATCACGGGCAACTTCGGCACAGAGATTCCCTCAAGAGGAAGCACGAAGGAGAAAGCAATAGAAGGCCTGAAAAGATTAAAGTGCACAGAAGGTCTCACTCGAAGGAGAAGATCACTTCTACTACTATGGTGTTAGTTCCAACTTCTCCAGCATCAAGTACTTCAGCGACTATTGCACCTCAGCTGGATACTGTCATTCCTCCATTGAATCCGGCAACATTCATCTTTTCTCCTCAGCCACTCCGTTCAGTGCCTCTTCCTGAAGAAACGTTGAAGCTGCAGATGGCAGAATTTGAAAGAGCTTTGTCTTTGGATGATTCAGAGGATGGCAGCCACAACACTGTAGCGGTTTCAGATGGAGAGGAATCAGAGCGTGAGATAGTGGTACACTCAACAACTTCTCATTCTCCGAGAAGTAATTTCTCATAATGGTTGGCTTCGCAGTTGGTTCCAGAGGCTAGAGAGGAAATCAACTTGGAGGAACACGACTTGTAGCTACTCCTGAATCTAGGCGGAAAAGACAGAAAACCTAAAGTTGCTAAGGTAACTTCAAGGTTGATCATTGAGGAGTCGGGGCAGAAGTTCGCTGAGATGTCAGTTCGGCAGAAGGGAAGGAGGATGAGCTCACGGCAGAAGATATAACAGTAACCAGAGTACCCATAGGTCAAGCCACCACAGAAGGATTGAAGCAGGACACACAGACATTGATAGATGCTCTATTCCTTAGGCTTGACAAAGAAAAGGCGGAGAAAGTTGAACTTCAGAAGCAAGTATCTCAGTTGTGCGAGATCATTGCCAAGGTTGCTAAATCTTCCACTCAGCCAATTTCAGCACAAAAGCAGGTGAGTGATCATCTGATGCAGGAAGTGGAAGATGCAGTAACCAAGTTAAAGCTATCAACGAATGGAAAGGTCTGATCATTCGACAAGCTTTTGTACAACTCGGAGAGGTGTCAGCCCGCCTAAAGGTTATGAAAGATGCATCAGATCAGCTAAAGCAACTGGTGACAAGCACGATAGATATGAACACAGTTGTTGAGAGTAACCTGAGTACTTTGGCCAAAATAAATAAGTTGCCAAGAGAGGTGTTGATTGTGGAACGGATTGTGCCCGACGGATCAGTTGAGAAGGGGAAGCAACTTGAGTTTGCAGTATCTTTCCGTTTGGAGATCTGCAGAATTATGTTGAAAAGGATGCAGGCACTTGAGAGTATGGCATCATCTTTACCAGACAATGTCATTGCTTTCACTAATGAGGAAGTGGTCGGGAACGTTACTTCATACACAAGGACCATTCCTAGCAAAGTGCCTAATTCCCTGGAAGGATCTCTTCTGATGGTGCAAGGGAGAATTGATGGAGCTGTTAGGCCTTTCACGATGAATTCCATCAAAGCAAACTGGTGGCACTGCAGTCAGATATTGAGAAGTTCGGGCCTAGCTTGGAGGATGTGGAAGCGTGTATCAAGGTATTGAACGAAGGCTTGCTGCAATTCAGGACAGAAAAGGAAGTTGTGGCTAAGACAGATGGGAAGATGTTGAATTACATGTTCGACAAGTATATTCAGTATCAAAAAAAGAAAATGTAGATGTTACAGCTGGCGTGTCTTTCTTCTTCTACTCTTTCTTCTTCTATTTTCTACATTCCCGGATGTAATTGTTAAACTTTAAAGTTATTGGTTTTGAAACCATTACTTTAAGTTGTGTGGAACAATTCTATTAGTTAAGTGACAGATGTGTATAAGTTTGAATATGGACCCGGATGCATGTCACTTGAAGAGGAATTAGAGGGGGATGATTGCCAGATGTTATCTTTATTTTTTGTTTATGTTCCAGTTCAGTGGAGTTTCCCATTTGTATTTTCCCTTCTACATTCTAGAAGTAGAAGAACTTCTTTCGGGTTAAGGATCGAATTTGTAAGTAGCATTCTTGTATTCCATACTTTGTGTTAAATCCTCTCGATAGCTATTTGAAGCAAAGGAATAGAAAGGAGCAGATTTTCGAAGAACTTTGTGTCACGGTGCATTTTGTTTCTAACTTTTCTATCTCAGATTTACTTATAAACTTTGGGTTATTTTATATCTAGATCTGAAGTTGCCTTTGCTTATAATTTTGTGTTAATATCTATTGGTTCCATCTATGTGCATGCAATCAACTTTGTTATCTATTGATTGGGTTGCACATCTTCCCTATTTCTTCCCTGTGTTTTATTATTTTCTTTTTCTTTAAATATTTCCTTTTTTAACAATTTACTTACTTGCTTTAGTAAAACTATACAACTATGGTTCATGAGCGCATGGTTAAAGTAAAACCCCATATAGATACTAGCATATTTTAATTGACAAATCTTACACGGGAGCCTAACCGGTAAATGAGGGAGATTGATCTCATGTTTGCCTAAGTTTTCAACTATGCAGAAAATCTAGCCAACAGACTTACACCACAAAACTCCCATTGAATCCATGTCTCACTAGGCATTCTTGCTAAGTGTGTTTTAGAGAACCAATCTCTCATAGACCAAACAATAGCATGATACGTTACTTCACCTTGGTTCATGAAAAATGAATTATTGCATACCTTGTTTCCACACCAAGTTGTGGGAAATTGTTGTATCTTCATGAAGCAAGGAATGGTGAAGTCATTCGGTGTAATCTCATCCTTCTTGAAATCTTCCCTTAGGTTGCAAACGAGATGTTGGCCTTCCTTCCCCAAGTGTGAATTGGTTGGAATAATCTTGACACCACCACTTACCATGCCGTGAAGTACCATTCCTTCTCCAACATAGCCACTTAATGTTTTAACAGTCTTATCAAGTCCCCTTTTTATTATCCATGCAACTGAATTTATATTTTCAGTAGATGAATTATCCATAACCTTCACATACATCCAAAAGTGGCAATCTTGAAAGTAACTTGAGTCCCACAAAACCATAGCAAGCTGATTCATACAATTTTGATTATCAAAATAACATCTAGTTTGCTTATCATCTTTACACCTTAAGTATCAAGATGAAATTATCTTCTTTTGGCCATTCCCTACGATCGTGTCTTCATGTGTGTTACTTAGCGACCAAGAGTGTTCTATTAACTGAGAACATGGATCCTTCACAATGTGGTTAGAATGCACAACAATCTCGTATGACTGCTCATAAATTTCCTTTCAATCCAACTGCCCGAGATGGAGAACTCAATAGTGACATTAATGCCTTTATACACTTTGACCCTCAAAAGATCACTTGGATCCCATATGCAAAAACAAACTTGAGCTTGAATCAAAGGACCTACATGCCCTATGCTACAAGTGGTATCCTTGACCCTATCACCCTTCTTAGCATGCTTACCATGACGACAAGGATTTTGTAAGGATATCAAGCCTCTGTTAGAACCAATACTTCCATGCTTTGAATTATAATCACGGATATAGTCAAAATGCTTACCCTTCATCTTCCCATCAATTTTAACACGTTGCTCAAGATAAAAAATACACTGCAGCGACGTGGGAGGAATCAACAAATCTGAAATATGATTATTACTATCATACCTTAGGCTGCCAACAAGGAGCTCACCTTCCTTTGTTGAATTGGGATTTGTGGAGACACCTCCAACCCTTCTATCCTTGTGACTCCCAATATTCTCTTCAACATGTTCCTTCACAATGTTGTTATGAAAATCAGTCAATGGCTCATCCTTAGGAAGTTCAAAGGATGGTACATGTGCCTCTATCTTGAGCTCTTTGCATTCAACTAGTAATGCCCTTTTTGTTTCGATTTCTTCACTATTTTGCTACCACATGCAATCATTGGAAATCAATAAAACATCATCTATTGTCAAAGAATCTTTACCTTCAAGCTGCATATTGGGCTTCTTTTGTTCTTGTTTTATGATTTCTTCCTCTTTCCTCATCACAAAGGGAGAATCTTTTTCCGCTTGGCTAGAACATCTCTTCCATTTTCCTTTGGCACGGTGGATTCCTCCATGGGTTGTTCTTTCGCCATTACTTGCAGCCCTGATTTTTCTTCTTGTTCTACTATTGCAATTTGGACACTCTTCTATGGTATTGGAGCCCAGGCTCAAGCCTCGCTCTACCTTTGTTCACTCCCATGAACCCTACAAGTGATATGGCATCATGAATCTCATCCAAAAGAGCCCTATACTCCTCATAGCTGGCAGTAATGTTGTTGCCTTGAATGTCGTATTTCTACTTCTAGAATAACTCCTTCCCTTGGGAGGAAGGTAGGCTGAAAAGGCCTAACTGTAGGATCCATCACGGATCTCGGTGGTTCAAGATTGTTTTTTACCTTGAAGAACTTTTAGGATGCATTTTATGGATCAGTCGTGTCATTACATCAGCCAGCTTTTCTTGCCCTTGCGCAAACCTAACATCACCGAAAAATTTGTCACCATTTTATCTTCTCCTCCTGCATGAATACCCTCCAAGCTACGAAGATCGATGCCCTGATACCACTAAAATGTCCCTTTGGAGGGCTCAAATTTGAGGAACTTGGATTTCCCCCAAAACCATAATGAAACATTGTGGAATGATGACAGCCACATGTAGGAAAACTGGTTTTTATGACAGCAAGTTGATTTTATGCAAGAATTAGGGCAGCGATCTGTTTTAGGTCCACCAAGCCCTAAGTGACCTAGGTTAAATTAAAGTTTTCACCTTTCCCACACAAATTTTCAAAAATACATCATTGACATGAAACCTATAATGAAATCATGCAATGTTAATTTTTGACAAAATGATCACGCACAAATGAGCCAAGCAACCCCTTCTTATACCTTGTTATGGAGCCAAAATCAATTAAAATGTCCCTAAATAGGACCGACCTCATAATGGATCCTTTCTCTTCTTACCCTAGCCGACCTAACCATATATAGAAAACTACTAAAGAAGAATGCAATGCTCATGAAAATAATTGAAAAACATGACAATTACTCCCCTTATTCATTTCCTTTTTGCCCATGGGAAGTGGAATGGGCTCAAAGTCTTCCAAAAGGACTAGCGCAGGCCACAAGTGATTGGCATGCTCCCAAGACTCTTAAGAAACTTCGTGGTTTCTTAGACTAAGCAGAATTTTGTAGAAGGTTCGTAAGGAACTTATCCATAATAACGTCCTCTAACCAACCTTACTAAGAAGGATACCTTCAAGTGGTCCACTAAGGCACAAAATAATTTGAGGATCTAAAGCTAGATCTTAGCTCTTCTCCGATTTTAGCTACTCTTGATTTTTTCCAGATCGCTTTTTTCATTGATTGTGATGCTTTTGAATCCGGACTCGGTGCATGATGATTTCTTGGGATTACCATCCTATTGCATTTGAAAGAAAGAAGTTGAATGATAGGGAACGGAGAATGTCAACATATAGTAAGGAGACATTATCCATCTTGCATGAAGTGGCCAAATGGTATCATTTTCTTTTGGGGAGCAAGTTTTTATTAAGACTAACCATCTCAACCTTAAGCACTTGTTGACTCGGTGGACATTAATTGTGTTGTGTACCTAAATTCGCAACATATATGTGTCTTAAACTTTAGCATTTTTATTATTATGTTATATTTTGGGTGATTATAGTTAATGAAGATTTAGATTATGAGTTAAGCACGGTTGGTTAGGGTTTTGATGGTTTGAATACAAAAGGGGGAAAGCCCTCAAGGATGTATCTTTTAATTATTACAACATATCATTACAAAGAGAAAGCCTCCATTGTATGAGAGCAACTTTCCTTGAATCAGGTTTGCAGGTATGATGCAACATTGGGTGTGCATGTACCCCTATTTCTATTGTTTATCAGTTATTTCTAGTTTATATTTACACATACTTTTATGTTAGTATTCTAGAATACTCCAAGTGGTATCAGACCTTCAATCAATTATCGCAGACACTACCAAAATGTCGAGGGGATTTTATCGAAGTGGGAGATCAAAGTTCATGACCAAAGATGAGATAAAGGGGATATTTGATGATCTCTATAAAGAGGTTATAAGCAAGATTTGTTCAATGGGAAGGTAGCTAGAGTTGCCAGTTGAAGAGGAGGACGAGAAGCCTTGGGGAAATATGGACAATGAGGCAGACAAGGATGAACAGAAATCAGCCCCGCAGCAAAGGAATAAGAGTGATCCAGATGAGCTCTTAAAGCAATATTGATCCATGTCAGCAATCAAAGAAGGGTTTATAAAAAGTCTATTTTTAGAAAGTCCTGAAATATATTTTTAGCAAGTTTTGACGGATTTGGTATTTGGCATTTTTAATGGTCTTCAAAGAATTCATGGGATTTAGATTGTATGATGATACCATAGTGTGATGTCACCAAATGGACATTTTTCAACCCAAACAGATTTAAGGCAAATCCCACTCCCAAAGATAGATTATAGAAGATATACCAAATTTTTCAAATGCAGATCTGATGTTTATCTCTGATTTCTAAAACTGAAAATAGACTGAAATAACACAACAAATCTGAACTTCTCCTTACAATAAAATACCCAAAAATTGCCAGAATGAACAGCCAACTGAAAATTAATTTTTATTCCTCAAATATTCACTTTTCCACATACCCACAAGGCCAAAAATGGCGATTTGGGTGATTAGAATCAATTACAAGTGAAATCAGATTTTTCTAACCCTTGACTGATTTTATAAAAATAAAATAGGGCTGAAAACACCCAAAAAATACAGCAGTGAATATTAATTTATGTGTACCACAAATGAGGCTGGAAATGATGAAAATATCGTCTTTGAGGATGCCCAAACAGCTCCAAAAAGTTGCAGATCCAACAGCAACCAAAAACCCCCAAAATGAAGGCTCCCAATTCCCAAACTGGGTCGCTTGGGGTGTAGAAATGCCCAGAAATGTGCAGATTTGATTCCTTTACAAATTCTCCTGTTTGGCTGGTCCAAACACACATCAAACACCAACAACTCAGATCTGATTTATGCCCAACTGATCCTTGGAGTGCAATCAGCCCAAATATGCCCAGATCTAAAAATACTTCTCCCAATCACTGACAACAAAAATGCAGCCCAATGATGAACCCCGGATGGATCCACCTCTCAAAACTGAGGAGTTTTCGTTCCTCAATCTCTGAAACTTTGGAGGTTTTCGTCCCCAACGTTTCCTCTCCTTGAGGGTTTTCGTCCTTAGGAGATTTTGGATGCAAGCTCAAAGCTCAACATGCGAATTCAGAATTTTATAAAATAAAAAGGGATGCCTCTTCAAGCAAATCGACTTGCTTTTATAGAACTTGGCTAATTAGCCACCCACAACCACCAATCAGCTTCCTCCTTCCACATTTAATTCTTTTTTCACTTTGTTTCCTCCACCATATGGGTCGCATTTTCTCTAGGAGGAAATAAACATTAGAACATTAATTTTTCATTTTATTGTTTTATTTTTTTAGTTAGTCTATAATAATTTAATATAAGTGTTTTTAATAATATTTCTTTTTCTTATGCACTTTATAATAATTTATTATAACTAAAGTTCCCCTTTTATTAATCCCTTAGCCGTCGACAAACAAAATTGGGCTAAGGGTCTTTGACCAAGAAGGGGATAATACGCATAGTCTATTTTCATAGATTATATTTTCAAGTTTAGTCTCTTATCTTTCCAACGGATCAAACGGTTCGCCAATCGGGTCAATAGGCTAGAAGATATGACCCCAACAAGGAGCACTTAAAAATAATAATATGATATTTGGATTTTGTCATCTTTTGCCCATTCAAATTCACTCCAAACATGGATGGATGACATCTCCATGAAGGATGACCTTTCATATTCCATTTGGAACCCTTCATTTGATGACCTTTCGACTTCCATTTGGAACCCTTCATCTTCGACATTGTTTCACTATAAATAAGATGGTTTCAAATGAAGACACAAGTTTGAAAGTGGAAATATTTTATATACAAAAGTTATAGGTTACAGGTTTTCAAGTTTGGAGGCATACATCTCTCATATATAGAGTTTGCCCATTTGTATACATCTTCATTTGCAGAGAATTGCAAGGCATACATCTCTCCTACAGAGTTTTCCCATTCCGCATCCATTCTCGTTTGCAAAGAGATTCGACATACATCTCTCCTATAGAGTTTGCCAACTTTGTATACATATTTAATAAAGTTATTTTACTTTTACAGTTACAGTTTTATTTCTGCAATATAGTTCATTGCTTTTACAATTTCAGCTATTTTATTATGAATGTATTGTCATAACACATTAAATGCCACCATTAATGTGTTGTCCACCGAATTCCAAAAATAATTCGGATCAAAGAAGAATCAGTCCTACTCGTATGGGATGAATATCCTAAAGAAGAAGAGGAACAACCCATTTCAAACCGGGAGGAAGATTTACCTATAGAAGAGAAGGATCTTTTGCGTAAAGGGAAGAAACATCAATAGAAAATGATGCCATAAAAGTAAAAGAAAGGAAGGTAAGAGAAACCCCTATTTCGTTTGAGTTTGAAAATGTAGAAGATTTGCTTATGTCTGTACACAAGGCAGGGAATAAATTTGATATTGTTGGGGAAGAAACCTTGAAATTTTGCAAGATATGGGTAGGGTAAAACCCTATGCATACATGAAAGATGTGGTTGGGGAAAATGTATGTACTAATGAGGGTCCAATGAAAACCATTGCATTGATTCATAAGCAGATAGGCAATGTTGTGTACATCTTTGCAAGGCGTGTTATGCCAAGGTTGTGTTTTGGTATTCGAAGAAAGCATGGAATAAAAAGAGAACAAAGACATGAGAGAGAGCTAAAGTTTGGGCTATTATGGGGCATATGGACTTGGAGGATAATGTGCAACCTACACTGGAGGGTTAGGGGGGAAAATCCCGAATTACGCAAAAATGGCCAATTTCAATGTCAAGGTGGAAGAGTGTTGGAAACTATGCCAAAATGATAGGGAAGCCTAGGAGTAATTAAAAAAAAAAGTCCCTCCTCATTCATGAGTTATTATTCCTACCACATATATAGCATCCATTGAATAATAATTGTAAGTTTTCAACCAATCCCATAGTTCTAATTTTATATGTTTAAGCAATATTGAAAGTTCAACATTAGGAAAGAAATACAATATTCTTTGAACTCTTCTTCCCATATTCCATTTTTAATGCCAAAACTTTATATTGTGCCTAGCTATAAGTCAAAACTTTATAAAATATAAACAAACAAGTAATACTAAAGTAATTATCTAGTCTCATGCCAACATTTCAATCTTTATTATTATATATGGACATATCCCATCATCCAACTATCTTTATTTTATATTGAATCAATCACAACAACTAGCATTTTTGTTTTTAACATATGTTGGATCCATCACATCAACCAAAATTTTTATCTTTTCATAAATATTGTGTTTATCATTTCAAAACTTTATAGTATAAGAACACAAATAAACTAATACTTGGTAATTAACTAGTCACATACCAATAACTAATAAACAAAAAAATACACTAATACCATAACAATTAACTAGTTATGTACTAATAATTAGTAAACACACAAATACACTAATACCGTAACAATTAATTAATCCCTCCAATATTGAGTGTGTATTGACTAAACAAAATGTTTGACCATATTTATTTTCTAAAGATGGTTCCAATCATAGTTTGCAGACTCAGCAAGTACTCGCCTATTTTTTTGGTTGGGAAAATAATCACCAGAAAAATTCATGGCAAGTTTTGGGCAAGTCTGCGCAGTTAATGGCGGCAAGTACTCAACAAAACTTGATGAGTTTTGCAAGCAGACGCGGCAGATACGCAGGACAAGGTACAGACATAAATTAAATGTTGTTATTTCTCCTTTATAAGGCCCATACCCCACAACTTGTAATAACACAACTATTGAGCATCCTTTGACTGAATCGAAGGGATTTTATAGAGAATTTGAAGAGAGGATTCGAAGAATTTCATTCGGAAGTTAGTTCTCTTTTTTTGCCTTCTTTTTTCAAGTATGTAAATTCCTTCTATATTGTAAAAATTAGGTTTCCAAACGTGATTTGTAAATTTTCATGCATTCCATTCAATTCTGATTAATTTTTAATGTGATTTACACAAGTTTATCATTATTAATCAATAAAATTGCTAGAATGTACTTTTTAAATGTTGCTTTTTTATTTTTTATTGTTTTGTCTTTATTCTTGTTTGTAGGGTTTACGATTACAAATTTACAATTAAAATTACATAAGGTTTTCTTGTACCTAGGGTTGAGGTTGACAATTACAAATTTTCAGTTTTTTAATATTGCTTCATAAAAATAATTGTATCCAAACGTGTTTGCAAATTAAAACTTAGCATACAATCGCATTCGGCTCAGCATCAACAACAAAGAGCATTCCTATCGATTCTCATACCGTAGCTTAGAAGTATGTTGAATGTGGAGCGGTCAAGGGGTTGTGATTTGCAATTTCTGTGGGAAGAAGGTTTCTGGAGGTATCAATCACCTCAAGTATCATCTTGCATGCATTGTTTGTTGCGGCATGTCCTAATGCTTCGGAGAGGCAAAACAAGAGATGAAGCCGAGCTTGCATTGTTGGATGAGAAGAAACTAGAGAGGCAAGGGTGCAAACAGTCATAGCAGTAACCATTAGACCTGAAATTGTAGTGGAAACGAAGGGGAGATGTAGCAATGATTGTGAGCTCTAATCATGGTCCACGGCTATGAGGTACATCTACTTCATCGAGCTCGAGAAAAGGCTAGATAAATAGTTTTTGGTATTTTGAAACATACATAGGACACAACCTTCGTTGCAAAGTACAAGCTGGAACAAGATGATGCACCGGGAAGCGAGATAAGGCGTGTACAAATTTCTAGTATTACAACCTTCCCTTCAATGTGGCAAAGAGCTCATACTAGGAGTATTTGGTGACGACATTGACAATTGTAGAGAAAGTGTACACGGTACCCTCTCCAAGAGACTTAAGTGGGAGGTTGCACCAGGTGTGGTTACAAATGCAAAATTTATCCCAGTAGATCAAAAAAGTAATGGCATAAGTTCGGTTGCACCATTCTTTCATATGGGTGGATGAATGGAAAGAATTGCCCTAATCTTTTTGGCATCTTCAAATGGTGAGATGGTTTTTTTGAAATCAATTGATACCTCTAACACAATAAAAATGCCAAAAATTAAGCCTTATGTTGAAGGACAAAGTTGTCTTAGAGGTGGGCAAGTGAGAATGTCGTGCAAATTGGTAGTAAAAATGCAACAATATATGTGGCGGCTAGGAGACTACTTCAAGAGAGACATCCATCACTCTTTTGGACCCCTTATGCAGTCAATTACCTTGATCTTCTTTTGGAGGAAATAGGAAAAATTGATTGGGTGAGACCGGTTGTAGAAGATGCGATAAAAATAACAAAATATATATCTAATCACCTTGGGTTCTCAACATGATGAGAGAACACAAGAGGAAAGAACTTACACGAGTGGGTGCCACAAGTTTTACAAGTAACTTCCTAACGTTGTAAATATTTGTAGTTGGTTGACAACGTTTAAACAAATGTTTCAAGCATGGCTAGACTCCACCAATCCATTCATGTAGCAAGGTACCACCTCAACCCCAATTTTTCTTCTTTGATAGCTTCACAGATGTTAATGGAGAGATTATGGAGGGCCTCTCAAATTGCATTAAGCGGATGACACGAGAGGTTCAAGTGAGAGGACCTCATCATTTTAGAGTTGCATAATTACAAGCACGCTAGGGGAAGGCACTTTTCTTCAACATTAGGCCAAACGGAGACCCACCGAGCCACTCGATAACAAAAATTAGAGTATTGATTGTTACAAGTTATAAATTTACAATTATTTACGAACTTTCGATTATCTTGTTTGTAAGTTTTGGGTGGGAAGATTGGGGTGGAAATATCCCAAATCTTCAAAAGTTAGCCCTCCGAATTTTATCTCATCCTTGTAGCGCTTTTGACCGCCAATGTAACAAAAAATAGAATACTTAGTGTTACAAGTTACAAATTTACAATTATTAATTACTTGTAAACTTTTACATATCTTGCTTGTAAGTTATTGGTGACAAGATTGGGGTGGAAATACCCCAAATCTTCAAAAGCTAGACCTCTGAATTTTATCTCAACCTTGTAAAGCTTCCAACCATGAGAGCAACTAGAGTATGTTTGAGGACATTCACATGAAGAATCATAATGAGTTGACTTAATGATGCCTCAATGGCCTAGTTTTCAGACAACACAATATTTGACTTTGCACAAAAAAGGTGGACACATCGCAAGAGCCTATTGATTTGGATGAAATTCATCAATACAGCGATTAGATTGTGCAAGAAGAGATCCCCACATTCACAAAGGACGAAATTTCTGCTTTCAAGAGGGAAGCTATGGAGAGTGAAGGAAGTAGGAGAGATTGGACCGGACGACATCTTTGTAGATGATGTCGGACGTTGAGCGCCATCTACTACCAAGGTGAAGTCAGTAGTCGGAGCCTTCAGGAGCGAGCGATGCCGCAACCAAGTGTGGGGACTATTAGAGTCACTAGACCCTCTCCCCAATTTTTTAGTAGAATAGAGAAGAGGAAATTGTAAATTATTCTAATTTGCAGCTTGCATGATATGCAATTTATAATGATAATTTTAAATGACAATCGTCATTAATTTGTAAGCCCGATCGGTGGTTGTTGTATTCGCATAATGATGTGATTTTGTACTCTATTTGTATTCAAATTGAATAGAAAACACTTCCCGACATTTAACAAACTAATATGATACATTTTGTAACTATATTTTGCATTAAATTCATGTTTTTAATAGATTTAGGTATTTTTATGTTGTCGAGTATTTGTAAAGTATTGTCGAATCAAAAATATTTGGTTTGTCGAGTACCAAGTATGCAAACTATGGTTCCAATAATAATATTTTATATTAAAAAAATTTATAAAAATAATCCATAGTTAAAAATAAAATTTGCATCCCATATTGTTTAGTTTGCACCCTTAGGAAATAGCTATAATACAAATTATTGAATTCACTTAGATATATTCAAAATAAATTCTTCTCATATAAAAATACTTCATGATTAAAATTAAAATACATTCCATTCCCCATCACATACCTCACATTTATATGGAAATTGCCAATTAAACATGTTTGATTTCAACTACATTATCTTCATTAGGAATAAGCCACTACGTGGCACTTGTTTCAAGTAGTGTTGTTGTTTCGTAGGATGGTCGTGTTGGATTAATTGTCATTGATGTCAAAAGAATTTGCTATCAAAGGAAATCATTATCTGATCATTGAAGGCCAAAGGCCACTAATTGTTGTCCAAACAAAATCAGTTTCAAATCTCCATTATTCAAGGGCAGATCGCACCATTCCAAGGCATTAAAGACAAGTTTATGATCATTGAAGAATGTTGGCCGACCCCCTCTATTTTGGTGTTAATATTTAAATTATGGGCCGACCCATGTCTAGCGCCCAAGAAAATAAAGAGTGTCCCTTGGGAGAAATCACACCCCTTCGAAGTGACATGAGAAGGTATAAAAGGAGATGTAGTTGAAAAGAAAGTATGTGAGGAATAATAAAGATATATCATTCAAACTCAAGCAGATTTCTGAAGGAGAGAAAAATAAGAGATCATTCAAGGTAGATTTTTGTGAAGGAGATCTATTTAATTGTCATCCATTGAAGAAGTTTTTTTTGGAGGTTGGTGCTTCCTAAGAGAAGAGATTGGTGTCTCTTGCTAAGTTGGTGCTTAGAAGTGGGGATTGGTGTCTCCAATAGGTTGGTGCCTACAAATTGCTTAACGATGGGGATTGGTGTCTTTGGTGCCTACAAATTTTTGTAAGAGACTTTTATTATTTTATGACTGGATTTGGACAGTAGATCCAATCATATTTTCTCCATGGTTTTCTCCGAAAGGGTTTCCATGTAAATCTTGTGTTTCATAATTGTTAGATCTTGTGTGATTGTTGTTATTGTGGTTATTAAGTTTTTAAATAAGTAAAAGATTATCTTATATTGATTCACCCCCTCTCAGTATAAGTGTGTTCATCAATTGGTATCAGAGCAGGTTCCTCAAGAATAGTCTAACCGCTAGAAGGTAGATCTCGGGAGCACACATGGCTTGTCAAGAAGGTTTCTCCTCAAATAGAGCTCCATTGTTTGACGGAACAAACTATGCATTTTGGAGCATAAGAATGTGAACTTATCTAATGGCTCTTGGCTTTGATATTTGGCACCAACGGATACAATTGGAAAGAAGGCTAGTGAAAACAATGCAAAATCTATGAATGCAATCTTGTGTGGTCTATCAGAATCGGAGTTTGTCAAGGTGATGCATTGTGAATCAGCGAAAGAAATCTGGGACAAACTTAAGAACATCTATGAAGGAGATGACAAAGTGAATAAAGCCAAGCTTTAAACTCATAGAAGATAATTTGAGAGTTTGAAAATGAAAGATGAAGAAAACATTGCAGCCTATCTTCTTCGTGTGGATGAAATCGTCAACACCATCAGAGGTCTTGGAGAAAAAATTGAAGATGCAATGATTGTGCAAAAGGTGTTAAGGTCCCTTCCCTTGAGGTTTGATGCCAAAGTTTCCGCCATTGAAGAAATGAAGGATCTAGATACTCTAACAATGGATGGATTGCATGGGATCCTAACAGCATATGAAATGAGAACCAAAAAGGAGAAATCATCAAAGCGAGAGGCAGCCTTCAAAGCCTCAAAGAAGATGAAGAATAAAAAGCTCGAGCCATGTGATAGCTCCAACAATGAATCAGATGAAGAGGAAGCTCATTTTGTAAGGAAGCTTAAGAAAGGATCCGGAAAGTACAAAGGTAAGTTGCCCTTTAAATGCTTTAATTGTGGAAAAGTAGGACATTTTGCCGCTAAATGTCCATATGCAGAAAGTGAAAATAGTGATGATGAAGAAGATCATAACATGAAGAAAGGTAGCAAACATCATCAATATAAAAAGAGCTACAAACAGGGAAAACCTAAGAAAAAAACTTTCATAAGCACAAGAAAAACCTCTATTCCAAAGAGGAAAGTAGCTCATCTGAAGAGAGTAATGAAAGTATCTCTGCTAGTGATGGAGAAGAAATTCTATTCATGGCAATAGAATCAAAAGGGGATATCTTGGAAAGTGAAGACAAAAGAAATGAAGAGAAGGATTCAAAAAAGGAAGAAAATGCCAAAATAGATGGGGAAGTGGATCTAGAAGAACTCATTTGTGCCCTAAATGAGATCAAGAAGCTTAAGAAAAAGAATCTAAAACAAAAGTTACAACTTCAAAATATGAAGAAGAGGATTGTGATTCAAAAGCAAAAATGTCACAAAACCCTGAGGAATTAGAAAAAATGATCATTAACCTAAAGATTCAACTTGAAGAGGCAAAAAAAATAGAGGAAGAGGTGAGAATCCAATTGAAGACAAAAGAAGAAAATTGTGAAAGGCTAGAGTCGAAATTGTTTCCTTAAGGAACTAGAGAAAACAACTACTAAGTTGAACAGAAGCCTCAAGTTTGAAAAAAATATTGAAATCTTAGATGATATCATCAATGGCCAGAGGTCACCATTTATCAAGACTGGTCTTGGGTACAAAGAAAATCAGATGACTACCAAAGAAGATCCCAAAGAGCCACCAAAGAAGGTAAATGAAGAAAAGCCAAAAAGCTATGCAGATGCTCTCAAAAGTCCCATCAAAATGAAAGCAAGAAGAAGAAAGAAAATCATGTTCCACAAAATACCAGACATTCCTCCCAAAGACAAGGACAAAATCAGAAGATCTTTTCCTCCAAGGCAATATCACATGACTAGGTTTCAAAACTATTTCTTTGGTTATTGCTTTTCGTGTAATCGCTTTGGTCATAAAGCAATATATTAGTAGGACATGTGCAAGAAAATTTTGGTTGGAACAAGAACAAAAGTCCTTATGGGTCCTTAAATAGGAACAATAATTCATTTGTTCCTTTAGTGGATTACAATGTTAGATGTTATAAGTGCACCAACTATGGACATATAGCATGCTTCTCTAGAAGTGGTTTTTTGGAACCTCCTAGGCAGAACAAGAAAGTGGAAACCATGGATAAACTAAAGGAAGAAACTCCAAAAGTTTGGAAAAAGAAGCATGAGCAAGAAAAGAAGGATAAATTCATGTTTGTACAAATTCCCTTTCATGCTCAAAATGAAGGAAATCAATGGTACATTGATAGTGACTGCTCAAGCCACATGATAGGCGACAAGAGCAAATTCTTCACTTTGAAAGAAGTAAATGGAGGTACAGTAAAATTTGGAGACAATGCTACAACGAGGATAACTGGTAAAGGTACTCTTAGCCTTGACAATGGAAAAACAAAAACTGAAAATGTCTTGTATGTTTAAGGGTTGAAGCATAATCTTCTAAGTGTTAGTCAAATGTGTGATCAAGGACACACCCTCACATTTCATGATGAAGGTTGTGAAATCAGGAAGGCAAGTACAAGAAAACTAGTTGCAGATGCAAGCAAAACAACTAATAACCTTTACATCCTTAGTGAGATCAAAGGAGAAAAATGCTACATGGGACAAGCAGATGAGAGTTGGTTATGGCATAGAAGAATGGGTCATATAAACTTTGATGTAGTAGAATACGCCTCCAGAGAGTAGCATTTGGACGTTCTACCATGTTCCTGACAGTGTTAGTTTTTACATAGTAATGTACCTTGACAAACCAAGGTATTTTGCATTGTATTAATACATTTCTAGCTACGTCAGGATGTACATTCAAAAGCGGAGAATCAGAAAGCTTAGAAGGTAAATATTTCTGCAGAAAAAATTTAAAATGTTTGGAGAGATACTTCTGTCTCCGATTGCAGGGGCTCTATTCCATAGATCAAAGTGAAGAGGGTGCTCCTCTGTCCATAACTGGAGTATTCAAATCTCCAGAGAGTATCCTTCCGGGTATCAGTCTGCCTGAGACGTAACCCTTCGACTGGTAGATGATCTGGCTGTTCAACTGTGTATGCAGATCTCCATTGCCAATGTAGGCAACACTTTACCATAGGATCTGGATTGTATGGAACTGTCTTCCTGGAATTTCTGGGTCAAAAACCTGCATTCTGTTTCAGACATGGCGTATTCATTTACAGAGATGTAGTCTCGGAAGCGAGAAATGTCGTGCCTCTCTAGACATATTATTATCATTGGCTACTAGAGCATTAATCTGTCCCTTGCGATTATGTCTACGTGATCCCATATAGTACCTTGAGGTTCATGTATAACCTGAGTGACATTGATTATCTTGGAAGAATTCAACTCTCACTGGCAAAATCAGCTAAAGCATTAGCTTTTCCAGCAATGTGTTCGACAGTGAACTCGAAATTATCAAACCATAAACCCCATCTCTGGAGTCTGTTAAATGCAGCTTTATTGGCAGGATCACCACCATTTAATCTTTTCTTAAAATCCTTTAGATCTGATCTAAGTATGAATGATTCATTTTGACAAAGAATAAGAAAGCTTTTATGGCTTTTTTGGCTGCCAATAATTCTTTATGTGAAGAATGATAATTTATTTCAGAACCTTGGAATGCGCCTGATGCATACCTGCATATTTTTTCTTTATTATCTTCACATTTTTCTTTCAATACTGCACCCCAATATTGGTCACTGGCATCACACTCGATGATTTTTATGCTCGAGCCTGGTAAAGACATAGGAGGAAGATCAAGAACTTGTTTCTTGATTCTCTGAACTGCACTGGTCATTTCATGGCTCCAAGTAGGAGCATTTTTCTTTAGTCGCTTGTTCAACAATATTCTCAATGTCAGCAGCAATATTCGATAAAAACCAGCTATGTAGTTAACACATCCTAAAACCTTTGCAATTGCTGCTTATCTTGAATTTCATCAGGGAAGTTCTGGATCTTACTAACCACATGTTTTTGCATTTCTATGTTTCCAGAACTGATCTTTATCCCTAAAAAATCAATGTCTTCCTTAAAAACTTCAATTTTTGATGGAGAAAGACATATTCCATTTTGTATAGACAACTTCATAAAATCTTTCTAAATGTTCTACATGCTCCTTAGGTGATTTTGAAAAGATAAGAATATCATCTATATAGATGATCAAAAAATCAGCTAACTCACCAAATATTTTGTCCATAATTTTTGGAATATGGACGGAGCAGTCTTCAAAGCCAAATGGAAGAACTTTCCATTCGTATTGTCCTCCTGGGACAATAAAAGCTGTTTTGAACATGTCTTGGTTTCAGGAAGATTTGCCAGAATCCGCTCTTCAGATCAAATTTGCTATAGACTTTTGATCCTTTGATTCTGCTGAGTAGATCATCCTTGGCAGGAATCGGGTGTTGAACAGGTGCAATGTATTTATTTAGTGGTTTATAATCAACCACTAGTCTCTTTTTATTCCTGAGTTGTTCACTCCTTTTATTTACATAAAAGGCTGCACAAGACCATGGGGAATTTGATTCCTGGATGAATCCTCCTTTAAGAAGCTTCTGGATTTCCTCATGGCATTCTTTGCGTTCTGAAGGAGGCATACCTCTGTGGTGTGCTTTGAATTTTGGCACAATCTCCTTTCCTTCAGCATCCTTTATGAGTTGCAGATCTAGCGAACAACTGTGTCTTTTCCTATGCACAAAAGCATGAGGGTTATCACTGCAAACATTCTTCTTTATCTTTGAAACTATTTCCTCAATGCTTACCTGGCAGTTGGCTATGGATTTATGAATCCAGACATTGTTTACTGCCTTGGTTTTCTCTGGTAAAGGTACTATGGACTGAAAAGAGTACCTTCTGGGGATCTTGATAGGAGGATTAAACAATATTATATGATCTTTTGATATCTTGAAAGTATGGCATTCTTTCAGAAAATCAACTCTAACAAGCAATCATAACTTTCCATATTATGTTGATAAAATTCTATTTGCATGGAAATTCCTTCAATATTAATCAAAACTTTTGCCATAAAATTACAGACAACTTCCCTTTTATCAAATCTTATCTTTGTATGGGTTTTAACCCAAAGAATCAGAAGGGATAGCATTTTGTCTGAGTAAGCTTATTTCTGCCCAAGATCAACCATTGCATCTAGCATGTATGGCTTGATATTGGGTATGCAAAATTGATAAGAATGAAAGGATTCTGTGTACAACTTATTGTACATACCTCGAGTGCTCTTTTCCTTGAGTAGCAATATCTTTGGTAAGTATCTTGAGGCTTTCTTGAGAATCTTTTTCTCTTTTACTTCTTCAAAGCCAAAGAACTGGTATACTCATCTGTGCATTAGGCAATCACCTTTTCAATAGTTCAAGTCTGCTTTTCTCCATGTTTTATATACTTTGATGGAGGCGGATCTCTGCTGATTCTCGATCGTCTGCAGACATGTGCTTGTTCTTCGGGGAAAAGGAATGAATGTGTCCCTGGAGGAAGGCGCCTCTTCCTCGACTTCTCCATGGTCTGTTCTTCCCTGGGGTATTTGACGTTTCTCGACCCATTTCTTTGGAATGGCGGTCTTATTGGAAAAGGTTCATAAGGTTCATCGCATCGACTTCACTTGCTTGTTCTGACTTGCTTTGTTCAGCCTTCTTTTTCGCATCGATGTATTTATCTTGTATTTCTCTCGAGCTTTTACTCGGTGACATTTTCTGGTGGTGTCCCATGGGGACAACTATCATACTACGATTGGAAGCATTCAAGTCGTTTTCTGTGATTCGCACTAGGAGGAATCATTGGATGTGCAAAATTAGAAACCATATTAATAGCAAAATTAGCAAATGAAGGAATAGAACTATATCCACTATCATCTGTCTTTATCACTTTCTTCGATGCTCGCTTTGTATTAAATCGGTGCTTTGTTCTCCATCTAATGATATATAAGAAATATCTGATGAGAAGCTTTCTGTGTCAGAGACTAAGGCATAATTTTCTTCATCTATGCCTCTTATAGATAAAGCATTTATTTTAGCTTTACCTTTTTCTAGTATTTCTATTTGGACACTTATTGGCATAATGCTCTCCTTTGCAGATGTAGCATGTAGGTCTGAACCGTTTATGCTTACCAATATACTTGTGTTTTCTAAACTTGAACTTTTTCTTTGCGTTTGTAGGATCTCTAAATCTGGATTTTTTGTATTTCTTATATGTTTTCTTCTTATACTTAAGCATCCTCCCCCTTTGAAAAAGAGCAATCTCGGCAAGAAGATTTGCGCCGAAGAGGAGAAATTTCCAGATCTGGACACCCGAATGGTTCAAGAGCATACTGTTCACAAAAAACAGTACCCAATGCTTTTTGATGTTTAAGCGCCTGTTTGCGCTCCCATTTATCCTTGCATAGCTTGGCATTAGTTTGGTCAATGATTTGATTGATTGCACCAAAGCTAAGCTCAGCTGTTCTTAATCCATGCATGGCTTTTTTATATTGTGTTGCAAAGTAAGGTGGAAAGGATTCAATGTATCTGAGACGCATGGTCTCATCATTTATATTTCCTGAGCTATAATATAGTTTCTGCATAAAACATTGGTATTCCTTTACTCTTGTCATATCACACAATCTTGCACGGAGAAACATTGCTGTATTCATCATTTTGTCATCATCAATATTTCCAATGAATTCTTTGGTGATCACTGAATATAATTTGTGAGTCTTTGTGTAACCAGAACAGTAAGATGGCTTCTTTATTAGGAGTAAATCCCACCATTCTTTTAAAATGCCAACAAAACCATTGGCAAGTGTGGCTGCTATATTTCTAGGAGATTTTCCATATGATTCTAATTGGGTGTTACCCCAACCAATCATAGCATGTACTACTTCTTTAATCTCTGGAATTGTTCTACATTCTAACTTATAAAAGTTAGGCTGAAGGGTTTGCACCCTTGTCATACCTTGCAGAGGACTAGTCCGATGTCGTGGATTCTTCCATATGTTCATCAAATACAAGTGCTTCATACGGAGGTTGTTCATATGCAGGACCTTCTATCTTAAGCATATTGATTTGTTTATCTTTGAAGAACAAAGGTTTATATTCTTCAAGTATATCCTTATGTGGCTGCTTAGTAGAAGTTCGCTAATTGCCATTTACCTCAGACCATGACGCTGCACGCGTCCAATCACCTTCCTTAGGGGTAGACACCTTAGTATTTACTTCTTGTATTTTTGGAAGAATCTTTGGAAGCTCAAGTGTCAGACACTCCTGAACCTCATCCAATTTTCGATGAGTTTTCTCATTGTCATCTGTAGATGTGAAACACTTGATTCAACCAATTCTTGAGTATGAGCTAGTTGAGTTGAAAATGAACTTTTAATACTAGTAGTGTGATCTACTAGAGGCTGTACTAAATCAGTTATTTTTTGAGTAATGGCTTCTGGGAGCTCAGTAGAAACAATCCTATGATTATGCTGAATTAACGTTTCTACTCTTTTAACTGATTTATCTAGAGTATCAACTCTATCATTGAGCATTTTGAGTGCAGCTGTAGAATCACCATTTTTTCTTAACTCTATGGCTTTTAACACCTTCTCTAAAGAGGCAATTTTCTCTGAATTAGAAGTGACCTCTTCATGGACTGCTTTTACTGCTTTGTTAGTCCAATTTAGCATTTTTGAGCTTTCTCGACGGCTCGATTTCTCATTCTTGTCCTCCGGTACGAAAACTGCTTTCTGGGTTTGATCGGGAGAAATTAATTCATGTTGATCTTATGGGCAATGAACTTGAACTAGTAGATGCCATATTAATAGTAGGTCCATTTGATGGAGCATATTTCTGACTAACCAATTTCTCACAGTCAGAACACCACAAAAAATCTGTTGATGGATCATGCACAAGTGAACTGTGACTACAGAGAAATGTTTTTTTTCTTTGCTTCTGTTCTACTGGCTTTGTGTGTTAGAACTTTCACCTACTGTGAAATATGATGAATTTGAAGACACAGAATTACTTCTGAGATAGACCTTTTCTGGACAGATCAATACTGGAGTTACTCCTGAAACTTAATGTCACATTGTTCTTATTTCTCGTGGATCGCAGTAGCATTTTCAAGCTTAGGCTTGGAGGACTGTATAAATTTTTTGGATAAGGTCCATTCTTTTGGAACTTTTATATCAGACCATGAAATCAACTCTGGTTCGATTTTCTGACTTTCTAAATTTACATGTGTCACCACGCTGCTGCCTTTGGACACACCGTGCTTGACGGCTGGGTACATGGTGTTGACTAATCTGTAGATAATCTTATAATGGATTGCTAGTGGACAAGAACCAGATCTCATATTTAGACCTGTAGTGGCTAAGTGGAGCTTTAGCACATCTTGCAACAAATCATCTTTTGTGAGGGAAACTGGATAATTGGGATAGACTTCAAAGGATATGGGGCCATTATGAAGGCCTCGTCTCAATGCAATTGCTGCCAGAAGAGAATCCTTAAAGTTGTCAAATCTGAGATCCATTAAACAACATAATATTGAGGCATTTAATCCTCGACGAAACAACGGAGTTATCCCTATTTGTACACACCCTACATGTGCAAACTTGTAGGTATTTTGTTTCTTAAGACTCTTGACATCTGACTTATCTATTAATGGTATATTATATTCTCCATTATTTGTTTGGGAGACTTGTATAACTGACTCTCTGGTTTTGAAGACCGAGTAGAGGCTGTGAATCCACACACTCACAAACCAACATATGTGAGTTGATTTCATGGTCTGATATAAAAGTTCCAAAAGAATGGACCTTGTCCAAGAAATTTATACAGTCCTCCAAGCCTAAGCTTGAAAATGCTACGGCAGTCACAGAAAATAAGAACAATGTGACATTAAGTTTCAGGAGTAACTCAAAGATTGATTGATCTGCAAAAGGTCTATCCAGAAGTAATTCTGTGTCTTCAAATTCATCATATTTCACAGTAGGTGAAAGTTCTAACACACGAAGCCGCAGTAGATGAAAGCAAAGAAAAACATTTCTCTCGTAGTCACAGTTCACTTCAGTGCATGATCCATCAACATGATTTTTGTGGTGTTCGACCGTGAGAAATTGGTTAGTGTAAATATGCTCCATCAAATGGACCTACTATTAATATGGCATCTATTAGTTCAAGTTCATTGCCCATAACAGATCAGCATGAACTAATCTCTCCTGATCAAACCCGTAAAGCAATTTTTCAAGTACCTGAGGACAAGAAATGCAGAAGAGAAATGAGCCGTCAGAAAGCTCAAAATGCTAAATTGGACTAACAAAGCAAAGAAAAGCATCCATGAAGAGGTCACTTCTAATTCGAGAGAAAATTGCCTCTTTAGAGAAGGTGTTAAAAGCTATAGAGTTAAGAAAAATGGTGATTCTACATTGCGCACTCAAAATGCTCAATGATAGAGTTGATACTGGATAAATCGATTAAAAGAGTAGAAACGTTAATTCAAAGATAATCATAGATTGATTTTTCTACCGAGCTCCCAGGAAGCCATTACTTAAAATAAGCGATTTAGTACGACCTCTAACAGTAGATCACACTACTAGTATTAAAAGTTCATTTTCAACTCAACTAGCTCATACTCAAGAATTGGTCAATCAAGTGTTTCACATCTACAGGGATGACAATGAGAAAACTCATCGAAAATTGGATGAGGTTCAGAGTGTCTCGACACTGAGCTTCCAAAGATTCTTCCAAAAATACAAGAAGTCAATACCAAGGTGTCTACCCCTAAGGAAGGTGACCTGACGCGCAGCGTGGCGTCATGGTCTCGAGGTAACCGAATTAGCTTGAACTTCTACTAAGCAGCCACATAAGGATATACTGAAGAATATAAACCTTTGTTCTTCAAAGATAAACAAATCAATATGCTTAAGATAGAAGGTCCTGCTATATGAACAACCTCCGTATGAAGCACTTGATTTGATGAACATATGGAAGAATCCACAAAGACATCGTGACCTAGTCCTCTCGCAAGGTATGACAAGGGTACAAACCCTTCAAATTTAACTTTTATAAGTTAGAATGTAGAACAACCCCCAGAGATTAAAAGTAGTACATCTTATGATTGGTTGGGTAACACACAATTTAGAATCATATGGAAAATCTCCTAGAAATATATGGCAGCCACACTGCAATGGTTTTGTTGGCATTTTAAAAGAATGGTGGGATTTACTCCTAATAAAGAAGCCATCTTACAAGCTGGTTACACAAAGACTCACACAATGCGATCATCAAAGAATTCATTGGAAATATGATGATGACAAAATGATGAATACAACAATGTTTCTCCGTGCAAGACGTGTGTGATATGACAAGAGTAAAGGAATACCAATGTTTTATGCAAAAACTATATTATAGTTCAGAAATATAAATGATGAGACCATGCGTCTCGATACATCAATCCTTTCCACCTTACTTGCAACACACAGATAAAAAAGCTATGCATGGATTAAGAACAACCGAGCTTAGCTTTAGTGCAATCAATCAAATCATCGACCAAACTAATGCCAAGCTACGAAGGATAAATGGGAGCAAACAGCGCTTAAACATCAAAAAGCATTAGAGTCATGTTTTTTGTGAACAATATGTATGCTCAACCATTCTGGTGTCCAGATCTGAAATTTCTCCTCTTCGGCGCAAATCTTCTTGCGGAGATTGCTCTTTTCAAAGGGGAGGATGCTAAGTATAAGAAGAAAACATATAAGAAATACAAAAATCCAGATTTAGAGATCCTACAAAACCGCAAAGAAAAAGTTCAAGTTTAGAAAACACAAGTATATTGGTAAGCATAAACGGTTCGACCTACATGCTTCATCTGCAAAGGAGAGCATTATGCCAATAAGTGTCCAAATAGAAATACAGAAAAAGGAAAGGCTAAAATAAATGCTTTATCTGTAAGAGGCATAGATGAAGAAAATTATGCCTTAGTTTCTGACACAGGAAGCTTCTCATCAGATATTTCTTACATATCATTAGATGGAGAACAGTGCAATTTAATACAGCAGGCATCAGAAGAAAGTGATAGCACAGATGATAGTGGATATAGTTCTATTCCGTCATTTGCCAATTTTGCTATTAATATGGTGTCTAATTTTGCACATCCAATGATTCCTCCTAGTGCAGAACTGTTGAGAAAACAGCTTGAATGCTTCCAATCAGAGTATGATAGTTGTCCCCCATGGGACACCACCAGGAAAATGGCACTGAGTAAAAAGCTCAGAGAAATACAAGATAAATACATCAGACAGCAAGAAGCTGAACAAAGCAAAGTTGCAGGAACAAGCTGAAGTACAGTCTGATGAACCTTATGAACCTTTTCCAATAAGACCGCCATTCCAGCAGCGGGTCAGACAACGTCAAATACCCACCAGGGGAAGAACAGGACCATGGAGAAGTCGAGGAAGAGGCAGTCTTCCTCCAAGGACACATTCATTCCTTTTCCCTGAAGAACAAGCACAGTCGTCTGCAGGACAGTCAGAATCAGCAGTAGATTCCGCCTCCATCGAAGTATATAAAACATGGAGAAAGAGCAGACTTGAACTATTGGAAAAGGTGATTGCCAATGCAACAGATGAGTATACCAGGTTGCTGGCTGAAGAAGAAAAAGAGAAAAAGATTCTGAAGAAAGCCTCGAAGATACTTACCAGCATATTGCTACTCAAGGAAAAGAGCACTCAGAGGTATGTATAATAAGTTGTACGTAATCCTTTCATTCTTATCATATCTATTTGCAGATACCCAATATCAAGCCATACATGCTGATGCAATGGTTGAGCACTTGAGCCGAAATAAGCTTACTCGACAAAATGCTATCCCCTTCGATCATTGGGTTAAAACCCATACAAAGATAAGATTTGATAAAAGGGAAGTTGTCTGTAATTTTATGGCAAAAGTTTTGATTAATATTGAAGGAATTTCCATGGAAATAGAATTTTATCAGCATAATATGGAAAATTATGATTGCTTGTTAGGAGTAGATTTTCTGAAAGAATGCCATACTTTCAGTATATCAAAAGATCATATATTGTTGTTTAATCCTCCTATCAAGATCCCAGAAGGTACTCTTTTCAAACTATAGTACCTTTACCAGAGAAAAGCAAGGCGAGCTTAACAATGTCCTGGATTCATAAATCCATGCCTTGTCGAGTAAGCATTGAGGAAATAGTTTCAAAAATAAAGAAGAATGTTTGCAGTGATAACCCTCATGCTTTTGTTCATAGGAAAAGACACAAGTTGTTCACTAGATCTGCAACTAGTAAGAGATGCAGAAGGAAAGGAGATTGTTCCAAAATTTAAAGCACACCATAGAGGTATGCCTCCTTCAGAGCGTAAAGAGTGCCATGAGGAAATCCAAAAGCTTCTCAAAGGTGGATTCATCCAAGAATCAAATTCCCATGGTCTTGCACAGCCTTTTATGTAAATAAAAGGAGTGAACAAATCGAAATAAGAAGAGATTAGTGGTTGATTACAAACCACTAAATAAATACATTGCTGCTGTACAACATCCGATCCCAGCCAAGGATGATCTACTCAGTAGAATCAAAGGATCGAAAGTCTACAGCAAATTTGATCTTAAGAGCAAATTTCAGCAAATCTTCCTGAAGCCAGAAGACATGTTCAAGACAGCTTTTATTGTCCCAGGAGGACAATACGAATGGAAAGTTCTTCCATTTGGCCTGAAGACAGCTCCGTCCATATTCCAAAAAATTATGGACAAAATATTTGGTGAGTTTGGTTCCGTTGCATAGGTCTAGACAAGAAACTCAGTCCTCTCTCGATGCGGGCCTTACACAATCATCAAGAAAATAGGCACTAATATATTTGAGATAAACTTTCCACCCTATCTTGGGTTGCATCCAATGTGCAACTTCGTAGGCCTTATTTTCCACCCCTCTTGGACACTTCATATTGGTGAATAGTTAAGTCACAGCATTGAATCCTAACTGCTCAAATCCATTCATTATTGATCAAGCCATTGATGTAGTGATAAAGGATACCAAGAATCAGCAAATTCCCCTATATCAAGTGATCAAGGAAGAACAATTTGCGCACAAAGGAAAGTGGTTAACCAGAAGTCAGATTCAACAAAAGTTTCAACATTTGGTTAAAGACCTGAACATATTGGGGCCCATTGCTTCTCAAGGGGGCGAATGATCCCGATAATGACCTTGGACCACCACAGAAGAGTATTGGTTTGGTTTCTAGAAATTACAATTTTCCAGGAACTTTCAGCATATGGCAGCTTTTGAAGGCCTTAAAAGCAATTTTCTGAGATGTTGGAGCCTCAAGACTGAATTTTAGCTGAGGGAACGAGTTTCTGGCGAGACAGGATTTTCAGAAACATCTTATAATAGAAAACTAAAGAAAACCTAGAAAAGTTAGTCCCAGCAGGGTGGTCAGGCTATTATTAGAATTTTTTTCTTCCATAAGATCTCTTATTTCTAAGAATTGTCCTATTCGCATGCCTATGCATCTTGAAAGGATTTTTTTAGCTTTAAAGTAAAAACTCCTATTCCCATGCATGTGCATGTTGAGTTCATGTTAAGTTAGTATTGTTTATCTTTAAAGCAGTTTATTATTATTGGTTTTTATTTAGCTATAAGACAAGGGTTTACTACCCTACTGTAATTCGAAGTTGACAGCTAATATGTCTTCCACAAGGATTGTTTTCTTTTCAGAAACTCTCTTATCTTGCAATAAAGCTTTGTTTATTACCCTTGCAAATCTATATCAATTCAGTATAGAAGAGTTTGGCTTTATTACACTAATCCCTAGCAGCTGGTCTATTGTCCCCGAATCCTCATTCTAGATGACATAATTAACCCTTTTGCTAGAATACTGTCATTATTTTGGTAGAAACAATTAACCACTTCCACAAGAAACATCTTAATACTAACAGGGAAATGAGACTAATTCCAAGGGTTTGTATAAAACATAGTTTGCATATTCGTACTTGACGGACCAAAAAAAATCGACTCGGAAAATACTCAGCAACTTAACAATTACTTCAATTTCTTTAAAAACCATAAATTTATACAATATATAGTTACAAAATGTATAAAACGAGTTATCACGATTCACGAGTACTCACCGCGAGTATTGGAAAATACTCACTGCGAGTATTGGAGAGTACTCACTGCGAGTATTGGTGAGTATTGCCAAGTATCGCCAAGTACTCTCCGCAAGTACTTTCCAAAAACTCGCCAAAACTCAGGACTGGCAGACTCCGAGTATAAGTCCAAAAACTCGCCCAGTTTAAATTTCAGCAATTACTCGCAGACTCACCGAATACTCACGGAGAGTGTAAACTAGGGTATAAAAGATACCACTCCTAATGTTGCATCTTTTCTGAACAAAAAATAGTGTTAAATGTTCTCAACATGTTACTTTGCAATAGAACCACTTAATCACTAGCCTAAATACGAAGCAGATTTCCAACAGAATCTCTACGGCTCGTCTTCAGTAAAAAGAAGCCTTCTGGGCAGTTTAACACATGAATTACCTGAAAGAAGAATTCTCACAGTACATAGTCTTTGTGTGATGCCACTGGTCGCCGGGACCATCAAATAGCATGTAATAGTGTACGGTAAGCATCTGCATCCATACTACTAATTAGTAAAATGTGGCATTAAACAGGATACTTTCTAAATACAAAAATATATCTTGCATATAGAACAAGAATAAAAGATGAAAAACACATGCAAGCCTCAAAGGCACAAAGGAGAATTAAAAGGCAAAAATATCATAATGAAAGCTCTTCTAAGGCTAATAAGATCAAAAATCTACCTAGCAAGCATTTATTGGAAGAACAGGACAGACAATTGGCAACTAATTGTCACAGTTACTTACATCAGCTAAATCCTTGAGGCGCTCAACAGGATCAAAAATACTTTGTACAAATGCTGACAGATCAACTCCTGCATTTTCATATTTTTTAATAAAGGGATGTGATAACAACTGCATTTCACAAAGACAAGGAAAGCCAGGATTACCATAACGAAAACCAACACAAGCTCCTCTTTATGCATAACAAGATTAATGAATAATCAACTTTCATTGTCACTACAGAGAACAGATGTTAGCTATGACAAGAAAAATAGTTGAAAGAATTATAAATGTTTTAATAAGAAATCACTTGTAACTTTACACATCTAAAACATTCACACTAGGAGGTACAGTCAGTAGGCAATTTGGACCGGTTAGAACCTTGGTCAAATAGTATTTAAGGCAATTCATATGAGCACACATTGCTATTAGCATTTACCTTTGCAGCTATATTGCAATCATGAATGCATCCCAGAAGTCAAATATAGCTATTTCAATTTCAATAACCCTTGTTATGTTATGAAATTTCACAAAGGAATTATTTTACTAAAGAATCTTAGAAGAAAAGTCAACGAGATGGCAACATTTTGCCACCATAAAAAAAAAAAATCAGGCATTTTACTCTTTCCAGAATATTCTGATAATGTGATTTGTAAAATTAGAAATGGATTTGACAAGTTTCTGAAATCATTGAAATGGTTGGCCCATGTACAAATATAAAAGCAATGAATTGTAGAGAACTAGATCTACAAAATTAATAATATGGGGCTTCCAATAATGTCAGTGAAGACCAATAATATTTAAATCAACCGCTTACCTTTATGCAACAAATGTCGGGATCTATGGAAATGTTAGTTTCCTCACCCACTCCAGTCATGCAGAAGATCTGCCTCTATCACCACGAGACAGACTAATCAATTTAACATATGTTTATGTATAAGAATGCATCCGTGCATTTCATTCTCAATAAAAAAAAATTCAAAGAGTCTATAACCCTCTGTATTCAATGTTAATAGCATTTGATTGGTCCTCGCCTGTAACACCAAAACTAACAATAAAGAATAGTTAGAAGGCTATGGTGAATCCGCACCTGTTCAAGCACTACAGGACTTTAAGCATGTAGTTCACATTTAGTAAATGTCATATAGGCGATGTTCCTCTAGGGACATGCCATATTCCCAACTAAACCTCGTGCAAAGGCCCTCTTTCAATGGAAAATCCCAGGTGGTCAATAATTTTACAACTCATATGCAATGCTGTCTAACAATTGATTTCTTTTGTTTCCCATATAACAAAGGCCATTGGAATCTTTCACCCCACGAAGTTGTCATTGTTGTGTAGCCCATCAACTGTAATTGTCAGAATACAGAGATCCAACTTAGCCATCATTCAAGGAAGTGAATGTTTTCGACATTGCTAGGAAATGGAAACAGGTCCGAAACACAGAAATGTCGATTTTCAACAAAAACTTGGGTACTAAACGGTAAGAAAACATTCGTACTATATATTAAAAAATAACATATATATATGCATAATACTCATTTTTACTCCATTAAAGATGAGCACTTTAAATGAAAAGTATTCATAAATGAGAGTGATTTAGTATTGCATGTAGTGTGTGTATATAGGTTTAAACTTTAAAGATAATGTCTTCTAGAAGTTTAGGGTTTAGTTTTTATGTTTTAGCTTTTGGCTTTTTGAAGTACCTATACCTCCAAAAACCACCCGGAAACACCCTGGCACATGCCAGAAATAGCAGATGGTATGTATCTGGGACTGGGTGGTATTTCTGAAGCATTTCTGTACCCGATATGTCAAGACGTGATTATGGGGGTGAGGCTAAGGCGTTTCCATACAACATAAACTATTTTTATATGTTCCCATACTTGTATATGTTATGTGTGAATGCAATTATAGGGAAGGCAATCCACAACGTATGAGAGATAAGTTAAATCCGTTTCTAGCAAACACATACATGATCCAGCTTTGAAGAGAACTTTATACAACTATGATCTGACACCTATATATAGCTTACAAGTACTATACCAAAATCACCAACAAGTAGTATACATACTCATAAAAACCTACATTAGCATGTGTTGGAAATATTGTCATTGATGTCAAAGGAGTTGTTGATGTCACAAGAGAATGCACAACGATCAAAGAGAAATAGTGTCCTTGATGTATTACAGTGATCATATTTAATATAATAACAGTGACTGTAATGAACAGTAATCACATTGTATACCAGCGTTTTAATTATGAAAGGGTCAGCGATTTCATCTAAGGAAATAAAACATATAAACAAATATTAAATACAAGCCTAGCCGACCCATTTGGAAGGAGTTAAAGAAGTTAATTAATATTAATTTAAGAGACATATCTTTTGATAGTTGCCCCTCTTGGGAAGAGGCACATTAAGGCTATAAAAGATAGATGAAAAGGTTGAGAAAGAAAAGCGAAAAAAAATGAAATAAATACATCATTTGAGAGAAGTGAAAGAGAGGAGCAGAAGTAAAATGAGAATATCATTTGAATAAAGAGTAAGAAGGAAGAGCAGAAATATAAAGCGATTTGATTTCATTAATTGGACCAGCATCCATGTTGGAAGTATGATCTGATTTGTGTGTGAAGAGAAGCGGAATTGCCATCATCTGGTTGAAGAAGCAACTACAGAAAGGTGGAAGTTTATATTGTTGAGGTCGGTGCCTCACAAAATTGGGGATTAGTGTCTCCAGTGGGTTGGTGCTCACGAATTGGCTGAGTTGGTGCTTGGCATTGGGGATTGGTGTCTCCAGTAGGTTGGTGCCTATGAACATTTGTAAAGCATTTAATTTTGGGCTGGATTTGGACGGTAGATCCAAGCAGTCTTATTTTGCAGTTTTGCCAAGAGAGGGTTTTCCACATAACTATGGTGTTGCTCTATGTTATGCTATTTGAATGTTTTTAAATGCTTTAAGCGTGGATATAAGTTTGAATAAGTAAAAGTTTATATTATACTAATTCACCCCCCACATGTGCTTAACAATTGGTATCAGAGCAGATTCCTTTGGATATAGTCTAACCACTAGAAGGTAGATCTCGGAAGCACACATGGCTAGTCATCATGTTCAAGAAGGTTTCTCCACAAACAAGGCTCCATTGTTCGACGGAAAAACTATGCATTCTAGAGCATAAGGATGCGACATATCTAATGGCCCTTGGTTTTGATATCTGGAAAACAATAGTAATTGGATATATAACGCCACAAACTCCACCAATGGATACAATCGGAAAGAAGGCTAGTGAAAATAATGCAAAAGCCATGAACGCAATTTTGTGTGGCTTATCAGAATTAGAATTTGTCAAAGTAATGCATTGCAATTCGGCAAAGGACATCTAGGATAAACTTCAAACCATCTATGAGGGTGACAACAAAGTAAAAAAGGCAAAACTCCAAACTCATAGGAGACAGTTCGAGAGCTTGAAAATGAAAGATGAAGAAAATGTTGCGGCATATTGTCTTCATGTGGATGAGATCGTTAACACCGTCAGAGGGCTTGGTCAAAAAGTTACATAAATCTGAAATAGTTCAAAAGGTACTAAGGTCTCTACCATTACGATTTTATGCAAAAGTTTCTGCTATTGAAGAGATGAAAGACTTAGACTAGTTGAAAATGGACGAGTTACATGGAATTCTCAAAGCTTATAAAATGAGGACAAAATCAAAGAAGCCATCAAAAGGGAAGCAACTTTCAAAACTTCAAAGAAAGGGAACAATAAAGAGTTTGAATCAAGCGATGAACAAGATGAGGAGGCCTTGTTCATCAAAAAGCTTAAAAAGGGATCCAACAAATACAAAGGTAAGCTACCTTTCAAGTGTTTCAATTGTGGTAAAATAGGACATTTTGTTGCTAAATGTCCACATAAGGATGATAGTGATGATGAGGAAAATCATAATGAGAAAAGGAATAAGAAGGAAAGCAAACCTCAATACAAGAAAAGCTTCAAACAAAACGAATATAAGAAAAAGTTTGGTAAGCACAAGAAAAGCCTCTATTCCAAAAAGGATAGTAGCTCAGTTGAGGAAAGCAATGAGAGCATATCAGATAGTGACAGAGAAGAAACTTTGTTCACAACACGTTGGAAGAGGAAGAAGATGTCGAAGATGAAGGAGAGGTAGATCTTGAAGAAGAACTCATATGTGCTTTAGGTGAGATAAAAGTGCTTAAGAAAAAGAATCTAAAACAAAGATTACATATTCAAAAATATGAAGAAGAAAATTGTGCTTTGGAAACAAAAATGTCACAAAGTCTAGAGGAATCAGAAAAATGGTCATTAACCTAAAGATTCAACTTGAAGAGGCAAAGAAAACAGAGGAAGAGGTGAGAATTCAATTGAAGACAAAGGAAGAAGATTGTAAGAAGCTAGAGTCTGAAATTGTTACCCTGAGGAAGGAATTGGAGAAGACATACTCAATTGAAAAGTAGTTTCAAATTTGAAAAGAGCACACGAAGTTCTAGATGATATAATCAACCGTTAGAGGTAAACATTCATCAAGATTGGTCTTGGCTGTGAGGAAAAACAAGAGGTTAGTAAGAAGAATTTGGATTCAAAAGCTAATGAGCTACCAAAGAAAGAAGATAAGCTTCCTCAAAAGATCAATCCTCCTAAAGAAGAAAACAAAGGTGAGAACCAGTGGCATGATGTTCCCATAAGAAATCATAGAAGATCATTCTTTCCAAAACAGTCTCATATGATCAGGAACCAAAGTTCATTTTATGGTTATTGTTTTGCTTGCAATGATTTTGGTCATAGAGCAATGGAGTGTAGGACACATGCAAGAAATAGGTATGCATGGGACAATGACAGAAGTACTTATGAAGTTTTAAGTAGAAACTATAACTCATTTGCCCCGTTATCGAATTACAAAGAGAATAACATTGTATGTTATAATTGTAATAACTATGGACATATAACACAGTTTTGTAGAAGTGTTGTTGTAGAAACCCCTAGATAGAACAAGAAAGTGAATGCTCCTATTGTAAAGAAAAGAGAACTCTACAAAAATTTGGAAACAGAAGGAAGAGGAAGTTAATCAGACAAGGAGAAATCTATGATTGTGCAAACGGCATTTCATGCACAACACGAAAGGAAGCAATGGAATATTGACTGTAGATGCTCAAGGCACATGATTGGGGACGAGCAAATTTCTCACCTTGAAGGAAATGAGTCAAGGCACGATAAAATTTGGAGATAATGCCACGGCACGGATAGTTGGAAAAGATACCCGTAGCCTTGATAATGGAAAAATAAAAACAGAAAATGTATTGTATGTTGAAGGTTTGAAGCATAACCTTCTAAGTGTCAGTCAAATGTGTGATCAAGGACACACTCTCACGTTTTATGCTCAAGGTTTGAGATCAGGAAAACAAACACAGAAAAATTAGTTAAAGATGCAAACATAACAACAAACAACCTATACATACTCAAAGTGAAGTTAAGGGAGAGAAATGTTACATGAGTCAAATTGATGACAGTTGGTTATGGTATAGAAGGATGGGCCATATGAATTTCGATAATCTAGTGAAAATCAGCACTAGACAAGTCATAAGAGATATACCGAAGATTACAAAACCATCAAACATTCTTTGCAAGCAATGTCAGCATGGGAAACAAACAAAAGCATGTTTCAAATCAAAGAAGTAGTCAACAACTAAGCCATTGGAACTAATCCAGTCAAACCTTTGTGGGCCTACTAAAACGCAAAGCATACAAGGTGAAAGTTATTTCATGTTGTTCATTGATGATTATTCTAGATTGACATGGGTCACTTTTCTAAAAGAAAAATCTGAGGCGTTTGAAAAGTTTAAAGTTTTAAAGCCTTGGTGGAAAATGAAACAAATTTAATGATCAAGTGCTTGAGATCAGATTGAGGAGGTGAGTTCCTCTCAAATGAATTCAATGACTTTATGAGCAACATTGAATAAAAAGGCATCTCTCTCATTGCAAGGACTCCACAAACAAAATGGAGTTGAGAAAGAAAGAATTGAACTGCTCATTCACGAAATGGCTACAACAATGTCAAATGAATCTAAGTAATCAAACGGGTTTTGGAGAGAAGAAATTAACACCGCAGTCTACATTTTGAATAGAGGACAAATCAGAGTAAACAATAGCAAAACCCCTTATGAGTTATGGAAGGGTAGACTAGCATCGACAAATATTTCAAAGTGTTCAGTGCAAATGCTTCATTAAGAGAGATGAAGAAGACTTGGGAAAGTTCGACTCAAGAGCTGATGAAGGTATTTTTCTTGGATATTCCTCAAAAAGTAAAGCTTATAGATGTTATAATAAAAGGTTGCAAACAATCGTAGAAAGTGCCAGTGTAAAGATGGATGAAACAAGGCCTCAAAAAGTAAGTGCACAAAAAAATGATCATTTAGAGGGACCAAACTTCAAACAAGAAGTAGAAAAACAAGAAGTGGAATGGGAAGATACCAAGGCACCATCAAGAATTTTCCAGAAAAATCATACAGAAATTCTAATGCTTGGTAATAACAATACTGGAGTACAAACTAGAAGAAGAATAGTAAGTACATCTAAATAAGTAAACTTCTCTTTGTTATCCTAAATTGAGCCCAAAAAATTTGAAGAAACTAGCAATGACAATCATTGGATTGATGTTATGGAAGAAGAATTGAATCAAATTCAAAAGAATGAGACTAGTTAAATTGTTCCTAGACCAAAAGACAAAAATGTAATTGGTACCAAGTGGGTGTTCAAGAATAAGTTGAATGAAGATGGCCAAGTAACAAGAAATAAAGCAAGGTTGGTTTAAGGGGTATGCTCAAATGGAAGGTATTGATTTTGAAGAAACCTTTGCCCCTATTACGAGATTAGAAGCCATTAAAATGTTTCTAGCATATGTTAGTTTTAAGAACTTCAAATTTTATCAAATGGATGTGAAATCTGCTTTTCTAAATGGCAAGTTAGAGGAAGAAGTATATATTGAACAACCAAAAGGTTTCCTTCTATCAGAAAACAAGGACTATGTGTGCAGATTGAAGAAGGCACTATATGGGCTAAAGCAAGCCCCCCCTGAGCCGGTATTCAAGGCTTGATAAATATCTACAAGAACAAGGTTTTAAAAGGGGAGTTGTTGATAGTAATCTTTATATCAAGACTGAAGGTGAGAATCATTGATTGTTGTGGTATATGTGGATGATATCATTTTTGGAGGAGATAGTAAACGAATGTCCCAAGAGTTTGCAAAGATATGCAAAAGGAGTTTGAAATGTCCATGTTGGGTGAGTTGTCATTTTTCCTTGGTTTGCAAATTTCTCAATCTAACAAAGGAATATTTATCTCCCAAACCAAGTATATAAAGGAGATGTTGAAGAAGTTCAGAATGGAAGATTGCACACTGTTAGCACACCCATGGTTACAGGATGCAAGTTAAGTAAAGATGATGAATCTCCTGAAGCAAATCAGACACTTTATAGATCCATGATTGGCAGCTTGTTATACACCACGACATCAAGACCAGACATCATGCAAGTTGTAGGCTTAGTAGCACGTTTTCAAGCAGCCCCAAAAGAAACACATGTGCAAGCGGTGAAAAGGATATTCAAATATCCAAGAGGTGAAGATTTCACACTAACAACATACACAGATGCAGATTGGGTAGGAAGTGTTGATGACAGAAAGAGTACAAGTGGAGGAGCAATCTTTCTTGGCAAAAATATTGTGTCATGGCTAAGCAAAAAGCAGCCTTCAGTTTCTTTATCTGATGCTAAAGCAGAATACATAGCAGTAGTGTCTTGTTATACACAAGTCCTTTGGATGAAGCAAACGTTGAAATATTTTAAGATAGAATATGAACATCCAATCTCAATACTCTGTGATAACACTAGTGCAATAAACATTTTGAAGAATCCAGCTTATGCACTCTAGAACAAAACACATTCCAATCAAGTATCACTTCTTGAGAGAACAGGTTGCAAATCAACAAGTAAAGATGGAGTACATTGCCACAAAGGAACAAATAGCAAATATCTTCATGAAGCCCCTCCCAAAAGAAACTTTTGAGTTTCTAAGGCAGAAATTGGGAGTGATCCATTCTTCATCTAGTCATTAAAACCATCAAGAGAAGCATGGATTAAGGGGGAGCTAATCATTGCATTATTCAGCTCCATGGATATTTTGGTGATATACATTGTGATTGTGTTGTATATCCCTTTTCCATTGATGTCAAAGGGGGAGAGTTAAAGAAAGAGGGAGCAAGTACAATAAGAGGAAGAAGTCCAGAAAGAGGGAGTATTCTGGTTGGAGATTGTTGGAAATATTGTCATTGATGTCAAAGGAGTTGTTGATGTCACAAGAGAATGCACAATGATAAAAGAGAAATAGTCTCCTTCATGTATTACAGTGATCAGATTTAATATAATAACAATGAATGTAATGAACAACAATCACATTGTATACCAGCGTTTTAATTATGAAAGGGCCAGCGATTTCATCTAAGGAAATAAAAGAAATAAACAAATATTAAATACAAGCCCAGCCGACCCATTTGGAAGGAGTTAAAGAAGTTAATATTAATTTAAGAGACATCTCTTTTGATAGTTGCCCCTCTTGGGAAGAGGCACATTAAGGCTATAAAAGATAGATGAAAAGGTTGAGAAAGACAAGCAAAAAAAATGAAATAGATACATCATTTGAGAGAAGTGAAAGAGAGAAGAGCAGAAGTAAAATGAGAATATCATTTGAATAAAGAGTAAGAAGGAAGAGCAGAAATATAAAGCGATCTGATTTCATTAATTGGACCAACATCCATGTTGGAAGTATGATTTGATTTGTGTGTATGAAGAGAAGCGAAATTTCCATCATCCAGTTGAAGAAGCAACTACAGAAGGTGGAAGTTTATATTCTTGAGCTCGGTGCCTCCCAAAATTGGGGATTAGTGTCTCCAATGGGTTGGTGCTCACAAATTGGTTGAGTTGGTGCTTGGCATTGGGGATTGGTGTCTCCAGTAGGTTGGTGCCTACGAACATTTGTAAAGCATTTAATTTTGGGTTGGATTTGGACGGTAGATCCAAGCAGTCTTATTTTGTGGTTTTTCTTGAGAGAGGGTTTTCCACGTAAATATGGTGTTGCTCTATGTTATGTTATTTGAATGCTTTTAAATGCTTTAATTGTGGATATAAGTTTTAATAAGTAAAAGTTTATCTTATACTGATTCACCCCCTCTCAATATAAGTGTGTGCTTAACAAAGCATGCATATCCCTAAGATGTGAACATCTCATAGGGCTCAAAACTCACAATTATCTCATTTCAATGGCCCATTTCGCAACTAAACACATTTTTCAAATGAATATAAACCGTTCTATTAAGAATCCACCAAAAACATAACATACCAAGATGTCACACCTACATAATGAGACCAAATATACACAAAATGAAATCTACACTAAAGGATAACATCTCTATGTGGCAATCAATGGAATGATAGTACTTATAGACCACTCTTCTTGCGTGCACCAAATGACACATAAAACTCCCCTATCACCACAAAACATAAATACAAGGACAAGTACGTCATTTTTTTATATTGATAAAAGAGATCAAAGCGGTGTCATACAAGTACTACGATGAATAATAATCTTATGTTTCGCAAAAAGTCCCAAATAATTAATAACATCTTAGTGCACAAAGAAACATAATACTAAAACAGCTAATCTAGTGTCCACCTTAACCATAGCATATTTGGTTCGCATTTTGTCATCTATTACAACAAAATAATTAGGAAAGAAAGAAACTATATGAATGTCCATGGATAACATAAGTAGGTCAATGGGACTTAACCAATAACAATAGACGTGGCGGCCAATGAGGAACATGTTGCAACCAAAAAGACCCACAAACTACAAGCTAGAATAAAAAGAAGGATCCATCCTAATAGGGTGGTTAAACCCTATGCATATCAAGTACATATAATGTTATTGTAATGTCCCTTTCTAGCGCTGAATCTTAAAATAAGGGTTTAACACAAAACCCAAATTGAAAATATTTTGAGTGTTATATCAGCCAACAGAAAAATAGAAAAGCAGTGAACAGCAATCTGATTTTTTGAACAGCAACAACAAAAAAGTAATAATTCATCAAAATATCACCATTCACATCATCCAAAGTATGTAGAGGCACTTTAGGAATATTTTAGAACAATTATCAACCAAGAAATCAGCCTCTAAACCCAGCTGGAAATTAAATAAATGACAGCAGAGTATGCCCTTACAAAATGGCTGGAAATGAATGATTCCAAGCCCTACAAATGAAGTACAAAGTAGATTTCGACTACCAAAAATATGGAGAATGCAATGATGGCTGAGTTGAATGACGTCATGCCCTAGAAACCACCAATCGCTTCTCCAAGGTCGGTCGCTCCCCTAGGAGAGGGGCCGAATTTCACTTTAAGACCAAACCCTCACTGAAAATATGCACTATCCACCTCTTTGAAGCACTTGGAACAATTAATTGAAGAGTTTTCGTTCTTCAATTGACAAGGAAGGGTTTCGTCTTCCTTGTGAAGCCACACCAAAGGATTTTTACCCCTTAGTGGAAGGAATTTGAGCAAACAGCCCAAAACCAAGTAAAGTATAATTTTATGCCAAAAGATGATGCACAAATGAGTCCAAGTGACCCCTTTAATACCCTTTTGGTGGCGCCAAAACCAAGGAGGGAGTTTCCCCCATGACCGACCTCCATAATGATGTTGCTTTTATTTTTAACTTGGCTTTTCATCTCCTAGACCCAGCCGACCTGCCTCATAAGGGAAAACACGAAAGGAAAATGTAAATGCTCACAAAAAAGACTAAAAACTCAACAAACACTTCCCTTGTTCACCTTCTTCTCGCCCACAAGAAGTGGAATGGGCTAGAAGTCTCCAAAACGAACTAGTTTGAGAAGTGGGACAATACAGTCATCCCTTCCCAAAATTACTTGCCCACAAGCAGTTGCAAGCTCTCATGCCCAAGTGTCTTCATACCAAGGTGAAGGAACACGACGTAGTGCTCCCATAATCTGGATCTCATGCTTGTCAAATGAAGGAGCCTTTGCCCGAACAAACTGAGACACGTGCCACCTCTTTCTTCATTTAAGTCCCCTTCATCTTCAACTTCAAAAGCAGCAGTAAAAACTTCTTCCTTTGCATGCTCAACTGTATAAACTGCTGTAATCCCAGTCATAAAGCAAGAAATTGATGAATAATCAGCACCTTCACAAGCTAATCCATGTCCCAAGGTGGCATCCTCATTCTTCGATCCATCCTTGTCAACTAAGGTGCAAGAGTACTACATATTCCCAATTACAAATGCAACTGAAATTAGGTGGGGGCTGCTAGAGATGATGACAGCAGCATCAATGATGGTAGTTTGGCTCATGGCTGCCATAAAAACACTTCCTTTCTCACTCGGGGTAGATAACACCTCATTCCCCAACTCTTGATTACATTCTTCACTCAATGGCCAACTTGAAAAGACAAACTTGAGCATCATGCAAAACTGATCCAAAGTCAAACACCTAGAGTTACCTTGTTGTAGTGGCCTCCTTGGCTGCCCAAAAGATGGTCTAGGCTGCCCTCTTCCCGCTGTCCTAGGTTGGGCTGCACCTTCTTCCAATCCTTTATGTTTCACTCCCAATCCACAAATTTGAGGGACCCTATTTCTATGCAAAATGAAACCTTTTGCAATCACAAACTTTCTATCCTCCATTATGGCATCTTCATCTTCAGTTGCAGTCCCATATTCTTCACCATATGCCCGGATGGATAACAAATCCAGTTACTCTTTCTTCTTTATTCTTGTACGTACACAAAGAACAAACATATTAAAAGAAACAAGAGCTCTCAATATCATTTCTTCATGCCTTGTAGGTATAGAAACTAGCTCTCTTCCATGGCTTGCAATCATCTCATATTCTCCACTCAAGTGATGGATATTCAAAAGTTCACCCATGTTGTCCCAAACACAACTGTAACCATGTGTTTTGTCCCCCAAAATCAGAAGGATAGTGGCTGGGATCCTTCTTATGACAGCTGAAAACACATCAATGATGATAGTAGATTGGAAACCCTTCATCCTCATGGCTGGATACTCATCTCCGACTGTCAAAAAAATGGATAGGAAGCTGAAACTGTTGCAGACAGCGAATGAAAAAAGTACAGCAGCTGCCCAACTGAAATCCCTTTATGAATCTCCTAAAAAACAACGCAATGCGGCCTGGAGATGAATCATTATTGACTGAAAATGCTCCAAAAGATCGGAAACTATCCCTTCTCATGACTGTCCTCTTTTGTACGTCACCAAACAGAATTTGGACAAACTGAGAATGTCTATAACAGTAGTACAAAATCACATGACAGCATGCTTGAAATCCAACAAATCAAGACTCCTACTTCTAAGCATATCTTCAAATCCCAACTGAGTTAAAATGCTCGGAATAACAATATAACAACCATCCCACTCAATTTTAAACACAAAATTCATGAACTCAATTTCTACTTCTATTGGAGCACTCCCTCTAAGAGCATGCTTATCAATTAGGGATTCAAAATCATTATAATATGATTGTTGTTTTGAAAATTAAATTGTAGGTTTTACCTCATTATGTGTTGCCCATATGTTTTGTCTTCTTCCAGAAGTTCCTCCACTCTTCTTGGCTGTAGCAACTTGAGGAATCCCATTTGTCATGCTTGGAAGCACAACCTCTTGGTCATCAAGCTTGAACCTCAACTCCATGGTTTGGTAGTCTTGGATAAATTTACCCAAAGAGTGTAGCCATGGAACTCCGAGTACCAAATTTGTATCTTCATTACAATTCACATAGAAATCACTACTTACCATGTGGTTTCCCAAGGTGAGCTTGAGTCGTTGGAACCTCTTGGTGCAAGGGATGATGAGGCCATCTTGTAGCATCTCATCCTTCACAAGGGAGTTCGAATGCACAACAAACTCCATATGATTTCTCATAAAATTTCTTTCTAACCATATGCACAAAATGAAGCACTCACTAGCCATAGTAACATGGAACCCATTGAGGACTTCACCTTTTTGTAACTCAAAGGATCTATGTACCCTTTGCCACTTAGATTGTTCTTCACTTTATCACCATTTCCACTATGTTGTCCATGATGACCACCAATTATACTATGAAGCATCAAACTTGACATAGGCTCATTCTTTTCAACAAGTTGTCCATGATGACACAAGTATGGCAGCGACATAGGAGGAGACCAAAAACTGAAATGTGATTTTCAATATCATACCTTGGGTTGTCCTCAACTTGTCCATCTTCTTTTGCCGAATGAAGCTTGGTTGAGATCTCTTCATATTCAACTAGTGAAGCTCTTCCCACCTTGACTTCATCCATATTTTTTTGGCACATGCATGGAGCCTCTTCGTGGTTCTTGCCAAAGCCACAAACACCCTCAACTTGACTCTTATGAGCTGTTGTTTTGAAAATTCCAGCAAGTTGAACATCATCATTATCAACCGAAGATTTGGCTTCAACCACCAAATTCTCTCCATAATTTTGCAAATCGATTTTTTCTTGTCATGCTCCATGACTTCTTCCTCTTTCTTTAGAGATTATGTTCCATCAAAAACCCTTTTTGGTTCTTCATCTAGCAACACCTCTCCATGTCCTTCATCATGGTCTTCTTGGGACTCCACCTCAAAACCCTCTTGCAGATCTGATTTTTCTTTTTCTTCTTTCAAGAGAAACCCCTTTGGGTTTGGCTCCTTGGCATATTCTTGTGGTCTAGGGTTTAACCCTAACATCTTCATCCATGCTCTGGTTGTCCCCTTGTTGGAGCCATCAAATGTGGAGAGTGCCACCTTCCCCAAAGCATTTTGAGGATCCCTCTGTGGCATATGAGGTCTAGGCTCCAGCCTTGACCTTCCCTTGCTTACCCCTATGAATTCGGCAAGCGAAATAGATCATGGATCTCATTCGGAAGAGTCCTATATTCTTCATAGTTGGCTGATTATGCCGAATAAATGTCGTGTATCTCGCCTCGAGAAATGACTTCTTCCCTTGGAGAACTTACTAGACGCATGTTATGGATTATTGTGCCATTATATCGATCAACCTCTCTTGCCCTTGGGAAAACCTTTCAAACCTGACATCATCAAAATTTATGTTTGCCATTTAATCTTCTCCTTATGAATGAATACCATCTAGGTTAGGAAGATCGAAGCTCGATACCACTATAATGTCTCTTTTTAGGGCTGAAACTGAAAATAAGGGTTTAACACAAAACCCAAACTGAAAATATTCTAATTTTTATATCAGCCAACTGAAAAATAGAACAGCAGTGAACAGTCTGATTTTTAGAACAGCAACAAGGAAAAAGCAATAATTCATCAAAATATCACCATTCACATCATCCAAAGTATGTAGAGGCACTTTAGGAATATTTTAGAACAATTATCAACCAAGAAATCAGCCTCTAAACCCAGCTGGAAATTAAATAAATGACAGCAGAGTATGCCCTTACAAAATGGTTGGAAATGAATGATTCCAAGCCCTACAAATGAAGTACAAAGTAGATTCCGGCTGCCAAAAATATGGAGAATGCAATGATGGCTGAGTTGAGTGACACCATGCCCTAGAAACCACCAATCACTTCTCCAAGGTGGGTCGCTCCCCTAGGAGAGGGGCTGAATTTCACTTTAGGACCAAACCCTCGCTGAAAATATGCACTATCCACCTCTTTGAAGCACTTGGAACAATTAATTGAAGAGTTTTCGTTCTTCAATTGACAAGGAAGGGTTTCGTCTTCCTTGTGAGGCCACATCAAAGGAATTTTGCCACTTAGTGGATGGAATTTGAGCAAACAGCCCAAAACCAAGTAAATTTATCCAAAAGATGATGCACAAATGAGTCCAAGTGACCCCCTTTAATACCCTTTTGGTGGCACCAAAACCAAGGAGGGAGTTTCCCCCATGACCGACCTCCATAATGATGTTGCTTTTATTTTTAACTTGGTTTTTCATCTCCTAGACCCAAGCCAACCTGCCGCATAAGGAAAAACACGAAAGGAAAATGTAAATGCTTAAAAAAGATTTAAAACTCAACAAACACTTCCCTTGTTCACCTTCTTCTTGCCCAAAGGAAGTGGAATGGGCTAGAAGTCTCCAAAACGAGCTAGTTCGAGAAAGGGGACATTACAGTGATGTATTCCAAACATTACATATAACCATAAAAAAGAATGACTTGATGCCAAAGAAGATATGGCTGATGGAGACCTAGTCAGAAGATGAAGGCTCGTCATAATTTGACTCAGATGAAGGACCAACATCCACATTCGCCTCTGATAAAGAGCCAATACAAGGTCTGATAATGCCCCTATAAGAACTAAAATGGTTGACTATTGAAACGGTATACAAAACCAAGTGTTTTGAAATAAACAGAACTAACATTCTATTCACTACCTCACTTCAACACACAAAACAAACACTTGATAAAAGATCGAGAAATATGCATATAATTGATATAGAAAGAGTTTCTACCATCTTCCTTGATCAGAACAAGACCTCAACAAGATATGACCGAACCTCGATTAATATTGAATAAAGAAACCACAAATAATTAGTTCAAAATGCATATAGATACGAAAAATTCAAAAGATCTAGAAAGTGAAAAGACTTGCACGAGAATTAGACACTAGAAGAATTTCAAGAACAAATAAAAACCTAACCCTATAGCAAGAAAGTACTATGAATTTACACCTTCCACATATGGACATAGAAAATAACTCATTACATGGACAATAAAGATGAAACTTGCACGTTACAAAATTCAAAAGGGTTATGACCCTCTTTCGGTGAGGGGAGGTGCAAATCTTGACATCATTATACGTGAGACTAGATAGATTCAAAGAGTAAAGATAAATCTCAAAATCGATTCATGAAATGAGCGTTGTAGTCTTATACATTAGATTTTGAGATGTTTCGGGTTGATACATAGCATGACTATATTTGATAAAACCGTGAGAAATTGTTTACTATAAGCACTACACTACCAAGAGAATACTTTTGCAAATTTATAAGTACATCCCATAACACAACACAATAGAACATAAAAGAATAATAGCCTTATTGCATAAAATAGTGTTCAATACAATTGTGCAGCATAGAGAGGACTTGTCACATCAATGTCGTTGCCTCGAAATTCATCATCATATTTATAATACAAAGGACCCAAATCGATGCCCTTGCTTTTTACAAGACCAAGTCACTGGACCTGCCACAAGATGATAGATATATCCTGCAATTAACTTGCGATCAATTGGATCCCAAACTAGATCACTATCTAAATAACCGATAGCTGTTGGTTCAAAACGAGCATGATCCTTGTTATTTTCCCCAAAGTGTAACCAAAAATTGAGGTTGTGCTACCTGACTTATACTCAATCCCATGATTAGTAGTATCGCAAAGCTATCAAAGAATGTGTTTTGCATCTTGCCAATGGCTTTCATGGGAGTCCTAACAATAGCATGATACAATATTCATGACAAAGGAAATATCAGGATGTGTATGAGTCAAGTAGAGTAGACTTCAACAAACTATCTGTAGAGTGTCCCATCAACTGAACAAGTAGAACATTAAGCGGAAAGCTTGACCCCAAATGAAAAGGAATCGATGCAGACTAGCAATCTTCCATGTGAAAAGCAACAGAGAATGTCTTGAGCATATTTTATGAAAGATCCCAAACCCGTTTTGTCTGAATTTTTTTTTTTTTTTTTTTTTTTTTTTTTTATATATTGCTCAGGTATAGAGCTGAACTGGTAATATCAAATGAATCCATGAAATAACATTCTCACACTGCATAATAATTAAAATACTGCAAACTCCCGCAAACCGGGTATTTATAGAAATGGCGCCTAGGGTTTAAATGATTGATTTCTTCATAAATAACGCAGCCATACATTCAACATTGATTTCTAATGATAAATAACTAGGGCAAACACAAGTAGAAATCTGCAAATGGAATAATACAGATACTACCCAAAACTCAGCCAGAATGAATCCAAATCAAATCGATTTGGTATATATATGTGGCTGAAATGTATAACAATAAACTATCATGAAAAATACCTCTGATAATGCATACATCAACTGTAGAACAAGTCGCCCCACTCTTGGTGTTGGCTGAATGCCCACTGCTGCAATTTATTTCTCTATCTGACACTGCTGAAATGAAAATAACCTGTGTAAACAATGAAGATCCCGGGTGGAAGCTTCTCTCACTGCTCCTGGGGTTTCCGTCCGCAAGAGTAATAATCCAGAGGGTTTCCGTCCTTGGATTTTGTCTGCAAAAGCTCTGTGCTCACTGCTCTGTAAAAATGATAATAATCTGAATGCCCTTCCCCAAGTCGCCTTTTTCTTCATATAGCCAAAAACCCTCCAAATCTCCAAGTCGCACTTTTTGGCCAAAACCCAATAATTAATAATTAATTAATTATTTTCCTTTACTAAGTGGGTCGCATTTTTGGGTTTAATCAAACATACCCAAACAAGTCGCACTTTTGGCTAGGAATTGCATTTAAATAATTTATTAATTTTATTTAAATACATTTTCCTAAGTCAAAGTCACCCAAACAGTTTATTAATTCATTATATGTGCTTTAATGATATTTTACTTTAATTCGAGCACCATATAAAAGAATAATAAACCGAAGTCACCCTTGAAAACACCCTTTTGGCCGTCGGGTAGACAAAACAGGCCAAAAGGTCTTCGACCGAACTAACCGAGAAAGAGGGACATTACATTTTAACCGATAGATTAAAATACCTTTCACAAACTATGAAATTTGAAAACCTAGGAAAAATGTAGAAAACCCAAATCAATCATCTCAAAAGACTTCAAATCATGATTTTGTTGTTGGGAAGTTCCTATAATGATTAAGTCATCAACATAGCTAACCAAAATGAGGAGTTTCCCATCTACTTTCTTTGTGTAGACTATAGGGTCGGAGAAACACCATGTAAAACCAAAATTGATAAGAAACATGTCAATCTTTTCATACCAAACTCGAGGAGCCTGTTTCAATCCATACAAGGACTTTTCAATCGCACACGTATGAATTTAAGTTCTCACTATCAACGAACACTGGAGGTCGGGACATGTAGATTTCTTCCTACAAATCACCATGCAATGAGACACTTTTAACATCCATCTGGTGGACTTTCCACTCCTATGTCACAACCAAGTAGAGTAATAGCCAAACATAGTTCATTTTAGCAATTGGGGCAAAGGTTTCATGGTAATCAACACATTCAACCTATGAAAACCTTTTGCTACAAGTCAATCTTTGTACCTATCAATAGAACCATATGCTACATATTTAGTTTGGTACACCGCTTACACCTCACTATTTTTTTCCTTTTGGAAGTGGAACCAAATCCTAAGTGTTGTTCTTTTCAAAGAAAGTTCTTCTAACCACTACTTTGAGGACATTCCTTCCAAGATGTCCCTCTCTCGATTCCCGGTTAGGCCCACGGTCTATATGGTTCGGGAAGTTTGGGGTCCCTCTCTTTTGGACTCGATCGGGGCCCTATCGAGCGCCTCAGATCCTCATGTTCGGACGTATTATCGATGCAAAGAATATATTCCTCACAACATTATCCTCACGAGTTTGGGGCTTGCCCTTTTCGTTTGGAGACCATCTTCAGCCTTGTGTTGTTGTTGCACCGTATTCGGGGGTATTCTAGTTCTTCTGTTGACAAGGACAAGTACACTTATCTTGCCTACTGCTCCTCTGAAGCTATTGCTTCCTCGGATCAATGAGACGATCTCGCTGCTAGTACGCTGCGTTTCATGCCTCTTCGAGTCCATTGGCATCCAGATGGACCGTCTCCCACCCTTCAGCTATTCTCTGGATGCCCCTGCCCATCTGCTACCCAACCAACAGGATCTTCATAGGATAATCAGAGATGATATCTACAAACAGTTCATCCAACACACATGGACCAACCCCTGGGGGGTGCGATCGAAGATGTCACTCTATGTGGCACACTTTCTCGAGATCCGTGATGGGGTCATTTTTAGACCCATGTACATTTCCCGACATTGGTTGCAGGCCCTTCATATCTCTCTAGGTCAGTTTCGAGTGGGCTCACATCGACTCCGTATTGAGACTGATCATCACTTAGACCACTCGGAGCGGACTTGCCTACTTTGCTCTCTCCAGGAGGTTGAAACCGAAGAACACTTCATTTTTAGATGTCCTGTTTACTATGAGATTCGTGGGTGATTCCATTGCCTATTCCGCGAGCTTCCTTCCTTCACAACTTTCTTCAAATACTATGATCAGAGATGTCTTGCTCTCTACCTTTAGGAGGCCATCAAGCTTCGAGACAGGCTCCTCCATCCTCCCCCCCGACGGATGGCTACTAGATTGATCACTTCCTTCTTCCCGTTGCTCTCCCCGGTGAGGGGTGCTAAGCGGCATTTGGTCAAGTGTCTGGACCCCGTCTAGGTCCGTCAAGGCTCGTGACTCCGTTCCTTCCACCCAAGGCTCCCTATCTCAAGCATGTCCCAGGGCCCCTCCACATAGACAGCGATCCACCGGGCCTACTTTGAGGCACCGCCTTCCTCCCGAACGCCGCCTGACTCCTGGTCATTCCACAATCTCTCGCTTCTTGTCGTCTTGCCGCAGACCGCAAGTTACTCCAATCCGGCCTGAGTGTTAGGTGATGTTGTTGGGGATGTTGCTCCTCCGCTCCCTCCCCACACGTCATCTCTCTCTTCTTCGCTTTCGGTCTCTCGGCCTTTGTTGTTTCCTTCTCCTCCTCTCCTTCTCTCATCAGATTTCGGGTGACCCATTTGGGTCCTCTTGTTGAGGTTTGTTTGCTTTGTACTCTACAGTGCCCATTGACCTACTTTTGTGGTCATGTGTTGGACATTAATAACATTATCTTATCTTATTATCTTCTCTAAAATAGGTGCCCTCCATTCAAGATGCTTAGAAGCTTCTTGATGAATCTCAAGATCCTATGTTAGTGTCAAATGTGCAACATACTAACATTATGATCTCATCTTGCTTGGATCTCTCGAATCTTTTGCCAAGGCACCAACCTCATAGCGTATTATACTGGACCCATTTGGGTTGAGGTTGTGCGGGTTGACCAAGTGCATGCAAAATTTCCCTAAAACTAGCGGTGGAGGTATTGGTTGTCCCCCCTACAACTCATTATTTGAATTGTGGGAACTAACTGAATGGGAGTCTTCAAACTATCATATTCATCATAAGAAGGTTAATAAGTAATGTCAAACTCAACATAACACAATGGAGGAGGTGTAGGTGATGCTCGTAAGCTTGATACTATTCATCAAACACTACATGTCAAAAAGAATCTTAGTGGTTCCTAGAACAAGAAGACGATATGCCTTCACATCTTCATAAAGTGACCAATAAATATACAAGGATGACCCTTTCTTTCCATTGCTTTTCGCTTGTCATCTGGGATACGTGCCCACACATTACATCCAAAAAAACATGAAGTCATAAACATCAAGCTTTACACCATATCATTTTTTTTCAACTGTCATATCAAGCACTATTGAGTAGGAGTGCGATTTTGAATGAACTTTGCATACATAATAGCTTTTGCCCAAAACTAGGAGGAAAATCTTTGGAATGTAGCATACAATCAGCCATTTCCTTGAGTGTGCGATTTTTGTGCTCAACTACACCATTCTTGAAGGGGTGTAGGGCACATAGTGTTGAAGTTAATTGTTTGCTTGTTCACAAAAACTAATCATTTGGTAATTAACAAACTCTCCTTCATTTTCAATTCTAAGACGCTTTATTTTCTGCTCAAAAATATCCCTTCCAATGGGCTTGAAAATTTTGAAGTGCTCAAAGAATTCACTCTGTTTTTAGAAAGTAGATCCAAGTTTTATGAGAGAAATCATCAATGAAGGTAAGCACATATTTATGCTTCAAAAGAAACATGGGGAAATGATGTCACTCGGACCAAATGCAATTTGTCACTAGCTCTCCAAGCTTTGCCTTTTGGAAATGGATCCTCTGTGTTGTTTGCCAAGTGCACACCTTGAACAAACTCCATTTGTGAAGGACACCTTCAACAACCCAAGAACCATATTGTGCTTATTTAGAGTTTGCAATGAGTGATAGTTAAGATGACCAAAATGCTCATGCCAAAGTTTACTTAAGTCATTTGCATGGGCAAGCATGACTTGTGAAGGTTGATTAAACACAAAGCGATCAAACTTGTATAATCTGGCTTGATGATCAACCTTGCAATAGCTATAATAGCATACTAGCCTTTGGCTTGTCTCATAACAACATTGTTTGCAGTAAAATCAGCAATTTTGCCTTCACCCGAATGGGTAATTTGATAAATAGATAATAAATTCGTAGACGAAGTTGGAACAAGGGAAACTTTATTGAACATGTCATTCGCCATCTCAATGGACCCTTCGCCTTCAACATTTAGAGGAGTTTGTTTCCTACCAAAATTTCTATCGTGTTATTGTCCAAGAAAGTTTGAAACAAAGAACCCTGATTTGCCATGTGGTTTGAGGCCCCCAAATACAATATTCATTCATTTATCGTTGATCCACTAGTTGCGAGAAAGAGTAACACATGTCTTTAAGGGAGGAAGTTGACAAAAAAATTATCTCTTCTTTCAAGTATGTCATTTTCTTGAAACACTAATGTTTGGCATGACCTAGTTTACCACAATAGTTACAACATTCATTGTCTTCTTTGCTTTTTGTTTCCCTTTGCCTTTGTCTTGACTTGGGGTACAGTTTTGTTTTGTTGATTGAATGCCCTTGGGCTTATGTCGTGCTTTACCTTTGTCCCAAGCGGGGCCCTTACCTTTGCCATTTTTAGGTTGTGGGCTCGCATTAGAGTCATTGACTATCAATGCCTATTGCTTAGTACCTCCAAGTCAATTATCGCCAACAAAAATCAATGTTTCATGTTCTCTTTGAAGTTGCTCACAAAACTTATCAAAAAGACAGTGCCACATATGTTATGTCCAAAGAATCTTATTGTGTGTAGTAGTTGGAGACAAAAACCAAGTATGAACAACCCAGTTTAGTTAGAAGAGTCATAATGATCTTTTCATCAGACTTATTTTCACCAAGTTCCGAAAGTAGAGGCCTCACACACTTCACTTGAGTGATGAAATCCTCAATCCAAGGATAGTTATATAGACTAAGTGCAAAATGCTCGTTTTCCAGTTGACATGCTTGCATCATACGATACATTCAAGATAGTCCAAAATTTATTAGGATCCATTTCATCCTGAAAATGAAACTTCAACTTAGGGGATACTAACTACCCAATAATTCCTCTAGCTTCATCACAACGATTTTGCAATTTTGGCACTTTATAAAGTCAATGAGTGTTGTTTTTTTATTCATTGCAATGTGGTAAAGACCATGGCTAAGGAGGACATCAGTAATGTAGCTTCTCCAACTAAAATAATAAGATTTTGTGAGAATTACCCTTTTGACATCCATAGTGAGTACTAAAATTTGTTGGTCAAAAATAGCCCAATTTTTTTCCAAATATAGTAGTTAAAATAATCACCTCAATGAGAAAATTCCAATGGTGCAATTCGCTTATGGAGGAAAAATCCTGAAATTGTTTTCGCTAAATAACTGGAAAAACATATTTGTATAGGAATTTTTCTTTGAAATTGAAGTAGTGGATAAAATGATCGTCTCAAAGAGAAAATCACAATAGTGTAGGTCCCCAACAAGTAAAAATTTCAATATTTGTACTCTTAGAAATCACGTGAAACATTAAACTAAAACCCTACATATCCAAAATCCAATAAAAATTGCAAAATTCCACTCGGTTCAAAAGAGAGCCCTTTTTATCTCGCCAAACATGCCCGCCCCAACCTCGCTCACTTTAGCTCCGACTGTCAAAAACAACATTTTTCCAACTACACCTAGAACTAGGGTTCGCCAAAAACAAAGATCTAACCTACCCCCGAACAAAATTTTCGTTGTATTCGAACAGAAGATCTAAACCGGAATTGAAACAAAGAATCTATACCCAACCAAGGTTTTGTATTGAAGCTGCCAAAAAAGTTGAACCAAGATCTGCATGTGCCAAACTTCTAAATAAACCCAAGGGATTCATTAGGTCGGGGTGTCTGTTTTATAGGCTCTCGATACAATTATCTTGTTCATAAATAGTGCGTCGCCGACCAATGTTTCAGACACTAATTACATTTGATTTCGTTGTTCCAACTTTCCATAGCCACACTATCCCATCTCCAAGGTACATAGAGAGTTATTTCCCAAGGCTAACCACTTATCGGTGCACCACAAAAACGAACGGTCGAAAGGCTTCCTATTGGCAAAATAAAAACCCAATGCTTCTAATATACCTGTAAGGTACATGGAAGCTAAAATCCCAACACAAAGTGTTGTCTAATGGATTAAGTATTGGGCAAGTACCTCTCACACCACGGCTCAAGTAAAACTAATAACTACTTTTCTCAAAACAAGCTCCCGAGGTTTTAAACGGTGGAACATGGTTCTACCTAGGGAGTTCTTAAAAACCCATATATAAACCCTAAGTAACCCAACACTTTCACCAATTTCTAACCAACCCAAATGCTACGAAGGGAATGGTGAAAGCATAATATTGGTTTAGTTGCAATAGGCCACTAAATCTACATAGTAATTGCAAAGAAGTATTGAAAACTGCAATAAATTTTGAAAACTGCTTATTTGATTTCGATGCCTATAGAAAATGACTCTTGAAATCCGATTTGTAAAGTTACATGTAACACGAGGTGAAGCTTCTATTGCTTTGATACCATATTAAAGTACATTGTACTCTCCAAAATCACTATAAACAACCATAAGACAAACACCCATAAACATGCATACATAATAAATTAATAAAAGTTTAAAATAAAGACATAACACAAATTTATCAAGGGTAGCATGACTACCACAATTTTATTAAGAAGCTCTGACTTGAATTCAACAAAGTAAGAATAAATCTCTTCCACAACATTAAGATCTAGTAACACTAGCTTTCTATACTTTTATATTAAGTAACCAATACATTTTGGATACGGGTAGGGTATGAACTATCCAATATGCAGATACGACAAAAAAATTGGCCTTGGATCCAGCATTGGATACAGCTATACAAAAAATATAGAAACCTTAACAAATATATAAATTCCAACCTACTAAATAGGAATTAAGTTATTAACCACATATTATGCATATGAAAGACAAGATAACTTATAAGTTATAAGCTAAATAACCACAAAAGACAACTCATAATTTGTTAAAAGCTTAAAAGTTAAATTAAACACAATGTCATGATATATTGAATTCAATTTATTACACCAATGATCAAAGTTCAAACTATCTTTCAATATTCATCATATTCCTCTTCATCAAGAGCATCAACATCATCATCATTATGTGGTTCATTAGAACCACATGGACTCGAACCACTCCCACTAGGGCCACTACCAATTGCACCCCCTTGTGCATGTAAGTCTTGTGATGCCAAAGAAGTCTCCAATCCCTCATCATCTAATGACAAGTGAGAAATGGAAGCATCCAAGTCAACTATCTCTGGATCAATATCCCAATGTTTTGTCAACCCTTCCTTGTACTTTGGTTGCTTGTGGGATAAAAGCGCAAGTTAGAATGTATATATACCAAATCTTCGGCCTTTTAGCCCCAACTTGTTGCGCTTATGTGAGTGGATGAAGGTATATATACTCCAATTGTGCTCAAATGAAGAACTTGCAACCTATTGAGGCAAAGTCAATGCAAACTTGAATTTTAAAAAACTAAAAGTTACAACAAAAAAGGAAAGAGAATTAAAAATACAAAACTTACTTGTGCCAAGACCTTGATTGCAAGAGGCTGCAAGTACATTGATGCGTGACCATGGAGGTACCACCACATATGAGCATCCATCTTGTATTTTCTCTGACGAGCAAGAAGGCTATGATTTGTTTCCACTATGAAATTGGCAAAACTCTATTATAACCATGTCCTTGGCCTCAAGATCAGGAAAGAGCCTAGACAATGCCAACATATATCCTTCACTGACTTTTGCATCCCTATATGGTGCCATCCTCCCCGGAAAAGAAAGGATCTCTGTGTTGTAGAATCTAGGAGTCAATGCAAAGGCAAGTAGATGTAGCGGGGTGGTCATTTTGTTCCACTGCTCAATGAGGATTGATTGTACTTCTTTGAAAAAAATTTCCTCAAGATCTTGTTCTTTTGCATTTATGATGGACTTTATCTTCTCAATCATTGAGTCGATACCATCATATATCTCTCCTAGACATGGCTGATCCATGTCAGTAAAGCGGATCATGCTCATAATGGGCTCAATAAAACTCAGCAAATATTCTACTTGATCCCACCAAGTGTCATCTAAGATCATTGCCTTCACTTTTTGAGCCCGTACAGTGTTTGATTGCCTCCATACAACCCATAGGTTGGAAGTTACCATCTGTTAAGTGTCTCTCACACCTTCACAAGTCGTCTCAAGATGATGTGTGTGATGTGAATCGAATCTTGGCAACCTAATAAGAAATGAGACAAAAATTTAAAAAAATCGAAAACTTTTGAATACTATATTTTAAAAATAAAAAAACTTACATTATTTATAAATAAAAGAAAGGTAGCTTCCCTTACCTTCAACAGCTCCAAATGCGAGAAGGATCTAAAGATGTCTTGTGCCTGGTGATGGCTGGTCACAAACATTTGGATCTCCTCACCCTCTGCATACACTTGTTGAATATGCTCTATTTTACTGGCCATCTTTTTTAGCATTAAATTGAATGAATGGACAACACATGGTATCCAAAAAATATGCCCATACCTTGCCTCAACTAAAATCCCCTGCAGTTTTGCAATTTTGGTGTTGTTTGTTATGACTTAAACAATATTTTGAGGCCCCACCGCCTCAATGGCTTCAAAGAGGATGTTGGCAATGAATTGGGCATCCTTCACTTGCCCTTCACAATCAAATGCTTTCAAAAACATTGCCCATTTAGGGCATACTGCAACCACATTGATCAAATGGTGGTTTCATGTATCTTTCCATCCATCAGAAACAATGGACACGCCTATTTTGGCCCATGAGTCTCTAATTGGTTGCAAGGAGGTTTCCACATATTTTCTTTGTTTTTCCAATAGGGTGGTGCAAATCTTCTCATAGCCTAACCTTTTGTACCCTTTTGGGGCCTCATTGATTGCTTTCACCATCTCTTGCCAATATGGTGACCTCACAACATTGAATGACAATCCATTCGCATACACACATCTTGCGATGTGCTCATCTGCAATATCCCTGTTCTCATTTTGAAAGGTCTTTTCCAATGGTCCTTTTGTCCTACTTCTCTTTCGTGAAAGAGGTGAATCCTCATCATGCATGGAGGTAGCCGTCACAAATGGATGTGGCATGGTCACGGTCAGAGCCAATACTAGATGGGGTAACATGAGGCCTCGTAAATTGAGATGAACTTCCTTTTTGGACAATGGATGACCTGTTTTCAAAGCCAAAGTTGCGTTTACATCTTCTTGTTCTTTGATATATCCCAAAACCGTTGTTGGCACCCCTACGTTATTTTTCCCCTTGCATGTTCTTATACCATGACCCGATATTGCACACAAGTGGCCTTTCACCCGACTATATGAGCCTTTGAATACTATTTCACACTCATTGCATTTAAAAACAAAACACCCACCACCTGGAAGTTGCTCAAGTATTGTGACATGCCTCCATAATGGTGAATTTGGGTCAAATTCTTTGAACAAAGATTGCCCAAAAGAGGTGGAACTTGTTGCCATTGTACTTCTACCTACAAGTTTAAAAACCAATAGCATAAGCAAAGAAAACAATGGTTAAAAATAAAACTTAAACCCTATGCCCTAGGGCATAACATGTATTGAAAATTTAAAATGAAAAAACGGTTTAAAAATTAAAATTTCAAAATGAAAATAATAAAACATAAAAAGAAGCATGAAGTGTGTGAAAGATTAAAAACAAAACAAAAACAAAAATGAAAATCAAACTTGAAAGTTAAAACTTAAAAACTTAAAACCTTACCTTCACTGAATAATCCACAAATCCTCCTCTTTGAAGCTCCTCAATGACCTTGGCAGCAAATAGGCACTCGTACTAGCTTAGGAAAATAATTGCAATGCTTGTTGATGAAGTATCAAACCCTAGATAAGCAAAATGAAAGCTTAGAGAGGCAAGTATGTAATGAGGGAATGAGAGGTAAGTTTCTTTGCTTTTATGTTTTATTTTTATGTTTTACTTTTGTTTTATTCATTCTAATTAACTTTTAGGGTTACAAATAAAAAATGTTACGTTTTTATCTTTTTATATATAAAAATGAGCGCAAATTTTTTTAAAAACACGTTTTTGGCCCGAGATACGTATTCGGGAGCAGCCGGGAACCTCGAGTACGCCCGAGTATATCTGCAGCAGATGTGCCGGGGTCCCGACCGTACTCGGCCGCTCCGGCACGTATCAGGACATATCCATACCGGATACATACCATACGGTACCAGGGGTTACCCCTATCGTCACTGGCTACTAAGCTTTTATAAAAACAAGTAGAGGTTATTATTAGGGTTGGAGAGTAGTTGTTTGCAAAGCAAGTTTGTTTTAATTTATTAATAGTGGAAGTCAATTAAGTCAATAACTTGGTTGATGCTCTTCTCTAATAATAGATTTGGATAAGTGTACACTAATGGGTAAATAATCAATATATTAAATTACAATTAATATTACAAGTGCATCTTAATCACATACAATAGTGTATTGTTAATTAAATCCACAAACAATATGTGCAACGAATGTGAGATTGTAACTCAAAGGTCACAAAGTCTCCTCCTCTTCCCAAGGTGTCCCGAGATCGTTGGGTGATGAATCAATCAAATTTGGCATATGAAACAAACCATCATGTGTGTCCCTTCATGTTACTTTTCATTCTTCTGATTTTCAGTTGGTGGTAACAACTCAATATGTTGCTACTCATCATGGGGTTTTTGCATCTTGTTATGGAATCTTCATCGACCTAAGCTAAGTACAATGATTTCACCTTGTCCTTGAAGATCCAAGGTATTATATGAATGAGATCCAACATTCAAAATTATTACTGATCATGTAATGACACCTTCCCCACATAAATTAGTCTCTTAGTCTTTGGCTTTTCCCCTTTTAAGTAGTTTAAATTGTTTAATGCTAAGGGTGTCGGAGACTTTATAGGCTCTAGTTTGGTCCTAGGCCAAGACCTCCTTGCCTCAGCGAAACTGTGTTAGCTTATTTTTTGAAGAGGAAATTTTGTCATTTTCCTTTTTCCTATTTGACAAATCTCCCACATGCTTCCAATTGCACTTGAGCATGCTTTGTGGAATGTTCAAATTTTAAATATGCAGGCTTATGGAATCCTCCACTTGTACTTGTGTGTACCCAATGTATAATTCTATATATTGAGACCATGAACTCTCACGGTGAATCTCTTGGATTCCTCCATGGCAGCATATACTCTTAAGCAATGTTTAATTATTTCAATACTAGTCTTATCCAAATTATTTGAATGTCTTACTTTTGGGAATGCTCATATTATTGAGACTCGGACTCAAAGTAGACTCAATCACCACATTTTAGACTCGAGTCGGGAAAAAACATGCAAAAACACACCAAAATACAAAATTGTAAATTTTAACATTAGTTTGTTGATAAAAATGTTTTTATACATTGTAAAGAAAAATAACATGGATAATATAGACAGTTAACTAAAAATGCTATTATTAGAATTTAAATAGCATAATCTAACCCAATTAACCAAAAAACATATTGTTAACATTAATATAATATATTTAATCAGATTTTGAAAGGAGAAGAAAGGAACAACCCTGTAGAATTAGTATATCGACCATCAATCTCAACAATTAAGAAATTTGAAAAGCTCGGCAATTGTTTCACTATCAACTTCAAAAAAACACGCAAAAATACACCAAAATACAAAATTGTAAATTTTAACATTAGTGTGTTGATAAAAATGATTTTTATACATTGTAAAGAAAAATAACATGAATAATATAGACAGTTAACTAAAAATGCTATAATTAAAATTTAAATAGCTTAATTTAACCCAATTAACCAAAAATTATATTGTTAACATTAATATAATATATTTAACCAGATTTTGAAAGGAGAAGAAAGGAACAACCCTGTAGAATTAGTATATCGACCGTCAACTCAACAATTAAGAAATTTGAAAAGCTCGGCAATTGTTTCACTATCAACTTCAAATTCATCAATCACCCACGAACCAATTAAAAAATGTCACAAAAACTCTTTAATTAAAATGTCACAAGAGAGATGTTTCATATTGATTTATCATTTCCATTCATTGTGGACAATGAGATCTGTATGATGAATTGTACATCCTCCATAAGATGTGTGCACAAGTTTTTAAGCTTAGTTAAACCAACCACTTTGCCACAAAGCTTTTTGTCCAGATCACCAATGACACAAGTCACTATACTTTCCAAACAAATCAATGATGCCCTTTGCGTAGCTTACTTCTCGAACTCTTCAATCGATTTGGAACAGAAATTTGTTGAGATTATATTTGGTCAAAACTGTCCTCCTGAACAGATGAGACGCGCAAGTTTTCCAATACCCAGTATCATTTATAACATGTCAATACATTACAATTATAATAATGAGAGGGACTTAGAAATGACATAGTTTACTCCCCACAAAAATAGCAGCCGAGATTTCCCAGTCGAGACCAATAAGCCCATGGACCCCTACTATGCTTAGAACTCTGTGACTCACAGGTTTTAGTGGGACTTACAGACTCTCAATACTATGGGTATGCTCTAATCTGTGGATGTTTTTACATTTCTACTATGTGAGCTTTATCTTAACCATTTATTTAGTGTATCAATTGCACTTTCTTTTTTCCTTACACATAATCTTTTACACTATGATTTTGACAATTATAAATACACAAATCAGACCTAACAGGCTAACACCTGTTATTGAAAAAAAGGTTTTTATACTTCCAGTAAAATCACAATGCGTAAGCAAATTATAATGTACCTTGAGATACTATTTGTCTCTCCTACGAACACCACAAAACGTGTTCTTGTCTGACATAGCATCTATATCTTGGTACTTTATAAGTTCACAGCATAGCACATATAAATTGCACTGTATTTTAAATATAAATAAGAATGGTGTGAAGGCATGGTCCACAAGATGAAGTTCTTATAATATACAAAAAAAAAAATTGAGGATAACTTAGAGGAGAAAAATAAGGAAAGTGTTCTTTCATAGACAGAATCAGGAAGAAAAATTAATTGAAGACTTTTCAACCTTTTAATTGTTCCAAAGAAATGAAAGAAATTATATTAAAGTCCACACATGACCAAAAATAGGTCGATGGGACTCGAGGATACAACAGTTAACAATAGAAAGTTCTAGGAAGAGAGAACAATAGAAGCAAAATAACAAAAGTACATAAAACAAATAAAGCACTGTAGCACTAACATAGGTGGTAGCAAAATCAACACAAATAGCAATGAAGGGCGAACAAGAGCCTCTAAAGCATGTGTTGATGAAGATTGGAAGGAAATATCATCAACTCTATTTGTTTTTCCCTGTAGTGGAGGAGTCATTTGGGCCATCATCGATTATTCTAGAAGATCTGAAAATGTTTAGGAGTATCCAAGGTCGGAGGGGCTAGGTTAAGAGATCCTATGGGGAAGCATAGCGCCTCCTCTAGAATCTCTCCTAACATCCAAAGGAAAACAAACTCATAATATCAATCTCTCCCTATGGTCCGGGAGCAGCGGTAAGTAGTAGATCTAGGTCGCCGAAAGGGATAGAGCCGCGCCAAAAAAAAGGGAGATGAGCCACGAGATTGCGAGAGAGAAGGTGCGCTAAGAGAAGCGTTGTCTAACTGATCTATCAGCTCTAATATGTTAAGTATGAATGTCCAAAAGTGCATAGTGATGCTTGTTGCGTAGGTGAGCTGGAAAAAGAGGTGATCAACATGGGAGTTCTAAAGCCTCTAAACCCACCTATAGGGATCTATGTCGAAAGGTGATGGCCTCATGAAGATAAGGAGTAAGGCACCATTGGTCTGGATATCTCAAAAACATAGATAGAGTATTGTCGAGTCCCTGTAGAGGTAGTGATATCTACCCCGACTCTCATAGTAAATGGGGTATCTAGAAGAGAAGCATTCCTCGGTCTCCATATCCCGGAGGCTATAAAGTGGTAGATCTAGTTTGTCAAAGAATGGATGATCAGTTTCAACACATAACTGATGAGAGCACAGTCTCATCTGGCCAAGGGTAAATCTCAAGTTATGGTGCCAACGTCGTTGGAGATAGTGAGGGCAACGAATAATACCATTCACAAATTGTAAGAAATGTTCGACATAAAAAGCAATCTTTAGTTGAGAGACTCGAGGGATGATCCAAGTGGCCTGGATATACTTTATGTAGATGTCCTCGCTGGCAACTTTGGTGATGATGTCCTTTGTGGGAAGGAGCTCGGGGTCATCAAGGAGTACATGAGAGGGGGTAGCCTATCAATGGAGATGTTGGTATAAAAAAGGAGCAACCTAGTCTCAAAGTACCAACAATGTCGACATCCGACATGGACTAGAGAAGCAATCCTCTTTTAAGAGAGAAGTGCTAAGTATGGATATCTCTCATGACCCAAAGTTGAGGTCCCCGAGGATATGAGTTTGCAGATGTAGAAAGTAAGTTTGAAGATAGTCTCAAGGCATAAAAACTAGGTGGCAAATTTGGCCTAGACAAGAGGAATTGTTCACTTACAACAGATCATGCACCTTTGTAGCATGAGAGTTTGGACCCTCACAATATGGTCCCAATTAGTAGCTCCCAAGCTAGGTCCCCAAACCTCGAACCATATAAAATTGTAGGCTTGATGATTGTATCAAAAGGTGTAACTTGGAAGGGATGTTCTTGAAGTGGATCTGGAAACCCTAACACTCCAAGAAAAAAGAGAGGCATACCCCTTGCAAAGGCACAAGTGAGAGGCAAACTTCATGTCAAAGGATGGGCCAGAAAATTGGATCCCCAAGTATTGTAGGCCGATGTGATCTCTAGAAGACCCCCTTAGTAGAAAAACTGAAATTTGGAGAGACAGAGAGAGAGAGAGTTATTACAAATATTGAAAATCATGACCTTAGTTGTACTAAGGTTGACTACAAGCTATCGAAGATCACAAAAACGAGCAACTATATCAAGTTGTCGTTTTGTAAGCCCTAGGCAGAGTGTGAGAGGACGACAACATCATTGGCAAAAAGAAGGATAGATATAAGCACCTCATGCAAAATACAACCATCATCTAAATGGGTATACTGTCAAAGAAACTCCTCCAACTCATCAATGTAAATGTTGAATAGGGTTGGAAAAAGGACACTCTTGCTTGACCCTAATGGTACTCTTCACAAAGTCAAAGAAACCATGATAGTACAAAATTGTCCAATACTTGTCTCATAAAACCTCCAATCAGTAATAATCGAGAGACCTCGGGATGCCAATATCTTTCAACTTTTGTAAAAGTAGATGTCTCGGAGAACTAAGTCAAAGGCCTTTTTGAATTCAACAAAACAGCAAAAGACTTTAAAGACCTGTGACAAACTTCCAAAATAATTGGTCGAGTGTAAAGATACGGTCAATAGTTTGATAATCCCTCCTAAAGATAGCCTGCCCCTTAGCTCTGATATTATTCCTTTCCAAGTACTTTGGCATTACATGTTCATACCGTAGAATAAAGTTTGGCAAATGCATGCCCAATCATAATGGTTTTGTAGTTGCCAAGGGTAGAGAGATCTCCATATTTACGAATAGGGTGAATGATGTGTTGGGACCACAACTGAGGAAAACCTTAACACATCACCTCATTAAAGAGTGTCAAGGGGAAATTCAAGGGAATCCATAGTAAATTTGATGAATTCATCTTGGAAACCTTCGCAATCCGCTTCTTTGCTGGTGCACAACTTCAATATAGCTTTCTTGACAGAAAAAGAGGAAAAGGCAGAAGAGGATGGCAGAGAAGTGGGATAAGTGACAGTGGGATGGTATGGCATATCTTAGAGGGAACTAGCATAGGAACCCATGCATCGGGGTGATGTCAAAAATTGATTCAAAGACCAATACCAACATTTAAAATCATTATTTTGTATGGGAATTAAGAACTTAATGGCATTGTTGAACATATACAACACGATGGTGAATGTGAACTGCATCTACCAAACTAATCCTCCACAAACAGAAAAATTAACAAATATTTTTAAAACCATGCAATGGAATGTTGTTATATTAAGTTTTACAATTGAAACAATAAGATATTAGTGATAATCCATATAACTTTTTATGATTATAGTGGGTCATAATTTGGTTCAGTCTATTTAGTATCTAGGTTGTTTTGAATTTCTTGAAAGCTTGTTCAAACTTCAAATTGTCGGCACTCTTGTTTCCTACTTACAGGTAGTGTGAGTGCCTTTCATTTTAAATGAATGCACACATGGCATGCATAGGACTAAACTATTTACAATCACTAAGAGAGTAGATAACTCGTCGTCGTCACAAAAATCTATAGAGCAATGATGTTGTAGCCATATTTTGTTAATCCCAAAGAAAATGTCCTATTCCATGTTTTGCAAATCTTAACTTTCAAAAATAATGTTCTTGATTTGCTTTTCCAGATAATAACAAGAATTACAATGTTCTCAAAGAATCACATAGTTGTCACTCTTAAGAAAATCCAACAAAGAAGCTTGCAAAGCAATATCAATGTATCGTGGTTTTAGCTTATCATATTTTGTGAAGAAATGGTAGTGTGTCATGTTTCAAATAGAACCACCAGAATCCTCATATATGTTTAAGATGTTAAAATATCCATTAAAAATTATTCTAATGGATTGATTACTGAAAAAATGCATCTTTTTCCTAGCCATCCCTCTAGCGAATTAGAGCCCCGATTCTGCCCAAAACAATTGCACATAGTTATGGGTATTTATAGTTTGCTATATATCTATTTCTCATGGAAGCATATGCATTTTCCTTTGTTCACTCCCTTTCTCTCTTAGACAAGGATCCGAGATTGGTACTTAGCTTTTCTTTGAGTAAAAATTTATGTTGAGTATTGTTAAGCACACGCTTATACTAAGAGATGGGGTGAATCAATATAAGATAAACATTTACTTATTAAAACTTATATCCACAAATAAAGCATTCAGACGAATTCAAATAACATAACATAGTGCAACACCAGATTTACGTGGAAAACCCTCTCGGGAAAAACCACAAAATAAGACTGTTTGGATCTACCGACCAAATCCAGCCCAAAATTCAATGTTTTACAAATGGTCATAGGAACCAACCTACTGGAGACAACAATCCCTCAAGTCAAGCACCAACTCAACCAGTTCGTGAGCACTAACCCACCAGAGACACCAAGCCCTAATTTTGTGAGGCACCGACCTCAACAATATAAACTTCCACCTTCTGTAGTTGTTTCTTCAACTAGATGATGGATATTCCGCTTCTCTTCTTCTCTCAATGTTATTCATCCTTCATAAAAGTTTGTCCTTAGTAAAAATCTTCTCTTCACTCACACTTCTTATTCTTTAGTGATGTATCAAATTCATTTCTCTTGTTTGCCTTTCTTCATCCTCTCATCTATCTTTTAGAGCCCCTTGATACCTCTTCACGGAGGGATATGACTTTTCAATGGGCACATATTTTTAAAAAGTGGTGACCCTTCATTTTTAAAATCCTTGGGCGCCAAAATGAATTCTTTTTAACTTGGACGACTTGTCCCAAACATGAGCGCCGTGTTGGAGGGCCTAAAAATATTTCTCTTGGGCCTTCTAATAAAATGTTGTCCCTTAAATAAATATCTGCCCTTAAATAGATGAATCGCTGCTCTATAATGTGATTGTTGTATATTATATTCATAATTATATTAAATCTGATCACTATATATCAAATCCAATCATTGTAATTGATGTGCATTCTCCTTTTACACTCATTGTTATTGTATTACATCTAGTCACTATAATTGTTGTACATTCTCCTTTTACATTCACATTTTTATATTAAATCTGATCGTTGTGCATTCTCCTTTTATTAACCATTACATTCATCGTTATTATATCAAATTTGATTGTTGTGCATTCTCTTTTGACATCTTCAGCCCCTTTGACATCAATGACAATATTTCCAACAATATCCCCCTTTATCATTGATGGCAACCCTATAAGAAATAATCATCTCCAACCAAAATACTCCCTCTTTCCGAACTTCTACCTCTTTTTGTACTACTCTCCCTTTCTTTTACTCTCCCCACGGGGTTTGTGCCCTAAGATGTCCTTTTATGCAGAGCACTTTCTTGAAATCAGAGATGGACTCATCATCCGCCCTCAGTACACCTCTCGTCACTGGGTGCATGCCCTCCGTATACCTCTAGGTCAGTTTCGAGTCGGCTCCCACAGACTTCGATGCGAGACTGATCACCACATTGATCGGGAGGATAGACTTTGTAGGCTCTGTAGCCTTCATGAGGTGGAGACAGAGACTCATTTCATCTTCCGTTGCCCCATATACTATGAGATCAGAGGATGATTTCACTGTCTCTTCAGAGGGATTCAGACTCTCCTGTCTTCTTCAGATATATTGACCAGCGGTGCCTTGCCCTCTACATCCGTGAGTCTTTGTTGTTACGAGACCAGATTCTTCATCCCCCTCCGAGAGTCGTCCCCACGAGACGGATTACGGCCTTCTTTCCGGTTCTACCCACTGGTGGAGGTACTAAACGACAGAGCCTTTCTGACCCAGATACAGTGCATAGATCAGTTCGTCCCCGGTTGGACCCTCACACTTCTCTCGATCACTGCCAGCAGAATCGGATGTACACACGTACCAGAGGGCAGTCCAGCTCCATTCGTCCTCCTAGTCATCGCGTCAGTCTCAAAGCTCAGCAGGGAAGGAGGCTTCCATCCCCCTCGTTGGGTTATCAGTCCATCAAGAGCTTCTTTTCGTCGGCCTCTAATGTTAGGAGGGGTGTGGCTACCATTCGTGATTAGACCATTGGTCCTTGTTTGTCCCCCCCTTCATTCCCTTCTTTGCTTCCCTCGTTTTTCTCCCCCGCTTGCTCCATTGCCCCCACCTGTGGGGTTTGGCTTCGGGTTTCCTTTCTGCTGTCTTTTCTCTTCTTTTCTGTTTTTGGGAACTCGTTTTGAGTTGTCCCCGCTCGCACTTTGTATATTGTTTGGGCTGCAGTCCCATTGACCTACTTTTGTGGTCATTCGTTGGACATTAATATATTTATCTTTATCTTATATTTATCTCCCCCTTTGACATCAATGGCAAAGGGATATTCAACACAATCACTAAGTATATCACCAAAAAATCCATGAACCTAAATAATCCAATAATTAGCTCCCCCTTAATTCATGCTTCTCTTGACGGTTTTAATGACTAGATGAAGAATGAATCACTCCCAATTTTTTTCTTCGAAACTCAAAAGTTTCTTTTGGGAGGGGCTTCGTAAAGATATTTGCTATCTCGTTGTTTATTGTCAATGTACTCCATCTTTACTTGCTGATCTGGAACTTGTTATCTCAAGAGTTCATACTTGATTGGAAAGTGTTTTGTTCTAGAGTGCATAACTAGATTCTTCGAAATGTTTATTGCACTAGTGTTATCACAGAGTATTGAGATTGGATGTTCATATTCTATCTTAAAATCTTTCAACGTTTGCTTCATCCAAAGGACTTGTGTACAACAAGACACTGCTGCTATGTATTCTGCTTCAGCCGTAGATAAAGAAACTGATTGGTTGTTTTGCTTAGCCATGACACTAGATTTTTCCCAAGAAAGAATGTTCCTCCACTTGTACTCTTTTTGTCATCAACACTTCCTTCCCAATCTGCATCTATGTATGTTGTTAGTGTGAAATCTTCACCTCTTGGATACCACAAGCCATAGTCCAAAGTGCCTTTTAGATACCTAAATATCCTTTTCACCGCTTGCACATGTGTTTCTTTTGGGGCTGCTTGAAAACGTGCTACTAAGCCTACAGCTTGCATGATGTCTAGTCTTGATGTCGTGGTGTATAACAAGCTACCAATCATGGATCTATAAAGTGTCTGATTCGCTTCAAGAGATTCATCATCTTTACTTAACTTGCATCCTATAACCATGGGTGTGCTAACAGGTGTGCAGTCTTCCATTCTGAACTTCTTCAACATCTCCTTTATATACTTGGTTTGGGAGATAAATATTCCTTTGTTAGATTGAGAAATTTGCAAACTAAGGAAAAATGACAACTCACCCAACATGGACATTTCAAACTCCTTTTGCATATCTTTTGCAAACTCTTGGGGCATTCGCTTACTATCTCCTACAAAGATGATATCATCCACATACACCACAACAATCAATTGATTCTCACCTTCAGTCTTGATATAGAGATTACTATCAGCAACTCCCCTTTTAAAACCTTGTTCTTGTAGATATTTATCAAGCCTTGAATACCAAGCTCTTGGGGGCTTGCTTTAGCCCATATAGTGCCTTCTTCAATCTGCACACATAGTCCTTGTTTTGATAGAAGAAAACCTTCTAGTTGTTCAATATATACTTCTTCCTCTAACTCGCCATTTAGAAAGGCAAATTTTACATCCATTTGATAAACTTTGAAGTTCTTAAAAACAACATATGCCAAAAACATTCTAATGGCTTCTAATCTTGCAACAGGGGCAAAGGTTTCTTCAAAATCAATACCTTCCACTTGAGCATACCCCTTGCAAACCAATCTTGCTTTATTTCTTGTTACTTGGCCATCTTCATTCAGCTTATTCTTGAACACCCACTTGGTACCAATTACATTCTTGTCTTTTGGTCTAGGAACGAGTTCCCATGTCTCATTCTTTTCAATTTGATTCAATTCTTCTTCCATAGCATCGATCCAATGCTTGTCATTGCTAGCTTTTGCAAAAAATTTGGGCTCTATTTTGGATAACAAAGAGAAGTTTACTTGTTCAAATGTACTTACTATTCTTCTTCTAGTTTGTACTCTAGCATCCTTATCACCAAGAATTAGACTTTTACGCATGATTGTTCGGACAAATATTGATGGTGTCTTGGTATCTTCCCATTCCACTTGCTTATTTTTCTACTTCTTCTTTGAAGTTTGAAGTGTGGTCCCTCTACGAATGATCGTTTGTGTGTGCACTCATGTTTTGAGGCCTTGTTTCATCCATATTAACACCGGCACTTTCTACGATTGTTTGCAGCCTTTTATTATAACATCTATAAGCTTTACTTTTTGAGGAATATCCAAGAAAAATACCTTCAACTCTTGAGTCGAACTTTCCCAAGTTTTCTTCATCTCTCTTAATGAAGCATTTGCACCCAAACACTTTGAAATATTTGACTGATGTTGGTCTACCCTTCCATAACTCATAAGGGGTTTTGTTATTGTTTACTCTAATTTGTCCTTTGTTCAAAATGTAGACTATGGTGTTAATTGCTTCTCTCCAAAACCTGTTTGATAGCTTAGATTCATTTAACATTGTTCTAGCCATTTCTTGAACAGTTCGATTCTTTCTTTCTACAACTCCATTTTGTTGTGGAGTCCTTGCAGCAGAGAGATGCCTTTTTATTCCATGTTGCTCACAAAAGTCATTGAATTCATTTGAGAGGAACTCACCTCCTCGATCTGATCTCAAGCACTTGATCTTTAAATTTGTTTCATTTTCCACCAAGGCTTTAAAAGCTTTAAACTTCTCGAACGCCTCAGATTTTTCTTTTAGAAAAGTGACCCATGTCATTCTAGAATAATCATCAATGAGCAACATGAAATAACTTTCACCTTGTATGCTTTGCGTTCTTGTAGGCCCACAAAGGTTTGTATGGATTAGTTCCAATGGCTTAGTTGTTGAGTACTCCTTTGATTTGAAACTTGCCCTTGTTTGTTTCCCATGCTGACATTGCTTGCAAAGAATGTTTGATGGTTTTGTAATCTTCGGCATATCTCTTACGGCTTGTCTAGTGCTGATTTTCACTAGATTATCGAAATTCATATGGCCCATCCTTCTATGTCATAGCCAACTTTCATCAATTTGACTCATGTAACATTTCTCTCCCTTAACTTCACTGAGTATGTACATGTTGTTTGATGTTCTGTTTGCATCTGCAACTAATTTTCCCGTGTCTATTTTCTTGATTTCACAACCTTGAGCATAAAACGTGAGAGTGTGTCCTTGATCACACATTTGACTGACACTTAGAAGGTTATGCTTCAAGCCTTCAACATACAATACATTTTCTGTTTTTGTTTTCCATTATCAAGGCTAAGGGTACCTTTTCCAGCTATCCATGTCATGGCATTATCTCCAAATTTTACCGTGGCTTCACTTATTTTCTTTAAGGTGAGAAATTTGCTCGTCCCCAATCATGTGCCTTGAGCATCCACTGTCAATATACCATTGCTGCCCTTCGTCTTGTGCATGAAATGTTTGCACAATCATAGATTTCTCCTTGTCCGATTAACTTCCTCTTGCTTTTGTTTCCAAATTTTTGTAAGTTCTCTTTTCTTTACCACAAGAGTATTCAATTTCTTGTTTTGTCTAGGGGTTCTACAACAACACTTCTACAAAACCGTGCTATATGTCCATAGTTATTGCAATTATAACATACAATGTTATTCTCTTTGTATTTCGATAACAGGCAAATGAGTTATAGTTTCTACTTAAAACTTCATTAAGTTCTTCCTCCATTGTCCCCGCATACATATTTCTTCAGACGTGTCCTACACTCCATTGCTCTATGACCAAAATCATTGCACGCAAAGCAATAACCATAAAATGAACTTTGGTTCTTGATCATATGAGACTGTTTTGGAAAGAATGATCTTCTATGATTTCTTATGGGAACATCATGCCACTAATTCTCACCTTTGTTTTCTTCTTTAGGAGGATCGATCTTTTGAGAAAACTTATCTTCTTTCTTTGGTAGCTCGTTAGCTTCTGAATCCAAATTCTTCTTACTAACCTCTTGTTTTTCCTCATAGCCAAGACCAATCTTGATGAATGGTGACCTCTGGCAGTTGATTATATCATCCAGAACTTCAGTGCTCTTTTCAAATTTTAAATTGCTTTTCAATTGAGTATTTGTCTTCTCCAATTCCTTCCTCAAGGTAACAATTTCAGATTCTAGCTTCTTACAGATCTTCTTCCTTTGTCTTCAATTGAATCCTCACCTCTTCCTCTGTTCTCTTTGCCTCTTCAAGTTGTATCTTTAGGTTAATGATCATTTTTTTAATTCCTCTAGACTTTGTGAAATTTTTATTTCCAAAGCACAATTCTCTTCTACATATTTTTGAATCTGTAATCTTTGTTTCAAATTCTTTTTCTTAAGAACTTTTATCTCACCTAAAGCACAAATGAGTTCTTCAAGATCTACCTATTCGACATCTTCTTCCTCTTCCAAGGTGTTACTTGTAGAGGCATCATTTTTTATTTCTATAGTCATGAACAGAGTTACTTCTCTGTCACACCGTATCGATATGCTCTCATCACTTTCCTCAGTTGAGCTACTATCCTTTTTGGAATAAAAGCTTTTCTTGTGCTTACCAAACTTTTTCTTATATTCGTTTTGTTTGAAGCTTTTCTTGTATTGAGGTTTGCTTTCCTTCTTATTCCTTTCCTCATTATGATTTTCCTCATCATCATTATCATCCTTATGTGGACATTTAGCAACAAAATGTCTTATTTTACCACAATTGAAACACTTGAAAGGTAGCTTACCTTTGTATTTGTTGGATCCCTTTTTAAGCTTTCTAATGAACAGGGCCTCCTCCTCATCTTCTTCATCGCTTGATGCAGACTCTTTATTTTTCCCTTTTTTAAGCTTTGAAGGTTGCTTCCTTTTTGATGACTTCTCTAATTCTGTCCTCATCTCATAGGCTGTGAGAATTCCATGTAACTCGTCCATTTTCAACTGGTCTAGGTCTTTCATCTCTTCAATAGCAGAAAATTTTGCATCAAATCTTAATGGTAGATATCTTAGTACCTTTTGAACTATTACAGATTCTTCAACTTTTTCACCAAGCCCTCTGATGGTGTTAACAATCTCATCCACACAAAGAAGATATGCTGCAACATTTTCTTCATCTTTCATTTTCAAGCTCTTGAATTGTCTCCTATGAGTTTGGAGTTTTGCCTTTCTTACTTTGTTGTCACCCTCATAGATGGTCTCAAGCTCTGTTACTGCAGGAAACGCACTGGGACCACGACATTTCAGCTTGAAAGGTTTCCGCATGTAAACGTGGTTCGAAATGCCTTTGAGGAAGCGCCCAGAAACCTCTGGACATTTCCGAAATGTTCGAGCGTTACCGGAAATGTCCAGACATTTCCTGGACATTTCCGCCGGAATTTTCAGTTTTTAAAGCTTCAAAACTTTTTTAAAAAGGTATTTTTGCTAAGAGAATTTTCCAAACCTAGGTTTAAGTTATAGTGTGCTTAGTTGTAAAGTCTTATAACATTAATTTATTAAAACTATACTAACAAGGAAGCGCATTAAACAAGCTGAAGATAGTTTGGGTCAGAATAGTAATCCAAAGAAAGTAGGAAGAATCTAGCAGAAACCAAGAAATGTCAGGCTAGAAAGCAGGTTTTGACTCAGTGTATTACTGCTCCTTAGAATAGAATTTTCGATTGGAATCCTCAATCAAATGAATACAATGAAGCGGGTTACAACAATAATTTTTGAAACATGGATGCATGACAGATGATTATGAAGAAAATCTAGATGATATATTCTAGAATCTAGATTATAATCATGTATATATGAAACATTGAAATTGTAACCATGTTGAATGATGAATCTTTAGAACTTCAATGAATACAAAATATTTTGAGTGCTTTATCTCTTATGGTCCATGGACTAAAATTTTGAAAATGAGTACTATGCATATATATAAATATATATATTTATATTTTTAATTTTTTATAATATATTGTACGGACGTTTTCCAAACATTTCGTATCCGGGGTTTTTTTAAATCGGTGTTTCCGCATTTTGAATCCGTACCCATTTCCATTTCTTGGCAACATAGGTCTCAAGATTATCCCAAATGTCCTTTGTCGAATTGCAATGCATTACTTTGACAAATTCTAATTCTGATAAGCCACACAAAATTGCGTTCATGGCTTTTGCATTATTTTCACTAGCCTTCTTTCTAGTTGTATCCATTGGAGGAGTTTGTGGTGTTATATATCCAGTTACTACTGCTTGCCAGATATCAAAACCCAAGGCCATTAGATATGTTCGCATCCTTATGCTCCAAAATGCATAGTTTGTTCCGTCGAACAATGGAGCCTTGTTTGTGGAGAAACCTTCTTGAACTTGATGACTAGCCATGTGTGCTTCGAGATCTACCTTCTAGCGGTTAGACTATATCCGAAGGAACCGGCTCTGATACCAATTGTTAAGCACACGCTTATACTGAGAGGGGGTGAATCAGTATAAGATAAACTTTTACTTATTAAAACTTATATCCACAAATAAAGCATTCAAAGGAATTCAAATAACATAACACAATGCAACACCAGATTTACGTGGAAAACCCTCTCTCGGGAAAAACCACAAAATAAGACTGCTTGGATCTACCGTCCAAATCCAGCCCAAAATTCAATGTTTTACAAATGTTCGTAGGCACCAACCTACTGGAGACACCAATCCCTCAAGCCAAGCACCAACTCAGCCAATTTGTGAGCACCAACCCACTAGAGACACCAATCCCCAATTTTGTGAGGCACCAACCTCAACAATATAAACTTCCACCTTTTGTAGTTGCTTCAACTAGATGATGGCTATTCCGCTTCTCTTCTTCTCTCAATGATATCCGTCCTTCATAAAAATCTGTCCTTCGTAAAAAGCTTCTCTTCACTCACACTTCTTATTCTTTAGTGATGTAACAAATCCATTTCTCGTGCTTGCCTTTCTTCATCCTTTCATCTATCTTTTATAGCCCCTTGATACCTCTTCACGAGAGGGATATGACTTTTCAATGGACACGTCTTTTTAAAAAGAGGTGACCCTTCATTTTTAAAATCCTTGGGCGCCAAAATGAATTCTTTTTAACTTGGACAACTTGTCCCAAACATGAGCGCCAAAATGGGGGGCCTAAAAAATATTTCTCTTGGGCCTTCTAATTAAATGTTGTCCCTTACATAAATAGCTGTCCTTTAATAGATGAATCACTGCTCTACAATGTGATTGTTGCACATTATATTCACAGTTATATTAAATCTAATCACTGATCACTGTATATTAAATCTGATCACTGTAACTGCTGTACATTCTCCTTTTACATTAACTGTTATTTCAAGAGACACTTGTCCCTAACATCAAGTCAGGCATCACCCTTATACATAGTGACTCCTGCTGGGGCAGTTGCTTTAATAAGAACTCAATAGTAAGTTCTTGCAATGCCTTCTTAATGCAAATTGGTCATGTCGCAAAAGAAATATTAGCTGTGTCCATCCTCAATACGAAAACTCAAATTTAAAAATTCAGGAGGATATGCAACTGATTTCAAACTTAAGATCAATAATAATTTTTGGTGCGAATCCATAAAATTGCTTTTATGGAACAGCTCCATATGTAAGTTGGCCTATTGTGCTCCACTTCACTGCTCACTCCACGCAAGTGTTCCTGCCAAGTCACCAATGGATAGTGCTTCCTATAATTACTCAGCTAGTGACATGAGTGCCGGGTTTTAGGAGAGCATCTTCTGAGGTTAGTGTGGTCTCTTTCTCTGTCTGAGTTTTCATTGATGATTTTAAATATTGTATTTGATCATATGAAATGAATCGAGAGTTATTTTTGTACAATAACTTGGGTTGTAAACTGCTGCTTACATACACATTAGTTTCTGCAAGTTAAAAAGATGGGCTTAGTTAATTTATAAATCATCAAATTGAGATTATTATTTATAACATTCAAACAAACTGGCTGGTAATGAGGTAATGACTCCTTGCAGTACTTGTAATGGCTGAGCTATTATTAATGTTTCTATTTTTTGTTCCTTACTGATTATCAATTAACGTGATGTAAGATTGAGAAGTTTGAAGGAGCCTTTTTTAATTTATGATGATACATGATGATTTAATGCCACTTCTATGTTGAATTAGTCATTTACTTGTGTTTAGTCAATAAATAAATAAATGATTTTTCAGACGCCCCGAGGACTCAACACGCATCCCCGCATCCCACAAACATTGTGTAACATTGCATCTGGTTCTTTAGAAACTGCATAATACTTTGATGTTTATTATTGATTTTCACTTTCTTTTTCTATCATATTACTTGAGCCCTTTTTCGGATTGTGGTCCATGTATACGATACTAGGATGCGGGTATACGACTACTTCAAGTGCTAGTATCTCCCTTTGACTTCAATTAAATACATATATGTGATGTCCCTTTTTTGGTCAAATGGGAATTTTAACAAACTTCCACACCAATCAAATCAAGAAGGATTAGATCCTTTTGATTCAACCTCAAATAACCCAATGTCGGCTAATTACAACCCAAAATGGGGTTGGAAGTAGCCAAGGTGATGGGTGAGATGGGAGAATCAATTGGAATTCACACCTTTTTCAAATCTGATTTTTATAGCAGCACTATTAATTTAAAATAGCTTGCAGACAGCTGAAAACTTCTAAAATTCATAACTCTCTTGATACTCAATCTTTTTGCATGAAACAAAGTGCACAATAAACTTGGGATTTTTCCCTTTCCAATGAACTAGAGATCAGATTTTTTTAGCACTAAAACCCCTTCAAAATAGCACTTAAAATTCCAGATCTAGGCGCTAGGGTTAGAAGAAATTAATAAAATATTTCCAGCACTTTTCCGGCCTCCAAACACGCCACAAAGTACCTCCCTTGCTCAGAAATAAAAGATAAACATATCAGCTTTGCAGAACATGTCAAATAATTCTAGAAATTAATTAAGAAAAACCTTGTCTGTAACATAACTTCAAAAATTCATATCTTTTGCTAGAGAAGTCCAAATGAGTTGAAACTTTGGATCTTGGGCGACAAAAATATGAAGAATAATATTCCAAAATTAGTTGTTGAACAACAAATACGAAACCCTAATTTTTCCCTAAAAAGTAGGTCGCCCAACACATTTAGGGCATCAAATCATCTCCAAAAATTATGAAATTAATTGCAAAACATAGCAAATCTGAAATTCACTTGTTTAACCATCAAAACATGCAAACAAACTCAAATTTCCTTCAACAATCAATTCACTAGGGTTAGGAATTCTTTCCCAAGCAATTCGCCACACAATAGATGCAACACACACACAAATGGATCCTTATTAAAATCAGATTTACTTCAATTCCAAGTCGAATGAGAGAGAGGACACAATGAGAGCTAGGGCATACATCCCATTTCTCCAAGCATGGAGAGACATAAATGATCAAATCAACATAAGGTGAAATGACCCCCTCACATCCCTTAAATAGACTTCCCAAAGGGATCAACCCACTTGGAGGGAAAATACACTTTTTAAATTTGCAATTACAAGTTAGATAGCCAAGTGGCCCCTTTCCCTCCCATTACATAATTAAAACATTTAATATGCTAAGACTATGTGCACTTTATTATTTTCTAATTAAATAATAAAAAGTAACTAACCTATGTGCACATTTTTAAACTAATTAGAGACTCCCACTTGTAGCGCTAGGCATGCCAAGGGGTTACAATGCAAATAAGACAACAAACACCTTAGGACCATCTTCAAGCTCCCTCCTCGAACCCATGAAGAGAGAAAATGGGTTGAGGGTCTTCAGTTCTTTCATTTTAAAAATGTCCCGAGAAGGGGACATTACAGTCCTCCCTTCCCAAGATTGCTTGCCCTCAAGCAATAGCAAGCTCATGTATCCAAATGCAATGATGTAGCACTCCCAAAGCCGTGATCCCATGCCAATCAAGTGGTGAAGCCTTTGCAACAACTTGTGATGCTTCTTTTTCTTGAAAGTTAGGAGTGTCTTCAGCTGCAACTTCTTTTTCAAATCTACACATGAAGCAAATAAATTAGAAGAAAAAATAGGGGCCTTCATTAGCCCTCCAATAGGCCTCCTGTGGATGGGGTTGTTCTCCCCTTCCTTGGTGTCCCCATATGACCATGCACAGCTGCGACAAGTGTGACCAGCAACTCTTCATTATTGGGAACAATGCTCCCAAGTCTCAACACCTCAAAACAATCCTCAAATGTGTTAGCAACTTGAAGACCCTTCTTCCACATATTTATCCTTGTTTGTGGGGCAGCTAGCAATGAAAAAATCAGACTAGAAATGAATATTACAACAGTGTTATATTGCATACTCATTATCATTAGGATCTTCAAAACATGTGCCAACATATATTCCATCATGATCCAAACCTAAAACCGAATCCTCTTATTTGGGGCAGCAAGATACTTCCTCCTTGCATGGCCCATCCATGAGGAAAAACAAGAATATCTTTTATCTTTGTGAGGAGCCCATTTCTAGGATCATATGTAGTCATGCCAAACTGAAAATGAACACCTTTTGGGGCTGCCTTCTTGCTTATAACAAGCAAGCACAATGTGGGAATGCTGAAACATGTGATAGTAGTCCCTTCATAATACATTGTCCTCCCTTTCCATACTTCCTTCAAGGCTTCCAAAGAGATAAGAGTTAGCATCAATTGGAAAAGGAAAGGAAATGATATTATTGCATCCAAATAAAGCTTGTAATGCTCCTCATACCCACTTTCCTTTACCTCCTTATTCCATGAAGCAATATGTGCATGATGACACCCCAAAGTTTCTCTTCTCTTATGCTTACAAGGAAAGGAGAAAACTGAAATATAGTTCATGCATTCATGAACATGAATCATGCAATGAGGGATAACCAATTTGAAACACAACTTGTTCTTGCCCATGCCAAGTGCACCATCAAAGCATTGAATGACAAAATCCATAGTGGCTGTCCTAACAAGTTTTTAAACTAGAAATCCTCATTATCACTCAGAAAAGTACATTTCCCATTGATTTCTGGATCTTCCAAGGTTGAGACATGTTTGCCAACATTTTTGTTTGCCATATTCAATTCTAAAATCTCACTTAGCCACATGAAATCAGATCTGATAATTTTTGCAAAAACACTTGGTTCCCATACCTTTGTGTGCCCAACATGATGGTTTTGGATCCAGGGGTCTCTTTGCTCAAACCCTTCACTTGTTTTGCTTGAAAATCTCTCAAAATGATGTCCCAACTTCATACTTAGAGGATGCATGTATGAGATATCCTCATGATCCTCTTCAAGGCCTTGCATGTCACTTGCTTGCTTCTCTACCTTGGCTGTTCGGAATGGACAGCAGGCTGGTCATTAATCTTATTACCCGGAATAGTGACCTCCATCACCAAATTCTCTTCCTTTGCTTGTAGATCTGATTTTTTTCATCCTTAGGCTCAAGATCCTTGATCCCTTCTTCCAAATCTGATTTTTCCTTGCAACCAATCAACTCTATGCAATCATTAGATGTCAACAATTCATCATCAAAAACAAAAGGGCTCATACCTTGGATACATGTCTTCACTTTGCTTGAACATTGATCCAAGACTCTTTTTGCTAAGGTGTGAGCAATACATGGTTTTTCTTGTCCCAAACCTTCCACAAGTATGGTTAGCAATTGTTGTGGAGGATCCTCATACTCATTCAACATTAGGGACATGATGGTTTGCATGGCAACCATTATTCTTTGTGAATGATCATCATGTAGGACAGCAAAGAAAACTTCAAACATGTGGAGAATGAGATCATCACAATCAAGATCTAACATTGGTATGCAAGATCTTACCTTTGCCATGTTTTCCAATATCTTAACCCTCTTATCAAAGTAAGGGTTGGAGGTGTCCCAAAGCTTTTGAAAGCTTCCTATCATGAGCTCGTAGACCTCTTCCATGGTGGTGTCATTGTATGGCAAGCTTGGGGCTGTTATCCTTGTCACCTCGCTAATGCAAGTGATGACCATGAGCCTCACATCCACCTCATCATGCCTCAATAGTTCGGATCTAGCCAAATGAGTCACCAATGAATCCATCGTTGAAAACATGGAGCCATAATCTGATTGTTCTATCATAGCCAAACAACTTGTCGCTTCTTCTAGAGTGTTGAGCAACACACTCTTCACATGTGGAGGAAACTCAAGCCATCTCCCAAGTCTGTAGAGCTTGGCCCTCAAATCTCCATCACTTGCTAGTTCCATGATTCAAAAACTTTGCAAACAACACCCACAGGAGTAGAAGAAAGTTGCTCTGATACTACTGTGATGTCCCTTTTTGGGCAAATGGGAATTTTAACAAACTTCCACACCAATCAAATCAAGAAAGATTAGATCCTTTTGATTCAACCTCAAATAACCCAATGTCGACTAATTACAACCCAAAATGGGATTGGAAGTAGCCAAGGTGATGGGTGAAATGGGAGAATCAATTGGAATTCACAACTTTTTCAGATTTGAGTTTTATAGCAACATTATTAATTTAAAATAGCTTCAAGAGCAGCTGAAAACTTCTAAAATTCATAACTCTCTTGATACTCAATCTTTTTGCATGAAACAAAGTGCACAATAAACTTGGGATTTTTCCCTTTCCAATGAACTAGAAATCAAATTTTTTGAGCACTAAAACCCCTTCAAAATAGCACTTAAAATTCCAAATCTAGGCACTAGGATTAAAAGATATTAATAAAATATTTCCAAGCACTTTTCCCGTCTTCCAAACACACCACAAAGTACCTCCCTTGCTCAGAAAAAGATAAACAAATCAAATTTCAAATCTTGTTTTTTGCAGAACATGCCAAATAATTCTAGAAATTAATTAAAAAAACCTGTCTGCAGCATAACTTCAAAAATTCAAATCTTTTGCTAGAGAAGTCCAAATGAGCGAAACTTTGGATCTTGGGCCACAAAAATATGAAGAATAATATTCCAAAATTAGTTTTCACACAGCAAACACAAAACCCTAATGTTGCCCTAAAAAGTAAGTCTCCCAACACATTTAGGGCATCAAATCATCTCCAAAAAATATGAAATTAATTGCAAAACATAGCAGATCTGAAATTCACTTGTTTAACCATCAAAACATGCAAACAAACTTAGATTTCCTTCAAAAATCAATTCACTAGAGTTAGGAATTCTTTCCCAAGCAATTCGCCACACAATAGATGCAACACACACAAATGGATTCTTATTAAAATCAGATTTACTTCAATTCCAAGTTCGAATGAGAGAGAGGCACAATGAGAGCTAGGGCATACATCCCATTTCTCCAAGCATGGAGAGACATAAATGATCAAATCAACATAAGGTGAAATGGCCCCCTCACATCCCTTAAATAGACTTCCCAAAGGCATCAACCCACTTGGAGGAAAATACACTTTTAAATTTGTTATTACAAGTTAGATAGTCAAGTGGCCCCTTTCCCTCCCATTACATAATTAAAACATTTAATATGTTAAGACTATGTGCACTTTATTATTTTCTAATTAAATAATAAAAAGTAACTAACCTATGTGCACATTTTTAAACTAACTAAAGACTCCTTGTAGCGCGAGGCATACCAAGGGCTACAATGTAGACAACAGACACCTTAGGACCATCTTCAAGCTCCCTCCTCGAACCCATGAAGAGAGAAAATGGGTTGAGGGTCTTCAGTTCTTCCATTTTAAAAATGTCCCAAGAACGGGACATTACAATATATCATAGTCGACATGCAAAGAAAAAGTTCATGTGCCAACAACAAGCATGTAGATCATAAATTCAAAACGAACCTACCATATTGGAAAATTCCAACCAAGAAGCAGGTTCTCATTCCATCTAATGATGTGATTGCTTCAACTACAATATGTGGTACTAACCTGTAGTTCTACCCTGCTTTCTTTACTCCTTAATTTTATATTTTCTACGTTATTAAGACTAGGTATATGAATCTTTGTTCTTGATTGTCAATTAGGCTAACAAAGCAGCCTACTGGGATTAGGAATGATGCAAAAGACTGAATTAGGCTGATGAATGAAGGCTGAGTTTAACCATTGTTAGTGTAAATCATTTCTCAAAACAGTGCATAACCAATACTTTAACAACCATGCCCATAAAAGATTTTAAATTCATATCACAGGTTAAATGCAGAAAGAGATTTCTGGATACCATGCCCATATTTGGTTTTTGCAATCCAAGGCCAAGCCCGTTGAGTGAAGTCTCAAAGACAATCCTGCTTTATAGATTTCATGTTCACCATAGCAAGGTAAAAAGATCAATCATATGCTGCTGATAGTTTAAAACTTTAAGGTGACATACAACATGAAATCTTGGTACTTACAACAGGGTCAGTTTCTTTTTAAAATACCCATAAATTCATCTATTTTATCAGAGTCCTAAATGGGACTAAACAGTGATAAAGTACAACTGCATCCAAAGACATTTCGGCCTAAGTTTCTAATATTCTTGTGCCAACAAATAGAATAAAGAAAGAGAAAGTAACTATGTTTTAACAATCAAAAAAAAGAAAAAACTTATGCTAACACATGTAACTTCTAAGTCCCCATTAGAAAGAAAGCACATGTACATTCATAAACAGAGAACCTACACCAAAGAATAAACATCATGCATAATTTCAATATTGATTGAACCTGTTCTGCTGTTGGCCTAGCATCTGCATTCTTCTGTAGGCAAACATCAACGAAGGAACAGAACTCCTCTGAAAAGCAATCACGTGGAGGTGAAGGAGATGGGTCATATATGACCTGCCAACATATTAAATAAGCACAGAGACATTTCTCATGATTGAACTAACAAATAAGCTTAATATTTTTTTAAAAAGAACCTAGTTGAGTGCTCAAATGGATATATATATCTACTCAATACGGACATTAACAACAACATAGTCAAATAATAAAAAGGGCCAAGTTAAGGGGAAAACAGAAACACTTTTACTGTAGAGTGGAAAATTGTAAGAGATTAAATGCTCCTGTTTGAAGAAGAACTAACAATTAATTGTGCAATTATCATTCACCAGATAAACTACCCAACACTTGTAACTCTTCTATAATTTTAGAAAACCTTCTAAATATGTGAGAGGAGTCGTATTTTATCAAGTTATTTTAAATCGGTGATAAAAATCAATATACATGTCCTCATTCTGAAGCATGATGTCACAGAAATCACATTTCAAAATGAAAGTCCTAGAAGTTGGCTGATGAAAAGTTCAGATTTCAGATAAGTGTGATGGATTGTGTTGTTTCATTTCCTTTTAACTGTTGCCATCATAAATGTAGTGTAAAATGTACTCAGAAGAGCAAATGGACCTGGTTATGCTTATTTTGCAAAAATCAAATTAATGGATTAACTTTAATAATAAGAAAATCGATATAAAGAGACCTGAATGAGTGAGGTAAGAGTGAGGCATCTTTATTATATGTTGATGTCATATTTATACATCCCTACAAGATGTTAGGTACATAACCAGCACTAGTTAATCAATTTATATAATTCTAATGACACATTGCATATAAGGTTTTACAGGACAAACATCAGAATCTTCGAGGGACATCATGTTGCAAAGCACTTCACCCCAAAACAATTTCATTGGATATGGGAGGTTGCATTGTTGCTAATATGTATTTTCCTGCCCTAATTGAACCATGTATGACTCAGGATGAGTTGTCGGCCAATCCAACCTCCGAACAACATCTGCCAAAATCAGATTCTTCTAACTGTCATTGTCCACAATAAAGTGTAGCATTGTCCCCTTCACCCACATCTATAAGTGGAAGAGGTGGTATGCCTACTCTTGGTCTAAGGGGTAAACTCATGCTCTGGCAATAGTTGAATATGGATCTGCCTACATGATTCAGTTCCCTTTGTCCAGTATGGGCGGTGATGTCAATGTTGGTGTTGGTGCTGGAATTGAGGTCTGCACCTTAGCCAAAAGTGTTGATCAGGCATGACATTCTTCATTTGTGTGCCACTTGTTCTTGTGGATGATGACCACTTGCCACCGTTCTTTGTTAGCTTCCTATCTAAAAAGGGCTTCTGACGATGCAACTTTAATGGTTGATTTAGTGCTGGACGCCTCTTGTTGCTTAAAATCGAAGTTGATCCCACTCGTGTTTCTGGGTGGTATTTTGTTGCTCGGGTATTTTCTTTCCTGTCTTTGCATTTGGATTTTTTCAATCTTGACAGCATGTGTGTAAGCTTCTAATAATGTTATGACCTATAAGAACTCCATTTCTTCTTGGATGTATAGAGACAAGACACTGCAATATTTGGGCAGTATCTTTTGCTGTCATATCTACCAGCTTTTTCCTTCAATGCATGGAATGCCATGGTATAGTCATGTATCATTTGTTCATGAACCTTGTACAACTATTTCCACTTTTGTATTGATCATCACAATTTTTCATTAGGACGTAATCCTATATGATGGTATCTATAAACTCTGCCCCAATTTAGTCAAGGTGTCCACAACTGTTAATTCGTCATCCACTTCTTGGTTGTTATGTAGGGAATATGATTCCTGCTATTTTTGACATGGTAAGAGGTTTTTAAAGAAGTGCATATGTTATCTTTTCACCATTAAAAAAATTATTGACACAATCAGGAAAGATCTGAGAATTTCTGATCAATATGTCATTTGTACAAGATATAGTAATAGATCGAACTTTTAAAGACCCAAGGCTTCCCAAGTCCTATTGCAAGAAACGAATCTTTTTGAGATGACTGGCCATCAAAATCATACACAATTATCCCCAAAAATATTTATTTCTCGGGTGAACTTTGCTGGGTTTACTAGGCTTCGGAATGAAAAAACCTCAGATTGGATAGAAACATGATTCCTATTGCTCGAGCCACTTCTCTACTCCAACAATAAATTTCCCTTCAAAAGGAGAAATTGAAATTGAATTGTATTTTAAAAGGTTGGCATTGTGACCAAGTTGAGAACTTGATCAAACTGTTCCATCATGTCCCTTCTCTACTTCATATGGGATTTGTCAAGCAACAATTTGAGAGGATCTCCTATTCCCTGTCTGCCATCTGATATCAATCAAACTAGCAAGGAATATAAACCAAAGGGTCGCATGTCCAGAAACTGTTCTTTTTATAGTCCAATCTCGTTAATTCAATGGAAAGTACAAAATATAGAACAAACCTCTTCGATATCACTGATCTGGAGTTATTTTACAACCTGGGAACAACACACTAAATGACTAAAAGTCTAAATCTATTGTACTATAGAATAAATGAAATTGAAGCAAACAATACGAAAAGGGAAGAGCAGCAATATTGCAATGAAAACAAAGTATTATTGGTATGAAAGAGCTACATACAATGGTAGCAATCTCTGTGAAGAGAAGTTTTCCTAAGAAATTATTCTCATTTTTACATTCAAATATTACTCTTTTTATAGCCTTTAGCTAAAAAGACAACAGACTAAAAACAGGGGTAATGGTTCTCCTGGAGAATCTAAAAGGATGTGACAAATGTTCCTTTGGGAAGTGATGAGGACCTGATGCAACATGGAACTCAACCAAACATAAAACTTTTAAGAGTTTTCTACATTTATGTTATAACTTATTTTCAATTTTGGGCCCCTTGAAGCATTTTTGTGGGTCCGTTGCTCAACAAAAGCACTTATAGATTTTTCCCAGCCTGAACTGGAGTGGATCCTTAACTTTCTGACGCATATTACAATTTCAAATTCCAATTAGCGGTGAGGAAATGCCACCCACATCAAAGGTAGCCTAGCTTTTCAGTTTTTCTCCAAAACTCTGTTCTGAACAACCACACGGATCATTCTCTACCGTACCACCACATCCTCAGCATATCATTTCATCACATGCTAGGATTTCTAAAGTCAATGAAGGTGATCTTTTGAGGAAAATGCTAAATTGCATTACATGCTCCTACTATGGTATGCTTCCATGTGTTCTCTTCACTACAAATTTTTAATTGCTCGGCTTTTGCACTAAATTTCCAAGATGAATCATAAGCACACTTCTTTCAGCTTGGATTGTGCATATAAAAAAAAAGCAAATTATTCTAAGAGCAAATCAAGTAAGCAGGGAGGAAAAGGCCATGCCTGCCTACAAAAAGAAATTGATGGATGATACAGAGCTTAGAAAAATTAGGCAATATAGACTTCGGAAGAACTCAAATTGAAGGGAAACCACAAGAAGATATGAAATTGACTCCAGCCAAACATCAACTATATCTAAACCAACTATATCTAAACACTTGCAATCACAATAGGCAGTAGCTTCTTACATCCCTCGAAGTATGTAAAGTGGTTTTTCCAATTTCATACCTGACTTATAACATAGCTATTTCTTAAAATTGCCTACCAAAAGTACTAGATTCACTTATAAAACTTTGCCAAATTGGTAAAAAGGGATTGCACCAGAAAGCAATAACTCAATTGGATTGCAGGGCTATATTTCCAAGACAAATCTCTCTTGAAAATCCAACAAGCAGCTATTTAAAGGCCTTAATTTTAGATAACATTGTTTCCGTATACTTAAGCTCCACCACATTTAACAAATTTGTAATGTCACATGATGTTACCTGTAGCATGAGATTTACCGGGCCCTTGCTTGCACTATAAGGGAATTGTCCTGTACCACATTCAAAAATAGATAGTCCCAGGCTCCAGATATCTGCTGGATAGGAATAATACTCATTGTTGATTCTCTCCGGTGACATGTACGTGACAGTACCAACAAATGTAGCACACTGCACTCATCATTAAACTCAAGGTTAAACAAAATTGCAATCTTCAAAAAAGAAATCTTTACAAGTAATTTTCCTACTAAAACATACATCCTCTTGAAACTTCAATGACTAGATAAATTCCCTAATTCAAAACGTTTTTATAACAGATGTCAACAGTATTGGACAACATTTTCATCTGCAAACATATTTTTCTATTTTAATGAGGTAAGTCCAAATAATGACAGAGACTAAGTACCATGGCAATAGAGTTCTCCAGACCAGCACTGATACCAAAATCTGTGATTTTTGGCTCTCCATTGAGATTTATGAGCAGATTGGCGGGCTTTATGTCTCTATGAACTAGATGCCTAACTCCATGTAGAAAGTTCAATCCCTGCACATAAAATAGTAAAACTTTCAGCATAAGTTAGAGCAATGATAAGATAAAAAGCTTTCCAAGTTTTGTTATGTCAAGTAAAATTTCACCTGTCAAAGAAGCCACAAGCAATGTTTCTTACATGTAATAGTTTGTGTGTGACAACAGAAAGAATTGGCTCAGGTATAGACTTCTTGGCTCGCACGATATCTGCAAGTGAGCCTCCATCCATGTACTCCAAAGCAATGCTAATCTGGCCAGATGCGGGAGTGTAAAAAGCGCCATGAAACTCTACTAAGCCATTCCCATGAGGTGCCTCACATAATGTCCGTATCTCATTTAATAGCTGCTGCCTTTTTTCCTGCATAGTTGTAAAATTATTATCAGAGCAAGAATGATAGTGGGAAAGAAATGTAGCAATATGTTTAAACACAGAATTCTGTACAATTTTTCAGAAAAGCCATGCATGCCATGGTCAAATGGAAAAGTTTGTATAAGAATCAAGTGGTTTAAATTTGCACGCTACAACATGTAAATTTATTTTATGTACTGATTTTGGGCTGTTGGAACTCAGGATTCAAATTGTACCTCTGATCTCTCTTGACAGCTTATCAAAACAAGATAAATGTCAATAATGAATGAGGACTTCCAAAGTATATCTTTAGGGGAGCTAAAATTATTAAAGATAACAGGCATTTGTCTTGGATACCAGGAAATATGGAGTTTCAAGTATATGTAACATGTAAAGTTGATTGTAGGTCAAGTGCTTTCCCATTTACCAATGATATTATCCCAAATTTAAGAGAGAATTTATTATTGAAGAATGTTCTTACTTGTTTCTCTACGTGTTTAATTGTTGAAATAATCATTGAGTAGAACTGCCAAAAAGTTAGAAGAAGTAGGCCATTGGAAGCCACCATGATAATATCCAGCATAATATAAACAGTCATATAAAGTCGACCACAGAAAACAAGCAACGAGGTAATAAAAAGAATAATACAAAAAATGGTGTATAAGCCAGCTGTTATTTATTAGGAAACCAATACATAGCATGTACTTGCAGGGGTCAGCTGGCAGTAAGAGTAAACAGACATTAATAGGATACATTTTTGTATGATATGGGAACTACGTGATGTAAATTTCAAGCGTTATTGGTTATCTCTTGTGAGTGACTAACATTAGTGATGGATGACTACTGATTATAACAAACAAAGATGATTTACTCACCATTCAATTATTGTGGATGGCTGATGGTCCATTTTTGCCAGTCTGGATATGGTGATGAAAACGCAGATGCTGTTATTTCCTTTTACCCAGAGATGGAACCCCCAAAACCAGCAGTCAGATAACAAAGCGGCATAAAAGCATTAACAATATACCCATATTCTTGATTGCTTGTCTTGTAAGGTATTACAAATTTGCCACCCGATTCTATCTAAGAGTGTTCCTTAGTGGATTTGAAAATATTTTATCCATGGCGAATAGAAACACTTCAAACCGTGTGGAATGTTTCCCCAAAAGAAATTTAGGGTACAAGTAAACGGTTTTGCAAATTTCAAGCTTTTTTTCATACAAGCGTGTTCATTACTCAATTACAATTAAATTTCAATTTGTGAGACTTGGGTGATGTCAACTATCAGCTTTTTATGCTCAAAAGACATGAATCAAGACCGACTTACTAGGTTAGCATGGATGCAATTCTGTTTCAAAGACACTTTATCAGGAGACCATCAACTGTCTTTCCAAAATTACAGAAGGAAGCTAACATGAGGATGCCAAAAAGAGTTTTAGGACAAGACGAAGAACCCCTAAAGACATCCTAGTGGCATCATGACATCATCAATTTAACAAAAAATACCATATTTAATATCTTTCATGATCTCAAGATTAATAAGGACACAATTCCCAATAGAACCGAAGTTTCTGAATTAATTTAATTTCTCATGACCATAATGCCCAACCTGCTTTGTTCAACAGATTGTTATTAATGGCAATCTATAACATATATAAATATAAATTAAATTGACACACTTTTTAAGGCATTCAATGTGATCTACTATCTCTTCCCAATGTGGACACAACAAACTGGTAAAAAGACTGTTCTTGAGGGTTTCTGACAACAAGCTTGTGCATATATTAGTAGAGTGATGTCAGCGTGAGATTACAATTCTTGAAATCAAAGTGAGCATTCATGTTAGAGTGACTGTTGGACATGCGATTTCAATTGAAAGAAAGGGTTCCAAAATCCAAGTTGTAATGGCCAACAAAGTTGAAATCATGGTGAACAAGATAGAAACCAGCTCAATAATCGGCATACATTTGATAAAATAGAGGGTGGAGAGAGATGTCCAGCAAACCGGCATTTCTCCTCCATTGGAGAAATTAATCTCCATTTTTGCTCTACAAAGGTGAGAAAAATATTTTCAAATTTGGATTGTTTTTTTGAAAATCTCTCACACTTTTCAGCATGCTCAAGTCTATTCTAAAAAAGAATATTGAAGAAAACTCTCGAAAAATTGGCACAAAAATAAAGATGTGAAAATATAGAATTGAAGCCATCTTCTTTACAAGCATACGGAAAAATTTCATTTCTCAGAAGTGATGTCAAACATGACAAAGAGATTCGGCGTGAACTTTGAGCAATAGACGCCAATCAAACATGATGCCATCCATATAGACGAATAAACCAAGAGCAATGTTAGAGTGACATCAAATTTGGAAAAGCAATCCTATACTTGCACGGTTGCCATGGGGTATTAGGGGTTTAGACCTTCTAGGTGCCCCCATCTTGTAAATTTGCTAGTTGCCCAATGTTGTTCAGGTTTTCAGTGTTATCAAGAGTCAGGTGAGATTTCAAATTGTTCTCAAATCCAAATCTAATGCTGCCACGGGAAGTAACAGCAGCCAAGACCAAAGAGCAAAAGAGTCCAACAGATAAATTGTTAAATATTATCATGGAAACTCAGTAGTATCCCAAAAATCATTGTGCCACAGTAGAAATTTAAAGTGATATATGTCAAGCAAGTTTATTTGTTGACAATGGTGGTGGGAAAACCTAATAACCATCTATTGAAGTGAGGTTTTCTAGAGAGCTTCAGGGAATCAGATTTCGCTGATGACCATGTCTGAGAGGAGCTATTCTAAGACTATTTGGAGAAGATATTGAGAATTATAACCAAGGCACGTGACAATTAATAATTTGGTTGCCATAATCATTATAGTGGTCTTCTTTGAGGCCTCAGATTCCAAAGTGTTTGAGATGTCAATTATAGGAGAACTCATGGTTTGCACAACACACTCACTTTAATGATTATTGTGCACCAACAATTAACCCCTAACCATGGGTAGAAAATAAGTCAACATGCTAACCAAGGAATGAAGAAGCTATACATAGAGGTGATGGAATTGCATTTCTTGCAAGATGTTTAGAATAGTATACTTAATGGTGAATCAATCCTTTGATATTCCTATTTGATTGGTGTCATACTCGAATGGACTCTCAAAGGGTGTGGTCTATAATTGGCCACCTGTTTGGAAGAGAAAAGAAGATGAGAGCTTCTCTCTTTGGAGTATCAAGGGTTCCATATAGCTTTGATGTGACTTCCTTGCTCCAATATGTGGTGTACCAACATGATCGTTCTATCGAGTAAAGTCATTGCATACCTTGAGAATAAGACCTTGGACAAAAGTGGGTGAGTTAATTTGGGGGCAAGAAGCCCAAACAAAAATTAAAGCTCCAACTAGATGAGGATGAGACAGTGGAGTGCAAGAGCACTTTGACTCCCAAGATGAGGGGTGAGTCCCTAAAAGCAACAATCATGAGGATAACTTGAGCAAGGAAGAGATCTCCAAGGATGTTGACCAAATCACCCTTTTCATCCATTTCTTCTAGGTACCCATTGAGCAATCAAAACCATCAATAGCTTTCCCATCTTGATATGACTATTAATTATAAGGATGATCGATAGAAATGCTTTTGGAAATGTCCCGTGAAAGAGATTATTTTACATCGATGTTTCGGATCAGGATGAGAATATGTTTCAATTACAAATTAGAGCTTCATTTATAGATAAATCTAGTACGCACACAAGATGTCAAGCTGGTTCAAAGTATAAACGCTAGGAAAACATTAGCTAATCAATTAATTATTTAAAAGTTATATTGTAGTTGTTAATAGTTGGCCATTACAAACAAGTCGTTAACAAGTTAGATTTTACCAAATAATTAATTAATAGAAACATTAATTAAATAAGTAGAACTATAATTCAATAATTAAGTTAATGTTCCACTTTAACCCATTTTGTTACTTGCATTTGGAAATAGAAAAAAACAGGAATGCATACACTTTGAAATTTAAAAAAAACAGCCACGCCCTCCCCTTGTAAGTCCGTTTTGTTGTTTGCATTTAGAAATAGAAAATAACCAAAAAAAACAGCAATGAATGCACTTAGAAATTAAATCAAAACAAACAATGGCCTCCCTTGTTTATCCCACTTTGAACTTTGCATTTGGAAATTAAAAACAAAACAAGCAAAGGATCATTGTACATACCTCTTGCTCTTGCTCCTTGCTCTTGCTCTTTGTTCTTGCTCTTTGCTCCTTGCTCTTTGTTCTTGCTCTTTGCTCTTTGCTCCTTGCTCTTTGTGTGATTACAATGAGTGGGAGATGTGATTTTTTTAAGTTTTTTGGAAGCTTTAAGGGTAACCGTTAGGGTGAAGCAATTAACTTTTAGCATAAATAAAATAATAAGTTTTTAACTTAGGAAACAAGTTTTTTTTTAAATTGTGTTTAAAGGTTGTTGGGTCGTAGGGGACCCCAAGGCGTCCCTCGAGCGTTCCAAGGACGTCACAATGTCCCCTACTGATCTCCCCATGGTTTAGAAGCACCCATGACGTCTTGAGTGAGTTCCCCTGAACTCAGGGGATGTCCCCTCCTTTTTCTGTTTTTCACAGGATGTGGGGGGATATCTCGTCCCCATCCCCAGGACATCCCAGGACGGGTCAGGGAGGGGGTGCACCTCCCGGCAAAACACTGGATTCAAGGTTCCTAGAGTGCTTCAATGCTCTAATCATACCACATCAACTCTCAAGAAGATTGCATCATATAAATATGCATGTTCTGCATTCAAAAGTCCACCTTCTCCGATAGAGCAACCTCGAGCAATAAAAGGGAATCAAATTCTAGAAACAATCCATGCACAATTGTTCTATGCCATTATACAATAATATATAGTTTTCAGAACAGATCAAATCACTCACCAAGGAAGATGGTTTACCAAGGATCCACTAGAAGCATCCTTTTCTACACTTACTTTTCAAGATGGAGCAAATGATCCAGTTGGATTCTCCAAATATACTTCCAGCGATTCGGCAAATCACATTCTCATGGCATGCAATAATGCCAACTCATGTTTATAGTTTTACAGTCTACATTACTGTTCAACACTTCACAAAGATATGGGGTACTTTCAAGATCATCAATCCATATCCACTAGATGCTGCACACAATTTTCCAGTGGCGAAGGGTAATATGGACAGATTGGATGTGGTACCCAGGGTTTAAATTTGACATCCACCTATGCCCATCAAACATTATTAATTTATTTCTGTGGCAGTTGTTTTTTTAAATGCCTTTCACACATATAAACAATTATACAATTTTCTTTATAGTATGGTGAATAATGAAATTTTCAGTATCTACAACGACAGGTTGAGAGAATAGATTTCAGATTTAAATATTTTTAGATAAACCAATAAGTAATTTGCCTTCTTATTTAACACATGATTTAATAGTTTATATGTAATATGCATTAATATATGACAGCCAAAATTTAATAGTGGAAGGGAAGGGTCAGCCAAAAAAACTGCAAGTATTTGAGCTCAAATACCTCTAAACTGCCGTCAATTTAAAACCCTGCTGATACCCATCCAAGTGGGCATCAAACCTTGTGCTATCTTTATCATTGGCTTTTTCAAGGTTCCAAACACTTACAAACCGCACTGCTAAGGGCCACTTACAATGTGTGGTACCGCCAACTGCCCACAGTGTTGCTTCCTTCATTCCTAAAGGGGCAGAGGCCCCCATATGCTTCATTTGACCTTTACATTCTAATGTTGTTTAGCCCAGCCACCAAGATGAAGAGTCACAAGGAACAGCAAACATTTCATCTTCCATAATGATTCTTTAGCCTTACACACTTTTGTTGCACTATGTTTATATATGTATCTAGATAGATGATGATGGATCATCACATAGCATATTTGAGCATAGATGTAGCTAGTGGAAGATAGACAACCATATATCTTTCTCAAGAATATGCCATGTGCAGAACACATAGATTAATAAACTTTTTGTTTTAGTTTTATTATCTATATTATGCGCCTCTGACTCAATATTCATTTTTGAATACTATATTGCTTACGCATATGTATATAACACGCTGCGATTTTGCAATTTAGTATTGTCCTCCGCCTATCTCTTAGGATCCGGATCAAAAACCGCACTCGATAAAAATATACACAAGACACAAATAATAGAATAAATGCACTCAGCACTTTAGTCAAATAGCACATCAATACAAGGAAAGGACTCGAGAATATACAGCAATACTGCCGTGGAGAATACACACAAGATATCTCTCTCCCAATATGTGCCTGGGCATATCATAAATAGGTTGAATTGCGAGAAGGTATATAAATTGGGCAATGGCTGACACTACCTCTTATACCAGACAACATTGCCAATCTCGACAAACCCAGAATTAAATATACTCATATAAAAATATTTGGAACAAATGAATGTTAATCATCACTTATTCCATTATTCGTGCATACATACCCTAACAACTCTCAAGAAGGCCAAGAACATAACATTAACAATGCATATATTGTGTTATATCAAAAACCATGTCTATGTCGAGAGCTCAAGACATCCAAGTCGGTGAAGGCCCATGGAAAATTGTGCACCCCAAACCCATTGGGGATAGCTCACCCAAGAAGCTTTCTCAAGAGCCACTTTCAACTCATTGGATTTCCATGTTCTGTGCAAAGAAATACAGGAAAAGGAAGAGGAGTAATTCACCATACCAATCAGACTCATGGTAGTTTTACAACATATTGTTACCAAGAATTCTCTATCACTATCTCCATGGGAGTTACACGATTGCAACTTGTCTCTGTCAAGACCCATGACATTTCATGTAAATATTGTATCGTGTCATAATTTGGTTTATCGACTTGAAAGAGGCTTCTTGTTGAGTTAAAATTGATATTTTCAAAACACTCTATTGAGAATAAGTTTTGGTATTATATTTGGTGAGTTTTGATAAACTGTTTGAAATCCCCATTTGTCTTTCTACTAGGAATTGTGTGAATAAAATAATCAAACTCAATTAGTTAATTTCAAGTGGAACAACAAAGCGTAATTTATTGTGGGTCAAATATTTGTGTGAATGCACAACTGATATCATTCCACCCCTACAAACAAATCAATAAATTTAAGGATCTGGGAAGTCATGTATGACACAAACTAGAAAGCGATTTCTTCAAGTGGCATGCTATTGTACAGGCAAATAGATTTTAAGAAATGTCTAGGAAATTCTTTATAACTTGTTAAGTTATTTGCAAAAGGCTCGATACTTCACAAAGTTAGATATGAAATCAAGCTATCACAGAGGTGAGGATGAAGGAAGGGCATGTTGAAGCTTAGAAATGCAAGATGCCAAGAAATACAAGCAATGATATGCAATCAGAGATAATATCATATATAATGTGTTGCTGCTAGCCAATACATAACCATACAATTATCAACAATAATAGCTCAAGTATTGTGCAAGCTAATAACTGGGATCCATGACAAATGAAAAGCGAGTTTAAACTCAAATCCCTCATTGCTAACCTAATGCTATTATAACTAACCTTGCACGCATCCACTTACTAACTGAAGCTGCATTATGCCCAATGGTATTTGAGGATCATGTGTTTTATATGCCTATTAATAGAAGCACTTGCATGTTGACCAGGGACCTTATGAGATAGCTTTTCCAGCAACGTTGGGCTTCATACACATTACATAAAGAGAGACACGAGAGCATAGGTGAAAGGACAACTGTACATGCTGAATGATGGAATTCAGCATATTTTTTGAAGTACAAGATTGGTAACTAGTAAAAAATAAGATTTAAAAAATCTATAAACATACATGAGATGCACACATCAAAAACCTTATAAATTATAATGATAAAGTAAAACAAACACATGATAAATAAAGCAGAATATTATAACCTTCTGGAAGCATCTCTTTAGCTTGTGTCAGGTTTCAGAACTAATTATGAATTAGTTCTCTTTTTATATGTTCAGATGGGTTCCATTTTACTTTCTAGCAAGTGGATCTATTGTATATCATTTACAAGTAATAACATCTGTTAAGACTATCTCGGTAGATATGGTCATTAAAAGGAACCATGCAAGGATCCAAGGACCTAAAAGGATGATATGTGGATTTTCCATTAATCAAATAACATAAGAGACGCATATATCATTCATTGCTAGCCTGTCATTGTTGCAAGATAAATTAGAATCTTTATTTTCGCTGCTTGGAGTTGTACACAGCCTTCCCATTGTCAGAACATCATGTGTTTAAAGGCTGTATGGAAGAACGTGGATCATAAACTCATACAACATTTTAAAAACAAAGATTAGATCGTGCATAAGTTATAAGATGGAGTATAGGAGCATATTTAAGTTGAAAACTTTTATTCCTGAACAGAAACTGACTATCCTCAGCTGCTTTGCAGCAATACTTTATATACTGTAAATGAGCTTTCACCATGATGTTGAGATAAAACTTATAATTGAGTTTGTTTTCAAACAGGCTCCCATTCAATATTTCAAGATCAATCAAAATTTTCTAAACGAAAAGCTAAAAGCATCCCCTCTGTAAAATATAAAATATAATCCAAATTTTTCAAAGCTAATGCCATAATGAATGGACGTATAAATTTCTTATAACAAACCTTCTCGAAAATATTTATTTTCTTGAGTGCTAAAATTCGATGAGTTGGTATATGAATCGCCTTGCAAACAACACTGCTCGCACCACACCCAATTGTACCAAATATGCACATCTCGTGGGAGGCACACTGGTATGTCTTTTCATTACTATCATCGTCTTCCATACCTGCTGAAGTTCGCTTTTGTAAACCAAGCTCATTGATATTGTATTCACCACATGATGTACTAAGTAAATTCAATGTCCCTCCAGCCGAAACCTAGAAAATAAAAAAATTATTATCAGCATCTAACATAAAGCCAAATACATGAGTTCGGAAAGAGTGATACACTAAAGAAGTTGATTTGGGAAGTTAAGAATAGAAAATAGAGTTGTGTAATCAGTCCCCTAGGGTAACACAAAACCAAATGCATGAATTCAATAAGGGTGATACACTAAAGGAGTCTAATTTGAAAGGTAAATATGGAAGATGTAGTTGTAGAATCAGCTCCCTTGGCTTGCCTAGGGAACTGATTACAATATAATCAGTAGGCCTGTTAAAGAAGAAAACAAAATTTGTGGAAAGAGGAGATAGTCATTCCATTTGATGAATGCCACTCCCTTTGCTGTCTGCATGGTTTTTACCCTGGGAATTGATAAAGGGGAAACTACAAGATGGAAGCGGCTTTGGTGAGGTGGTAGGATGTGTGGATGTGGCATAGCCAGTGCCATGCTAGCTACCAACCTAGGCACCATCAAACATCTGATCAAACTCATTGCTGTTTATGTCATAATATTTTTAGGATTATGCTTCATAATGAAAAATTGAGCACCAACTTCGGGACTGCCCAAGATTATGTGATGAATGTTGTTGCAAGATAGCTTACAAAACAACTCCAACCACTTCATTCGTCATTGGTCATGCCATCCTTTATTACCTCATGTTTTGGCCACTAAAGGCTATAATGTTGTGTGACGAGTTCATGGTTTTAAAGAGCAAATTTAAGTGCCTTGCAATTTACATCAACTGCTATTGCTGGGGAGTTTGGAATGTTTGATTTATTTGAATTTCCAGGAAAACAAAGCCATGTAAAGGAAGAAAAGTAGTGATCGGAGAACTCTAAGTGAGGCAGAAATTAAGAAGGAAGATAGTGAAATTGATTTCAATACTCTGTCCCTACATTCTTCCTGACGACACCTATTCATCGGAGGAGATGCCCTTTCAATGGATTATAAAGAACAATGTTCTAGAAATTTCATTACGGTAATGCTGGTGGCAGTGCAAAATTTGGAAGGTCAAGAAGCAGAAAATAATCAGAAGAGTTGCTAGCATGATTAGAGATTCAGAGTGGTGGATGAAGGAATTCAGCAGGGAGCTGGTGAGAGAGGATAGAGAAAGAATTGTCCTCCAGACAGCATACATCACAAACAAACAATGTCTAGGAGTTCAAATCAGCAGTGAAATCTGATGGAGGCAGGCTTACAGGTGCAGTCAAATTCACAGAAAAGTGCAGCAAAAGGATATGTGCTGCTTTCTGAAGAAGCGGGTCACTGAGACAACAAACTGCACGGGTAAATATGCTAAAGACGTGGCAACTGCTCAAGTCACCTTGGCAAGCACCTGCATGAGGAGGCCATGAAGATTCTTGGTAAATCAGATGCATGCATGGTGCAGTACCAAGGATGGGGTCTCAAGTCAACCAGAGCCCTTCCAAGCAGCTGTCTCAGAGTTTGCAGCTTCCTTCTCAACACACACTTACACATCTACACGCATGTGCCCACTCTGTCACTCTCCTCACTTCAACGCTCTCATTTCACCTTCTATCTTCTCTCAATGAACTCCTTACAAATGTTTTGAGTGACCCTCACACAATAGACTCATTCAACACATACATATAACCATGTGATTAATTAGTGACAACATGCACTCAAAATAGCGTTTTCCTCAGTTTTATTGTTTGCTCAAAGCCATAAGGCATCTACACACTTTGTGGCTCTTTTCCCTTCTTGTTCTATACACCGGCCTTTAAATGGATTTTACAAACCCTGTGACTCTCTATACTACCTATAAGGACTCCTTGAGACAATGTAAAACAAAGGTAGACTCTATGTGAATTCTATGGCCTCTTTGTGACCTTTAACGTGCTTTGTATACAATTGGCAGTGTTAATTACACTTGGTGTCTTTCCCTCAACTGTGACACAAAATTGGACCCTTTCATAGACTTGCAAGGTCTCTAGATCATTCAAGCTCCCTCTAGACTTCCCTCTAAGTCGTGAATTCAAAATTCTTGGGTCTCTATGTGCTCCAACAGCCTCCAACAGCTCTGTGACCATAATTAATGTAATTGGACTCCCTTTCCAGCTTTTGCGGGGCTCGAGACACCTAATCCCATTAATGGCATCCCTATGGATGTGTGCCCTTCAATTTCCTTTGCGCTTTGGGTCCCAAAGAGCTCTCATGGGATTTAGATGCTCGTTTCTCTCTACTTGTGGATTCTTATGCTCCATTTCGGGTCCCAATCAATAGCTCTCCTCTAGAGTTTTCCATTGAGTCCTCATTTGTGTCCCAAGGTGCCTTCTACAAAAGATAGAGATCATTGTGTCTCCACAAGCCGTTCCCACTATGGCCTTCTCGCCTTTTCTTCTTTTTCCTTCCTAGGCCTTCATGGCACTTGCAAACCCTTTGCCTTTCTCCATTTGGTGTCTTTGTGTCCCCTTCCAAAAGGTAATGCCTCACTTGGGACAGAGTCACCCATTTGCATCCTTCGGCTCTGCCTTCTCTTGTCACCTTGTGTCCTTTGTGGACCTCGCATATTTGTGACCCTTCTTTTCCAAGCCCTTGATTTCGGTGATCACCTAATCCACGATAACAGCGTGTGTCCGTCCTCTTTTAGGGACCTCGTATTCTCAAGCTCTTCCGCTTGTTCTCTGCCTTCCTCAAGATCCACTCCTTCCTATGACTTGGGGACGGGAGTCACCCATTGCATCCTTCGGCTCTGCCTTCTCTCGTCACCTTGTGTCCTTTGTGGACCTCGCATATTTGTGACCCTTCTTTTCCAAGCCCTTGATTTGGTGATCACCTAATCCATGATAATGACATGTGTCCGTCCTCTTTTAGGGACCTCGTATTCTCAAGCTCTTCTTGCTTGTTCTCTGCCTTCCTCAAGATCCACTCCTTCCTATGACTTTGCTTCATGTCTCATGCCTATATTTATGATTTGGACACGTGGCATGTATGTAAATAAAAAGTGGCCCAATTACTTCTCTTTTATCTCTCTATAATGGGGGTATTCTAGACTAGGATAACAAAGAAGGTCACACTAAATATGCACACCTTAGATTGTAAATTGATGTAGACGTGGAACTAGGAAATTGTTATCCCTGATCTATTGGAGGTATAGGGTTCCAAAACCTACACCTAGAATAAGGTAGTAGCGTCCAACTAGCTCCCAATTTGTAAAAATGATGATAATGAGGTTGCAAATAGAATTGTAATCACGGTAGTAATGAGATAAGAGGTCCAAGAGGTTGCTAGGAAAGAGTCGCAAGGATTACAAGTGAGGTCAGGAGATTGCAAAGCAAGATCAAGGGTTGTGCAAGGATTGTAAGGTAAAAACGGACAGATAAACAATGCACTATAGAAGAGACATGCTACCTTATCCTAATCTATGCATGACCACATCCACAACATCCAAATCTGAAATGAAAGTAAAGGAACAAGAGAGGTTAGAGATACTTACCTACATGAAGGAACCATTGGCGCATTAACTTTCCCTAGGGTCAACAACACCTTATGAGAGAGATTTGATGTGGGGGACCACAAACGAATAAGAAGACCTAGGAACACCCTTGATTGAAGACTCCAATGACTCCAAAGGCTTGGTAGACCATGACAAGTGCAACTCCTATGCTTGTAGATCCTAAATACCCAATGCTCCAAGTGTAAACTCCAAATAAGACAAATATGACCAACTTTAAGACCTTTTAAGCTTTTAGAGCAGGTTTGGCAAGCGCTAGCAAACCGAATGTGTGATGGATGAGATGTGAAAAGGACACTCAACAACCTAGTATAAATAGCTTGATGAATGCATTAATGTTTTGTGTGCTAGCCAACGGTATCCACCATGGTTGATGTCATTGGCTGTAACAAAACATTAACCCGATGGCATTGATCACGGTCGATGTCGTCGCGAGGGAAATCTACTAGGCAAATGGCATCGACTACGGTCAATGTCGTCTGCGAGAGAAATGCAGTCATGGGAAAGTCAAGAAAGCATGTCAAAGCGAGAGGAAGAGGCTGAGTGCTAAGGAAGATAATGACGAAGGTGTGAGTGTGTTGAAAGCAGGTGTAAGAGTGAACATAAGTAGATAAGAAGAGGATACATGCAAAGACACTTTGTAAAAGAAAACTGCAAGGGATACAAGAGACAATTATAAAGGGTGTGACAACATGTGAAATATATGATATAATCAAACTACACATCAAAGCTCTCTCATAAGTACCACTACTAACCTAAGTCACCGCATTCGAATTCATGTTCGAATTCGTGAAGATAAAATTCGTAAAAAAATCATCGCTAAAAAAATCAACGATAAAATTCGTGATTAAATTCGACTACAAAAAAAAACTTGTATTTTTTAAAATATAAAATAAAGATATTACTAAATACAAATATAATTAAAACTAAAATATATATATAAAATAAAAATATCAAATATAAATATATAAATAAAAATTTAAAAGTATTGTATATTAAATATAAATATAATAAAAACAGTAAAAATAAAACCTAAACTAAAAAATTAAAGGCATACAATATAACTAAAAGTGATATATATCTTGGCACAATAAACCTAAAGTGAACTGAAATAATAATGCGATCGTATGGGCATCATCAGTTTTTGCGGAAAAATGCTCTCGATAGGATTCTGAAGCGGAAATGATAGTCGCAATTTTTGATCTCGATAGGATTCCATTCAAATTCGTCGGCCATGACAAAGATCGTGACAGAGGCATGGTATTTTCAAACGAGTTAGGGCATAATAGCGTGAAGCTTCTAAACACAACCGGGTACATTAGCATCCAGTCACAGAATAACGCTTTTCCGGAATTTCAAACACGTCGGCTAGGGCAAAACGACCATATAGCCATCATATTTTCGATTTTTTAAGTTGTTTTTGGCATGCGGGAATTAAAATCGCAATTTTGAACGAATTTCATGTCAAAGCATAAGATACGGCGAATTTCGTATACCCACTTAACATTTGTGAGCTCTTTTTCATATAAAGGTCTCCACCCTTTACTTCTAAAGGTCCAGGAGTAAGTATCAATCAAAACAGTTGGAGTAAATTTTGTGTCGTACGCATTATAAGTCTAAGTTGTAATGTTGAGGGTTTATTTTCAGCTTTGTAATGGGCCCATTTTTTGTGGGCTTTAAGGGAGAAAATAAGGGAAATTTGCTATTTTCAGCTTTGTAATATTTTTGTAAAAAAGCAAATTGCCAATTATAGCACTAGAAATAGTAGGTTGGTGGCTAAAGTGCAAAGCGCCAACTTCAAAATAGAAAAAGAATGTAATAAAGGGGGTTGTCCCACCTTAAGTGGGAAAAGTGAATGTAAAAATAGAAATAAAGTATTTCTATTATCCCACATGGAGTGCTCCACAAGGGAAAGAAAGACAAAAGGCTATAAAGGTAAATGTGGGGGCTCATTGTAAGGGTCTTTTGATGAATCTTGATATTTCTCTTTGAAAATTGGAGCATTGAGCTCACATTTTCAGCCTTTGAGGACGAAACCCCTCAATAGTCACAACACTTGAGGATGAAAACCCTCATTTGTTGCTTCGGTGGCTTCATCCGGGAGTCACAAGTGAGCTTCATATTCAGAATTTCAAAACAATAAGTGTTTCCATCCGTGCTAGGGCACAATTTCCAACTAGGGCACACTTTTTGGGGCTGTCATACCCATTTCCAGCTTGGGCGACCCCTTTGGGGATTTTGGGACAACATTTTAACGGTTTTTGTGGTTGGAAAAATCTGAATTAATTTTGTTTGATAGCTGCCATTTTTGTGGTCATTTTGAGCTATTGTTTGCATTATAACTCCAAGTATTTTAGAAGATATGAATTTTTGAAGTTTCAGTTGTTTGTGGCCAATAATTAATTCCAAAATTTTGTACTTTGATGTTGAAGCACATATTTTGCATTATTTCATCAAGGGTTTCAATTTGTTGATATATTTCTGAAGATTTGTGTGTGAGAAATACAAAAATCTGAATTTCACCTAGGTCACCTAGGTTTTGGGGACCAAAAACAGGTCACTAACCCTCTTTGGCTCTAATTTCTATGTGGCTGTCATTAAATTCAAGTTTTTGCATGTGTTGTCATAAATTCCAGCAATGTTCCATTAGGGTTTTGGGAAAATCCAAATTCCTCAAATTTGAGCCCGAAAGGGACATTACAATGGTATCAGAGCATCGTTCCTCCCATCCTGTGTGAGGGTAAATTCAGATTTTCAGATTTGCATGAATACCGGTGAGGAAGGGTTCAAAGTGTACCAAAGGACTCCAAGCAAAGAACATGGGGGATAAGGAACAAAGGCCTCCACCTTCCGATGAGATGAGCTACTTGCAAGAGTTGATGTTGAGGAATCAAAGAGACATGGAGCAAAGCTTTCAAAGGACAATGAGGGCTTCAATGATTGAATTGATCCAAGCCATCCAAGGTGCTCCGAATTGAAGAAATCTCTAGGTGATGGCAGCTCTTCCTAGCAATGAAAGAACTTCCATTAATCCTCCCACAAGAACCTTCCGTGCTAAATTTTTGCAAAGGGAAGAAGAGGAACAAGTGGAAGAAGGGCAGCAAATTGGGGATGATGAGATGGATCGATTCTATGTGGAATACCAAGCTTTGAGGCCAGCCATCCGCCAAGAGCTTTCTTTCCTTGATTTTTGTACCTTGAAGTCAAGGAATGGTCATAAGGGTGGAAGAAGACTTCATAATGATCAGCCCCGGAAAGATATTCAACAAAGGTTGGGGAAAATAACCCTACCTACATATGATGGATCAGCAAAGTGTTCCGCTAGGGCATGGCTCCAAAAGTTGGATACTTATTTGTCCTTGAATCCAATGTATGAAGAGGAGGCACTCAAATTTGTCACCCTCCACTTGGAAGGAGTTGCACATGAGTGGTGGTACCATGGCATGATCACACAAGGGCATGGATCGATCACTACCTTGGAGGAGTTTAGTCAAAGGCTTGTGGAAAGATTTGATAGGGTTGATCCGGAAGTGCACTTTAGGGAGTTGGCACAATTGAAACAATGCAGCTCCGTGGATGACTATGTGGCTGAATTTCAAAGACTTTCCATGATGGTGCCGGATGTATCCGAAAAAGAGGCTTGTGGTTTTGTTTGTTGAGGGTTTGGTGGACCCCCTCAAGGGGTTGGTAAGGGCTTTCAACCCTCTTTCACTCCAAGAAGCAATCAAAAATCCCTTGATTTAGAAAATTCAGCTCCAAGGACAGCCATGATTAGTGGGCAGCCTAAGACCGCTTTGGTTAGTGGGCAGCCAAGGACAACATTGGGGTTTGGACAGCCAAGGACAACAGCAGCAAAAGGCAGCAAAGGGACCTTTTGGGCAGTCCAAAACAGCACCTTTGGGGCAGCCAAAGAAGCCATTACAGCAAGTACCAAGCATGCAAAAGGAGCTGCCTAAAACAAGCAATGCATGGGACAAGGAATGATTTGAGGAGAAAAGGGTTGTGCTTCAATTGCAAGGATCCTTGGTCACCGGATCACCATTGCTTAGGTAAGGGGCATGTGCATTATATTGAAGTATTTTCAGATTGTGAAGAGGAAGAAGGAGCTGAAAGTGAAGAGGTGATGCCAAAGCATGAACCGGATGAAGACATTGACTCTTTGGACAGCACTCTTGCCACTTTATCCGGTGCCCCTAGATATCATCCTTTTCGTGTGAAAGGTGTGTTGAAGGGTCAAAAGGTAACAGTTTTGATTGATAGTGGAGCTACACATAATTTCATTGATGAGGGTTTGGTTGCTAGGATGGGGCTTGAAGCGGAAGACTTCAAGGGTTTCAAAGTGACCATGGCTGATGGGTTTTCTATTCCATGCACCAAGAGGATTCCAAAGCTCAATATCACCCTTGGAAGGCATGAGGTATGTGATGATTTCTATATGATTGGTATAGGTGATACAGATCTTGTTTTGGGGTCCAATGGTTGCACTCTTTGGGGGAATTCACCCTCAACTACCAAAGCATGGAGTTAAAGTTCAAAAATAATAAAAAGGAGGTTGTTCTACAAGGTATGATCAATGGAGCTCCTCAAATAAACTCTTTGGTAGAAGATACCTTGCCAAATAAGGCACAATTCTGCTCTATGTCTAAAATAACAGCAGATTGGAAGGCCTTAATTACAGCTGAGTATGCAAAGAATAAGTTTGCTAATGTTGTTTTTGAAGGTGAAATTGTTGATGAAAGGTACAAGGTTGTGGATGGGCTCATTCTATACAAGGATAGGGTCTATTTGGTGTCGGAATCTAAGATAAAACAAAAGATATTGAGGGTTGTTCATGACACTCCATTGGCTGGTCATCCGAGATACTTCAAGACATACAAACAAGTTAGGAAAGGTTCTTTTGGAAAGGACTCAAGAGTGAGGTGCTTCACTACATACTAGGGAGTGTTTGGTATGCCAACAAAACAAAGCAGAGCATGAATTTCCAGCTGGTCTCTTGCAGCCCCTTCCCATTCCCACTCAAAAATGGGAGAGTATCTCTATGGACTTCATCACGGGGCTGCCCATGGTTCAAGGTAAGAATTGTTTGTATGTTGTAGTGGATAGACTCACTAAATATGCTCATTTTTATCCACTTCCAGCCAAGTATAATGCTCCTATAGTGGCTGATCTCTTTTTCAAGGAAGTATTCAAACTTCATGGGCTGCCTAAAAACATTGTAAGTGATAGGGACAGCAGGTTCATGAGTTTGTTTTGGCAAGAACTCTTCCATTTGACAGGTACACGGAGCTCACTCCTAGCACTAGCTATCACCCACAAACCGATGGGCAAACGGAAATTGTGAATAAGTGGGTAGAAGGCTACCTAAGGAATTATGTGGTGGGGCAGCAATCATCTTGGGTGAAATGGTTACATATGGCTGAACATTGCTACAATACCTCCTTCCATATGTCCATTGGTATGTCTCCTTTTAGAGCGCTATATGGTTATGATGCACTTTCTTTTGTTGATTTGGTTTTGACGGATAGTAGAGTACCGGGAGCTAAAGATTTGGTGCAGCAAAGCCAAGATATCATGAGGGTACTCAAGGAGAACCTTCAACATGCCCAAAATCAGCAAAAATTGTATGCGGACCAGCACCGGATGGAAAGGACATTTGAGGTGGGAGACATGGTGTTTTTGAGGCTGCAGCCCTATAGGCAATCTTCCCTCAAACAAAGTGGTGTTGAAAAGCTAAAACCACGTTTCTATGGGCCCTACAAAGTGAAGGGAGAGTTGGAGAAGTTGCATATGAGCTTGAGCTACAGAGCATAAGCCTGGATACATAATGTTTTTCATGTTTCGTGCCTCAAAAAGGCACTAGGACAGCACATTACTCCTCTTGAGCTGCCACCTTTGGATGAGGAGGGTAAGTTGATTCTAGTTCGGAAGCTATAGTAGATGTTCGTGAAAGGAAGCTAAGGAACCAAGAGCATTAGGGAATATTTGGTTCATTGGAAGGACTTGCCACTTGAGGATGCCACATGGGAAGGTGCAGCGATTTTGGAGCATCCAAGTTTGCAATTGCTTGTGGGCAAGCAATTTTGGGAAGGGAGGACTGTAATGTCCCCTTTTCCAAGCTAGTTCGATTTGAAGACCTTGGGCCCATTTCTACTTCCCGTGGGCTTTAAGGGAGAAAATAAGGGAAGTACATTCATGTTATAATTGTAATTTGTTATTTTCAGCTTTGTAATATTTTTGTAAAAAGGCAAATTGCCAATTATAGCACTAGAAATAGTAGGTTGGTGGCTAAAGTGCAAAGCGCCAACTTCAAAATAGAAAAAGAATGTAATAAAGGGGGTCGTCCCACCTTAAGTGGGAAAAGTGAATGTAAAAATAGAAATAAAGTATTTCTATTATCCCACATGGAGCGCTCCACAAGGAGGGAAAAAAGACAAAAGGCTATAAAGGTAAATGTGGGGCTCATTGTAAGGGTCTTTAGATGAATCTTGATATTTCTCTTTTGAAAATTGGAGCATTGAGCTCACATTTTCAGCCTTTGAGGACGAAACCCCTCATTGGATCCTATTGAGGACAAAACCCCTCAATAGTCACAACACTTGAGGACGAAAACCCTCATTTGTTGCTTTAGTGGCTTCATCCGGGAGTCACAAGTGAGCTTCATATTCAGAATTTCAGAACAACAAGTGTTTCCATCCGTGTTAGGGCACAATTTCCAGCTAGGGCACACTTTTTGGGGCTGTCATACCCATTTCCAGCTTGGGTGACCCCTTTGGGGATTTGGGACAACATTTTGGCGGTTTTTCTGTGGTTGGAAAAATCTGAACTTAATTTTGTTTGATAGCTGCCATTTTTGTGGTCATTTTGAGCTATCATTTGCATTGTAACTCCAAGTATTTCAGAAGATATGAATTTTTGAAGTTTCAGCTATTTGTGGCCAATAATTAATTCCAGAATTTTGTACTTTGATGTTGAAACACATTCTATGCATTATTTCATCAAGGGTTTCAATTTGTTGATATATTTCTAAAGATTTGTGCGTGAGAAATACAAAAATCTGAATTTCACCTAGGTCGCCTAGGGTTTTGGGGACCAAAAGCAGGTTGTTAACCCTCTTTGGCTCTAATTTTTATGTGGCTATCATAAAATTCAGGTTTTTGCATGTTGCTGTCATAAATTCCAGCAATGTTCCATTAGGGTTTTGGGGAAAATCCAAATGCAAAGCCGCGAGATGGAAGTTTTTGGTCCACATAAGTCCAAGATCAAGCCAACTCACTTTACGAAGTCGCCATGGTTTGCCAAAGTCGATGGTCCGCAAATGTCATGCAAAGCTGCGAATGGAAGTTTGTCGTGAGAGTCTACCGAAGCCATGGAGGATGGTCGAAGTCACGATGGTTTGCGAAGTCCGATAGTCCGCCAAAGTCACTGATGGTCTGCCGAAGTCATGATGGTCTGTTGATGTCACGCAAAGCCGCAGATGGAAGTTTGTGGTCCGCATAGGTCTAGGATCAAGCCAACTCACTTTGCGAAGTTGCATCGGTCTGCCGACCTTGTACAAAGTCATGGATGCAAGTTTGTGGCCCGCATAAGTCCAAGATCAAGCCAACTCACTTTGTATGGGTCTATTGGGCCTTGTTTTTGTAACATCTCATAGCTTTAGGAGTCTTGATGGGTGTAGCTAAGCTCGAGGATACCTTAGCCTGGCTTGCATGCCTATATAAACAAACCCATGAACCTCGAAGTAAGGTAGTAGAGCCGGTGACAAGAGATAGATTTTAGAACTTGTGAGAACTATACATTTGGTGGAGTCGATTCTGTAAGTGAGGGTACTCAATTGTGATTATATGTATCTCTTACGAGATCGTTGACGTTATATCGTTGGCGATTGATCTATGTTTATGTGATCTTTTATGTATCAATAATAAAGTTGTTGTGATCCTTTGTTTTTACATATCTAGTATTGTTTTGTGTGTAACTTTGAGGGTTGTGTGGTTACAGGTTGCTCTAATTGGGCTCACTAACAGCGTCTACATCAACTTCTACGTGCATGTGGGACTAAGCCCACGCCTATGTCTCTCCATTTCACGTTGCCTCCATCATTGTTGACCCTCTAAGAGCCTTTAAACAGGTCCCTCTTCGTCTCTTGGGCTCTATAGTAACTTTTCAAGCTTTGCCCAAGCTCTCCACACTTGTACTTCTTCATTGTGAGGCTTCCATGGGCGTTTAAAGGCCTCTTGGGCCTTGTGTACGTCGTTGAAGATGGCTTCGAGCTTTGTGACTTCTTTGGGTCCCTTGGATGCTCTTGCATCAATGCACAATACTTTGCATCTTGATGAGGATTTTGAGGAAGAAGCCAAAGTCCAAAGGAGGATTAAGGCTTTCTATGGGTTTGCAGTAGCTTTGGTTCTCTTCTTTGTTTTATTAGTTAGCTTTATGTATGGTCAAGCCTCTTTGTTGTTTGGCCATGGTAGAATGTATAGATTTTTCTATGTTAATGTTCAGTTTGAATTTTTTTTCAGTCTCCAAATAATTATGACAATGATGATTGTAAACAAAACATCAATATCTGAGCCAAGTTGGTGTAGCCATGCACCAGACATATACAATAACACATTAATTTTATTAATAACCATTTCAACAACCTTCAATTTTAGATTTGTAGAAACACTAAGTATGGTGAAGATGAAGCAATGATAGCAAAATTTACTAGCCATTTTGGTCAATGCCCCGAGAATAAAATAACATGTACTCAAAAAGTGTTTCAAAAAACATAATGTGTCATTGTAAGGATCATTTCTCATTGGCCAATATGATTTCTGTCAAAAATAGTTTAAGAAAATTGTAGCTTTGGTGTGACTTTTAATGAACAATTCTATTTAAAGTAGATTTGATCAAAGTTGCAACTCTACTTAGAGAACGTTACTAGGTGATTGAAGTCTGAAGGAACATATAAAAAGTCATCAAAGGACTATTTTGCACCAAACTTAACTCCAGATGAACAAAAATCATATCTCTAGGCACCAAAAATGGTTCCACTTCGTTTTGGGGCCTTGTGTTTAAAACATGGAGTTTCAAAGCTTTTCATGATAATTAACAGGCATTTTTTGGTGTCTTTATAAATGAAACTCGTTGAAAACACTTGCCCCCCTTTTCTTTGCATGTGTACAGGCTCAATCAAAAAAACTTAGAAGATATGGGATGATTTTCGCCTTGGGACGGTCATTGACGGTTTTATTATGCATTTCCCATTAACTTGAGACCGTCGAGTTTAAGTTGGATGGTTAACTCTATGATAGATTTAAAAGACTCGTCGATCGACAACAATTATCCCCATGGACATGTGTTGTCAATTGGCACATGGTAAAGTTTCAAGAGTGAAGCTAAAGTCCCAAAGAAGCATAGGAATATAGTATATCAATGGGTGACAAGTGTCGTCCATCGGCTCAACAAACAAAGCCAAAGCGAGGGGAAGGTAAAGCTGATGTAGTCCATGTGACGAAGATCGCAAAGGCAAGAGTACAAAAGCCAAAGTTTCAAAGGCTCGCAAAGGCGGTGACACCAATGGCAGCTACGTGTCGCTCATCGACAGCCTAGGTGTATGAAGGACAATAAAAACTTCAAAACCCTGCAGTATGTAATATCCCTAAAAAATACTTTCTAACAAATCTGGATATTTTGTTTAAATCCTAGGAGCAGCAGTATTGCAAAAATGAACTTTTACAACAGCAGCAATAATCTAAATAAAAACAGCGAACCAATATGGAAAAAATAGTCTTTTACTTTTTTATTTCTAACCGGATCTGATGAAACAATACCAGTGTTTGAATACAATAGCCTAGAGCTAAATTGGCGGAACACGTGCACCACCGAATTGTCACCGCATGACCCCTGAATGGAATTGCCAAGTTCAGATGTGAAGGTTTTCATCCTTAGATTTGTGTGTAAATGAGGGTTTTTGTCCTCTATTACAGATCAAAAGCAAAAGCCACTTGCGAGACAGAGAAAATAATTGATGAATTTCCAAGATGTGTTTCTGATGAACCCCCAAGTTTGCTTTTATAACTCTCAAACACTCAAAAGTGGCGCCCCATCCTAAAAATAGGATTAAACATTTTAAATAATACTTTTTCCACCCCTTATCCTAAAATTAGGATTTACAAAAGCATGCAGCTCCTTTTCAACTTTGGCGCCCCCTCCTTTATTTATTTATTAATTCTAACTAAGAGCTTAAGTGTCATTTTCCAATTAAAATATAAAAATATCCTTGGACCACTTAAATTAATTTATTTTCTCTTTTAATTTCCCCTTAGCCTACGGAAAATAATAAAAATAGGCTTCAGGTATCCAGAATTAATTAATTTTGAAAAGGGGACATTACAATCCACCCTTCCCAAAATTGTTTGCCCTCAAGCAATTGCAAGTCTCTTCTGCAAATACCCGGATCCCAAACTCTCATGTTCACACAATTTGGAACTTGTATGAACAGATCTATGTGCCCTTTGCCACTCAAAGTGTTCTTCACTCTATTACCATTTCCACTATGTTGTCCATGATGACCACACATATGTAATGACTTAGTAGGAAGCAACAAATCCACAACACTTTCATACCTTTGGCTGTCCTCAACTTGTTCACCTTCCTTTGTTGAATGAAGCTTGGTTGAGATATCTTCAACATCCCCAACCTTGTGACTTAGAACTGTTCGTTAAGATCAACATTTTTCTTCACCTTGAACTCTTCACATTCAACAAGTGAATCTTGTTGACGCATGCAAACTTGTTGACGCATACAAACATTAGAAGTCAATAAAACATCTTCATGATTCTTACTAAAGTCATGAACACATTCAATTTGTTTCTCATAGGTTGTTTGAAGATTTCAACAAATTGAAAATCAACATTAGCAACTGGTAAAGCCTTTTTTCATTTTTATGCACCTCAACATGGTCTTCTTGGAACTCCACCCCAAAACCTTCTTGCAGATTGATAAAATTCGTTGAGGAAATGGCATCTCTAATCTCATCGGGAAGTACCTTGTACTCCTCATAGCTAGTAGCAATATCATCTGCTATGGTAGGCTGAATTTTGCCTCCCAAATTGCTTCCTCTTTACGTACGAAGTTTGGCTGGAAGGGCCTAACAAAGTAGAACTGGTGACCGTCCTCTGAGTGAGTTGGTTATTGTTCACCCTTAAAGAACTTCCCTCATTGTTTGGAGCCCTTTGCACATTTGTGCCCTGCATAGCTTGGATCAATTGACCCATCATATTAGCTAACTTGTCCTGTCCCTGAACAAGCCTGTCAAAACGTGCATCTTTCGGGTCCTTGATTTCCATGACTTCTGGTTGTTTTGTACCTTTCTTCTTCTCCCTTTGTTGGTACCTGACTTCTCTATCACTAACCTGCATGAAGTTCAAAGCTGCAATTTTTCCTCTCTTTTTTTCGCTTTTTTGCTTTTTGCTTTTCCGCATTTTTTTATTTTATAAATTTCCCGTCCACAGGTGGGAGGAAATTTTCTCGATACCACTGTAATATCCCTAAAAAAATACTTTCTAACAAATCTGGATATTTTTGTTAATCCCTAGGGCAGCAGTATTAAAAATCTGACTTCTATAACAGCAGCAATAATCTGATTTTTAATATAAAAAACAGCAAACCATAATTCGTAAAAACAGTATTTTATGTATTGAATATGAACCAACTACAATAAAGATACCAGTGTTTGAATACAATAGTATAGAGCTGAACTGGCGGAACACTTGCACCCTGAATTGTCACTGCAACCCCTGAATGGAATTGCCAAGCTCAGATGTGAGGGTTTTCGTCCTTAGATCTGTGTGTAAATGAGGGTTTTCATCCTCAATTACTGATGCAAAAGCAAAAGCCACTTGCAAACAAAGAAAATAATTAATGAATTTACAAGATGTGTTACAATGAACCCCCAAGTCTGCTTTTATAACTCTCAAACACTCCAAAGTGGGCGGCCCATCCTAAAAATAGGATTAAACATTTTAAATAATACTTTTTCCACTCCTTATTCCTAAAATTAGGATCTACAAAAGCATGCTGACTCCCTCTTCAACTTTGGCACCCCCTCCTTTATTTATTTATTTATTAAATCTAACTAAGAGCTTAAGTGTCCTTTTCGATTAAAATATAAAAATATCCTTGGACCACTTAAATTAATTTATTTTCTCTTGTAATTTCCCCTTAGCCTACTGAAAATAATAAAATAGGCTTCAAGTATCCAAAATTAATTAATTTTGAAAAGGGGACACTACACACGATGCTTGATGAAGTTGATTGAGGCCATGTGTCTCAAATCGGCAAGAGCTAAAGTTTAAGTCATGGATAGAGGGAGCTACATGGCACAAGTGATTGGCTACGAGTTTGTTATGAGATTAAATTTGAGGGCCTCATCTAATGTACAAGCGAGCTCAAGGACTTCTTGGCTAGAAACAATGGCGGTAAGCAGAGGACTAATTTTTGGCCATATCTTTTCACGAGACCTCTACTTAATTTGCAAGTGGTACTGTCAAAAAGCCTGTTAAGAGGGCTACACCTTGGTTCTAGTTTTGGAGCAAATGGTTGGGAGATTGGTGATATTTTGATGACATTTTTCAGCCTTTGCCACCATTTGTCAATCCATTCCTCCAGTTTGCTAATATTTGCACATGTGTGAAACCTCTTGGATGTTCTTCAAGTATTGTGTGATGCTCTGAGAACTCAGTTGAGGCCCTTGGATCTTTTGTAAGCTCGTAATTGTTTGACAATTGTCATCTAATCCATGAATGATCTGTGCATACTCTTTTTTCCTCTTGTTGGTTCTCACAGCTCTGAATTCCCCCAATTCCATTTCTAGAATGTTCTCTCAAATGTATAAATTGATGAAGTGTATGCTTTGTCAAATCATCTTCTAACTTGACCAAAAGTCTTCCAGCTTGGCCATTTTTGGTCTGGATCTTTGATCACTTTGGTTATCTAGTCTTTAGGTGATTAATTCAGCTCTGTTTTAGTTGTTAAGAGTCCAGAATAACTGTAATCAGATCAATGATATTATAATAAAGATCTGGGAGAGTGGCCCTATATGTTAATTGTGTTATAAATGGGATAGTAGATTAGAAAGGAAGTTATCATCAGAGCTGAAGTGTATTCACCCTGATTATTAGGATTTCATTTGGTCATTTGGTGTTAAAGTCTGATGTGTAATCATTGAGACATCATTTTATAAAATCCTCGTAGAGTTCTAGTTTCATTTGCACTTTTTAACAATGTATTAGTCATATTTCAGATTTTGGGTTATGGTGATAACTCATTAAATCTCACTGTATGTGGTTTGACAATTGTTTGGATTGTGGGGAGTTGTAGCAATTGTGTAAATTGATGCAATTCTTATATTATGTTTGAGTCCTCCATCTTCAGCTGTGCAGATTAGCCCAATGGACAAGACTCGTTTTGAAGTTGGAATGATCAACCCTCTTTTTGTTAAACCTTGTTGCCCTCCCCCTTGACACCTCTATTTAAAATCTTGTATTCCTCCCATTTCTCAGGCGCAACCTTCAGTTTAAGCACGTCCAGTGGGACTAGCATTGAAAGCTTAAATTTCATTATTGTTAAGTTCTAGTGGGTGACTTAATGATTTCGAGCCTTCAAAGGCTCACTTGACACATCGCGACTCCCAACACTTCCAGATCTATTGTTTTCAGCAGTCTGAGCGCCTTTCATGAGAAGAGTGCATACGAGACAAAGCGCAGCAGCTGAAGCGTCTTTCGAGTACCTCCAGCTATCTCGAGGAGAATACATAGCAGAACACCCACGCATGCATCCCCATCTCCAGCACGTCGCGCACAATCCACTCCTCCTCATAGCAGACCTGCGCGCCCTACCATGGCATCGCTGACCACCTCCTCCTCAGAGGAACTTTGCCAACTTCACTAGCGGAAGTCCTCTTGTTCTGAATGCACAACATGATATGTGTCAAAGAGCCGCACTCAAGAGTATTCCATACTTTACCAGTGAGAATCAAGTCACCCTTATTGAGCACATCCAGGATGATGTAGCAAACGTGTGCTTTTTCTATTTGATTACGCATGATGATGTAGCAGTCAGGCTGTTTACAGCCTCATTCAAAAGCAAAGCGCTCGATGGTAGTGCAGGTGCGAGACTGCATCTATTGCCACCTGGGATGAGTTTGGTACAGCTTTATGCAACTATTTTGAAGACAAGTCAGATCACCTATCACTCGGCGCCCAATGAGCAAATGACTTATTTCAATATCAGATTCAGAAAACTTGGGACAAAATCCCTCAAGTGGTAAGGCCTACAACCCAACATGCTTTCTTGTACTATCTAAGGGCCTTGAATAGTGATATTTCAGTCATGATTCAGTCCATGGGAGGCTAGAACCTTACCTGCTACTTATAATATTGCAATAAGGGCAGAAAATAGTCTCATCCAGGCGGGAAAGTTAGCTCCTAAACCGCCTACGCCCTTAATCCCATAAATGTCTCAGCGCCCAGCCTTCTATTGCTCATGTTCCCAAGCGGAGCGCCAACTGGGTGCATCCATATCCTACTCCCAGCGCAGCAAAAAGAAGATTAGGATTTGAAAACCTTGATTAGAAACTTGTCCAATAAAGTCATATCTTTGGAGAAGTAGCAAGTGCAAACCTTCAGAAATAATTCTAATCAGGCACATACCCAAAACAATCAGCCCTAGCGGAATCAATATGCAAACCAGAGATATGGGCAGAACCAACAAAATGATAGATGGCATGCTAACGTGCACCTACCCTTGCAAGTTATTCCTCCAACGCCCAACACAAGTCAAGCACTAGTTCCAGTTCAGAACAACATGGCTCAAGAGTCTGAATGGTGTTTTCCTTGCAACATGCCCCATAGTCAATATCACTGCGCCAATGCCATGCGCGTGCAGGCCTGTATGATCCATAATGCTTCTAACTGTGAGCCCTCCACCGGCGCGAATGAAGCAAAAAACCACGAAAAGCTTGAGAGGTTCCTCCTGAGGCTAATATGATGTTCTTTGGCGTCGAGGACTTCTGTGCAATCAATCAAGCTGTGGACAATCCTGACAGACCGCGCGCCCAAGTTGTTGATAACACGATGTATAAGAAGAGAATGTTGGACTCAGTGCGCAACCTTGATTCTTGTCACGCAGGCCAATCCTCAAAAGAAGAAAGATGCAACTAAGGCGTCCAGCAGTAAAGACATGCAAACTCTTGTGCGCGAGGTTCTGGGCAACACTCTTTACTGAAGCAGCGCGCGCCCCTCCTTTGGTAGGTCAAGCCTCTACGCCAGCCAAGGCCCCTGCCTCTACGCCTGAACAACCAAGAAGAGATGTTGTTGTGCCTCAAATGCACAAGTCAATGGGCCTTCCATTCAACATTGTGGATCAGATGAAGAAGACAAATGTGAATGTCACAATGTGGGACGCCCTGGCCATTCAATCCAAAGACGACGACACATTGCATGAAGCTCGGCCTAACTTCCGCGTGCTGATCTAGTTGTCCAAAACCACGCGTTGTTGTCAATATTTGTCAAGCAGAGGAGAAGCAAGTAAGGTTATCAAAACCCCACCCTTCTATATGTCCTTGATCATAGGTAAACACCTTGTGCACAATTGTATGATTGACTCAGGCGTTAGTACTTTTGTTATGCCTAAGAAAATTGTTGATGTCCTAGGTCTTAATTACACCCCTTTGTCTAAAGGAGTCCTTCACTTGATGGTTCAACTGTCACCACTTTGTAGGAGTCATCAAAGATCTTGAGTTAACCCTCCATGCATGTCCAAGCCTCACTATAACTCAAGATGTGTCAATCATTGACCTACCTCCTTTGTTTTCCTTATGTTTGTCAAGGGATTTTACTGCTAAAGTGGGTGGTTACTTGTCTTCTAATTGGTCCCATATGTTATTAAGAATAAGGTATGGTACCGGTTTACCATACAAGCTGAACCGATATTTTCCTATTATGTTGAGTCATATGACCGATCTCCTCTCCAAGCCAACTACCTGATCCAAGAAGGCCAAGAACAAGTTTCGAAGAAGCAACTTGTTCCTCCTCTACGACTTAGTGCTAGATGAGTGGGCGGAAAGGCACCACAAATTTGATCCATATGCTGAAGAGCTTGAAGCTTTTGAAACTGGGCTTGGCACTTACTGCATCCTTGAAGAAGTTGTGCTGCCGCGCGCGCTCAAGAAAAATAAAAAAATCCTAGTCAGTGGAAGTTGTACTTTGACGGTTCTAGAAGCAGAAATGGCGCAAGCGCAGGTGTTGTTCTCATTTCTCCCAAGGATGAGAAGTTCTTCGCGCACAAATTGCAGTTCACATGCTCCAACAATGTAGTAGAATATGAAGCATTGGTGCATGGTCTTCTTATTACTGAGAAGAAAAGGATTAAGGTGTTGTAGATCTTTGGGGACACATAATTGGTTATCCACCAAGTCACAAACAAATGCGCGACAAAGAATAAGCTTCTCAAAGCTTATAAACATAGAGTTTAGGACCTCCTTGAGAGTTTTAATGCTCTAAATCTGCAGGTGGTGCCAAGAAAGATGAACAAAGTAAGCTGTTCGAGATGGCCACGCTTGGCTCTGATTCTCTCTATGGAGACTTTTGTCAAAAACAACACGCATGACATGTTAAGATGGTAATCAGACCATCCATTCCGAGAAAACGACTCGGTATGAAGTGTTTGATAGCGGCGGCGTAGATTGTCCAGTTCATTCATAATGAAGTTGAGTTCTCCTCAAGCATGCAAGCTGACTTGCATGACAGCTATGGTGACCAAGTGATCCAGCTAAAGACAAATAAATTGCCTAAATGGTTGGTTACCTTAGAGCAAATATTTAGCCCTGATGATGAGTTCAAGGGTGAAGAAAAGAATATGCATGTGGCGCAAGAAAGCTGCTCCCAGTCACTATTGCACGCGGTAAGGCTCTTCTTGAGTAAATCTTGCTCGCCTGATAAAGCAGACCTTCATCTCTCTCTGTCAGAAATACAGTGATATCTTCTCATGGGAGTATGAAGATCGCAAAGGATTTGATCCAAGTGTTGCTCAACACTCCATTGACCTTGATCCTAGTGTCAAGCCCACCAGACAAAAACAAAGACCAATCAATCCAATGATAGAGCCCCTCATGAGGAAAGAGTTGTCTAAACTCATTGAGGCGAAGATTAGTTTTCCCATCAAATACTATATGGGTTGCAAATCTTGTTCGATCAAAGACGCTGTGAAGAAAGCAGTGAGATCGGGCTCTGTGTTGATTTCAAAAATCTGAATAAGGCATCTTTGGAGGATCATGATCCTTTGCCTTTATGGAGCAGATTCGCAAAGCGTGGTGGGCACGCTTGAGAGATTTTCTATGTTGCATGGGTATTCTAGCTTCAATCAGATCCTGGTCGAGAAGAGGATCAATTCAAAATGGTGTTTACAACCAAGTGGGGGACATGCATATCGAGAAGATGCCCTTTGGTGCATCGAACACGGGCGCGACATTTCAACGCGCCACGGATATTGCCTTTAGAGGTTATATTAACGAGTTCATCTTGGTTTACCTTGATGATATAAGCTTGTCTTCTCAAAGCGGGCGCGGATCACATGGCGCACTGGAAAAAGTCTTTGAGAGATGCGAGAAAGATGGGGTGTCTCTTAACCCAAGAAGTGCAATTCGCTTGATGGCGCAGGCAAGCTTCTAGGCCATGTGGTCTCAAAGGATGGCATCGCAATTGATCCTAAGCGTATTTCAGCCATCGTGGCTCTTTCCTTGCCGCCGCACAAGAAAGCCTTGTAATCCTTCCTAGGCAAAATCAATTTTGTTAGGCGCTTCATTCCTAACTTTGCAGGACTAGTAAGACCCATCACCCTCATGCTCGAGGACACTGACCTTCAAGTGGACGAGAAGAAGGAAAGGAAAGCTTCGACAAGATCAAGCAAGAAATTATTTGCGCGCCAACACTCATCAACCCGGACTATTCAAGGATTTCATTCTTTATGCTTATGGCGCTGATACGAGTGTTATTGTTGTCCTGACACAAGAAAATGAACAAGAACTGGAACAGCCAATGGCTTTCTTGATCAGATGCTGAAGGAATATGACTTAAAATACAATCACACGAAGAAACAGGTCTACGCCATCATGTCGCCCTCAAGAAGTTCAAGAGTATGCTCGCCACAAATCATATCAAGGTGTTAGTTTCTCACTCTGGTGTTAGAGACTTCATCATGGGAGCAAAAATCAGTGAGAAGAGAGCACGGTGGGTGACCAAGATCATGGAGTATGATGTGACTATCAAAGCCACAAAGCTAGTAAGAGGTAGCGCGCTCTACAAGCAACTTGCCGAAGACACGCAAGATGAACCAGAGACTTCATTCTTTCTATATGAAGATCGCCCTTGTGTCCCCAGATTTCATCCACGAAATCTGAGACTACCCTATTCAAATAAAATTCATACTTTTAAAATAACGGGTCGTTTTGTGTTTTAATTGCGGAAAGTTCTGTATTGTGTCAAGATATTCCCGAGGAGCCATATTACTCATTTTCGCAAATACCCGGATGCCCGAAAATGTTTTATTACATCAGGGGTTTACTGCGGGAAATTTGTATTTAATTATTTTAAGCCTGTTTAAGGCAATTTGTGCTCCGATTTAACTCTGTTGTGATCGTACATATCATTATTCCCATATACAAAAGTAGGGTTTTAACCAAGAATGAATCCGGGCTTTGTTTGTAACCGGCAACATTTTGTGTTTTTTTGTGTTTTTCTCGTTTCGTTTTCGTGAAATTTCTCTGGATCGATTCCTTTGCGGTTTGGCGATTCTTGGCACTGGAGTATACGGAGATCACATATGCACGTTGTGCAAAAGGAATTCGCCATCAAAGGTCTGGTTCTCTTGGAAAAGACGAAGTCGTGCACCAAAAAGCTCTTACGGGCTGGCCACATTTTTGGAAAAGAGGGTTTGAAGTGGATCATGGGATTATTAGAGGCAACGGGCAGGTGGGAATTAAAGTCCTTTGCTGGCAGGTACTTTTTCCCATGGAAGCAACGTCACTTAAGTCACTGATGGAAAAAATTGAGGCGGCGAGGCAAGCGGGAATTTCTTACTTGCCTTGCAGGGAAAAAATTCACATTGTGAAATAAAAAAAAATCACTTAAGTGAATCATGGGATTTTATTGCACTGTCTTGCGGGGTAAATAATCACATTATGAAAGTCAAACAACTTGAGTGAATCATGGGATTTTCGGGGCTGCCTTGCAGGTTAAATAATCTCATTGTCATCGACTTTTAAAAATAGAAATCTCTTATGCCAAAAAGTGCGACCCCTTTAGGGAAAGAAAGGCAGCCTTAAATTAATTAAATTAATTAATATCTTCTCCCATTTTGGCGCACGGGCTTGTGGGAAAGTCAACAAAGCAAAGTGGACAAAAGGAAGTTGGAAATAGACTATTCTAAAATTAAATGCAGCCCCTTCATGTCAAAAGTGCGCCCCATTTGGGAGAGAAATAATATTTTTTTAAGTATTAAATGATTAAATTAATTCCTATTTTCAGTGGCTAAGGTCAAAACATATTGTGAGGCTTGAGTTAACTGGAAGCAGAAGTCTAAAATTAAATAAATTTAATTTATTTAATGGCAGCCATGAGCATGCACAAAATAGGCGCCCCATTTGAAGAGTGAAGCTTATTAATTAATTAATTAATTGTCAGGAATAGGAAAGGCATTAATTAATTATAGAATTGTGAGAATTATATAAGCAGGGGCTGCCATAAGGATGAATTAATTAATTCAAAGGCAGAGAAGTGCAGCCCAGAGGAAAAGTGTGCCCCATTTGGAGAGGATTTTTGCTCAGAAGAAGGTGAAATTAATGTTGAAAGCTTCCAATTTTAGCGCATAGGTTGAAGGAGGTTGATTTGTGTTTGGATAATTGTTTGCATAAGTAATACAGGTGCTCAGGTGAAGTTGGTAAAATTCATGTTTGCTTTGCATGCAAATAAAACATCAAATTTTGGGGCAGTGACTTGAATTATGAAGATTTTTATGATTAAAATCCACTTGTTCATGTTCGGTTGCCATCTTTATCTCAATTAATTGCAAGAATTAGTTACAGGTGCTTTCTGAAAAGAAAGGGAGCTTAAATCAATGTCCAATACATTGAATATATCCTCGAATCTAAAGAATTATCCAGATCTGCACGATTTTGAATAATTCCGGCCGAGTAAGAAAAAAAAAAAGAATTGTTCGACAAAGATAGACACTGACCATGGCAAAAGGGATGAAAAAGAGAGCACAACTGTGAGTCATGCATCACTTCCAAAATCACAGACATTCGAGACACGGATCTAGGTCGGAACCTCTTTCCGAATTGATTGATAGATCCAGAGCAGGGAAGACTTCCCTCATGTGTGCAGTTAAAAGCAGTGGAATCATTCGAGCTGCGGTCTTTCCATACTGACCCGATTGTCAGCGTTCGTTATGGAGTGTGCCAAGTCTTACCATCCATCATCCAGATCGATCCGAGATTTATGGGGAAAACAATAATTCGGTTGGGCCTTTACGAGTTTATCAATTATTGTTTGAAGATTCCAGCTCGAAAGGTGGTGACTTCTATCGGCATTCGGGATGCTCGGCGGGTGGGAGAAGCATAGAGTTAGATTGCGTGAACATAATCAATAGCGAGATACATGAAGAAGCCCGAGATCTCCTTCAAGTTCCCAAGAACTCTTCGCGGTCCAATCTGCAGTACAGGAGGTAGATGATATTGCCAAATTGTTATGCAAGATAAATGGCGAAGCGAACACTCACACTTTCCGTACATGGATGTATGCTTTCATCGAATAATTAAAATCAACAAGGTGATTCAATAATTAATTGGTCGAGAAATCATTAGCGACAAACATTGGTGAGCAACTCCGAAGCGTGAAGCGTACTTTCGGCTTCAAAATGACTTCTTAATTGGTATATGCACGTGACCTCACAAGGCATCCTCTCAATTTGGATAGATGTGGTGTTCTTTCAAGGACCCCATTTTTAGTGCTACCCATGACTTATTGTACTGCGTGCGAAAAAAAGATTTCAAAGTGGTCAACGATGGATTCTTCTACAAATTCATTTGCAGGCTGGACAAGGACCTAAAGGCCAATAGGGTGAGCAAGGAAGCGTGGGAAGTTGTATCCAGAATTGGCAGTCTCTTCATTCAGTTTGCGGATTTCACATACCTCAACGTTACGGCACGGAGAACCGGTTAAGCTTCCCGGATATCCGAATGATAGATTGATCACCATAGAGTGAGCAGACAACTTGTGGAAATACACGACCTTGATCGAAAGCGGAACAAGTCTACGAGCTTCTTCCGATCACTGTGGGACATTATATCTGCCAGAGCATTCATAAAGCCCGAGGATTGGAAGCGGAAATGTTATCTGAGTACGAGCAAGAGTTCTTCCAAAGCCTGCTGAACTTTGATCCATTTGGAGTAGCCAGGAAGACGATCTCCCAGGAGTACGCACATGTGCCTTCATTAGAGGATTTTTGGATGAAGTGTAAAAGTGAGTATGAGGTTAGAAAGAAGGATTTCAACAGGCTATCAACACGGCAAGTGTTGACTTTGGATTAGCACGGATACCTATGGATCTTAAAGATGATGGGACTGTGTTACTTGACACATACCATCAAATGGGAGGAGATAGAGCCGTACTTCAGGATAACGTAGGGGGCTGCCATACGATTGAGGAAAGGTCAGTGTGCGTTCATTACGGTGAATACTTCAAACCAGTTCTTGTGAAGGGATATTGCCTTGATGAAGCATTGATGAATCAAATCACGGGCAACTTCGGCACAGGAGATTCCCTCAAGAGGAAGCACGGAGGAGAAAGCAGCAGAAGGCCGAGAAGATGAAAGTGCACAGAAGGTCTCAATCAAAAGAGAAGATCACTTCCACGGCTATGACATTAGTTTTGGCTTCTCCAGCATCAATACTTCACCGACTGTTGCACCTCAGCAGGACACTTCCATGCCTCCATTGAATCCGACAACATTCATCTTCTCTCCTCAGCCACTCCGTTCGCACATTTCTGAAGAAAGCGTTGAAGCCGCGAGATGGCAGAGTTCGAAAGAGCTTTGTCCTTGGATGATTCAGAAGATGGCAGCGATAACATTGTAGCAGTTTCTGATGGAGAGGAATCAGAGCAGGAGATAGTAGTACACTCAACAACTTCTCATTCTCCAAGAAGTAATTTTTCATAATGGTTGACTTTGCGATTAGTTCCAAAAGCTAGTGTAGAAATGAACATGGAGGAACACGACATGCTGTTGCGCTCTGAGTGCAGGCGGAAAAGAGGCAGAAAACCTAAAGTTCTAAGGTAACTTCAAGGTTGATCATTGAGGAGTCGGGCGAAGTTTCTTTGAGATGTCAATTCGGCGGAGGGGAAGAAAGAGGATGAGCTCACGGCAGAAGACATAACAGTAACTAGAGTACCTATCGGTCAAGCCACCACAGAAGGATTGAAGCAGGATACACAGACATTGATAGATGCTCTATTCCTTAGGCTTGACAGAGAAAAGGCGGAGAAAGTTGAACTTCAGAAGCAGGTATCTCAGTTGTGCGAGATCATTGCCAAGGTTGCTAAACCTTCCACTTAGCCCATTTCAGCTCAAGAGCAGGTGAGTGATCATCTGATGCAGGAGATGGAAGATGCAAGCAACCAGGTGAAAGCTATCGACGAATGGAAGAATCTGATTATTCGTCAAGCTTCTGTACAACTCGAAGAGGTGCCAGCCCACCTGAAGGTCATGAAGATGCAGCAGATCAGCTGAAGCAACTGGTGACGAGCATAATAGATATGAACACAATTGCTGAGAGTAACCTGAGTACTTTGGCCGAAATCAATAAGGCTGAGAGAAGTGTTGGTTGCGGAACAGATTGTACCGGACGGATCAGTTGAGAAGGGGAAGCAGTTGGAGTTTGCAGTATCTTTCCGTTTGGAGATCTGCAGAATTATGTTGAAGAGGATGCAGGCACTTGAGAGTATGGCATCGTCTTTACCAGACAATATCATTGCTTTCACTCAGAAGGAAGTGGTCGAAAATGTTACTTCATACGTACGGATCATTCCTAGCAGAGTGCCTAATTCCCTAGAAGGGTCTCTTTTGATGGTACGAGGAGAATTGATAGAGCCACTAAGCCTTTCACGATGAATTCCATTAACAGGTGGTGGCACTACTCTGATCGAATATTTCGAGTTCGGGCCGAGCTTGGAGGATGTGGAAGCATGTATCAAGGTGTTGAACGAAGGATTGTTGCAGTTCAGGACAAAAAAGGAAGTTGTGGCTAAGACAGATGGGAAGATGTTGAATTATATGTTCGACAAGTACATTGATATCGAACAAAAAGAAGATATAAATATTACAAATTTGGGTTGACTTCTTCTTTTATTCTTTCTTCTTCTATTTTCCACATTCTTGGATGAATTTGTAAAACTTTAAAGCTATTGGTTTTGAAACCATTACTTTAAGTTATGTGGAACAATTCTATTAGTTAAGTGATAGATGTGTCACTTAAGGAGGAGTAGTGAAGGATGATTGTCGGATATCATCTTTACTTCTTGTTTATGTTTGATTCGAGTTGAGTTTTCCATTTGTACTTTCCTTCTACATTCTATAAGTAGAAGAAGAACCTTCGGGTTAATGATCGAAATTTGTAAGCAGCATTCTTGTGTTGCAGACTTTGTGTTGATAGCCACTTGAAGCAAAGGAATATAAAGGAGCGAGTTTAGGAGAACTTTGTGTCACGGTGCAATTTGTTTCTAGTTTTCTATCTTAGATCTTTCTAATAGACTTTGTGTTATTTTAGATCTAGATCTTAAATGCCTTTGCTTATAATTTTGTGCGTTGATATCTATTAGTTTCTTCTATGTGCATGCAATCAACTCTGTTATCTATTGATTGGGTTGCACATCTTCCCCATTTCTTCTCTGTGTTTTGTTACTTCTTTCTTCTATAAATTTTCACTTTCTTAAACAATTGCTTACTTTCTGCAAAACTATATAGCTATGGTTCATGAGCTGAATAGTTAAAGTAAAACCACCATATAGATCTTAGCATATTTTTATTGACAAATCGACACGGGAGCCTCACCGGTAAATGAGGGAGATTTATCTCATGACTACCTAGGTTTTCAGCAATGCAGAAAATCTAGCCAACACTCCCGCACGTCGAGCTCGAGCAGAATGAAGCCCCTTGCGCGCATAATTGGATGAAGGACATGATCACATTCCTTTCCGAGGGCGCGTACCCTCCTGGTTTGAACAAAGCAAAGAGAAGACATCTAAGGTTGCAATCTATTCCATATGTTTTGATTGATGGCCTTCTCTTCAAAAGGAATCTTGATCGCTTGTTGTTGCGGTGTATTGATGACGCACAGGTTGAAAAAGTGTTAGCAGAATTTCACAATGGATTCTCTAGTGGACACTTCTCTGCCAACACTACAACAATGAAGATTATAATGGCAGGAATCTTTTGGCCTACCTTGTTCGCATGGACGCGCACAAGTGGGTCATGAAATGTAAAGAATGCGCTTTCTTTGCAGGAAAGAAGAAATTGACAACACTTCCCCTCCAGACCAATCCAAGCGGATCAAGCTTTTGCGTAATGGGGTCTTGACTTTATAGGCATGATCAATCCACCTTCAAGCGTTGGACATAAGTGGGTGTTAGAACTACGGATTACTTCACCAGATGGACAGAGGTTGTCATGCTCAAGGAATCAACCGAGTCAGTCATCCTCGACTTTCTCGAAGGTATTGTAACAAGGTTTGGCATTCCTCAAACAATCATTTCAAATAATGCAAAAGCCTTCCTTGATACTAAAATCACCGATTGGGCTCTTAGTCTTGAACATATACTTGAAGATCTCCTCCATTATTACCCTCGAGGTAATGGCTTGGCAGAGTCTACAAATAAGAACCTAATCAGAATCATGAAGCGAATAATGAATATCAGCCAAAGACAAGTGGCACACAAAGGTCTTACACGAGCTGCGGGCGAGACAAAATCACAGTGAAGAAGGCAATAGGAACTTCGCCTTATAAGCTTGTCTATGGCAAGGAGGCTACACTTCCTTTGATACTTGAGTTGAATTCGTTGTCACTTGCCAGCGGCTGAAATTCGAAGGCGCGGACCAGAGAGAAATCAGAATGACAAAGCTGATTGAACTTGAAGAATCAAGGAATTTTGCCATGATCAAGCTAGAACAAAGCATCAGCAATCAACAAAGATGTGGTTTGACAAAAAGGCTAGGCCCCAAGCTTTCGAGGTTGGTGACTTGGTCTTACTGATGGGATCTTGTGAGCCAAACCAGGGCGCCATTCAAAGTTTGATGCACTTTGGAGTGGCCCATATACTATCAGTTCTTGCAAGAAGGCTAACTCTTTCGAGTTATCTCACCTTGATGGAGGCACGCTATCAATCCCAGTCAATGGGATCTATCTCAAACCCTATCATTAGATTTGTTGCATCATTTTATATATTAGAATAGTTTCATTCCTCCAAGTGCGTTGCGCGCACATTGTCTTGTTTGTACATAGTTCTTTCTTTCCGCGTGCTTCTTGCGCACACTCTTTTGTTGCTTCAGGATGTCAATCATCTTCCAACAGCTGATTTTCCAGATTGCAAGATTGAAGCGAGTTAGAAAATGTTTCATCAAGTGACTTGAGGGTAGTTCTTGAGGTTGCGAGATCGAGGTTCACATACACGCGACTCCATGCCCGATGGATGCTCCAAGCTACTGATCTTTTTCATCTAGCAGGCAAATGGCCTCGAAAGTCACCAAATTGTAATCCAAAATAACTCCCCTAGTTATTTGGACAACTTATATTTATATTCGACTATGATATTCTACATTGCGGTTTGCGCACACTCCTGTTGCTCCTCTAAAGCACATTCCCTTGGCTGCAGTTCTTTGTGCGCCCTCGCGCGCTCCTCCTTACCCTGCACCTCCCATCTTTTCTTCTCCTTTTCCTTTTTTGTTCCATTTTCCTCGCGCCCAATCTTTGTGCATTCACCTTCTTCCCAGCAGTTCATGCACCTGCGCACGTGCCTTAGACTTGCTTCCCAAAATTAGCTAAGTTCCGACATACTTGCGCGCCCCCTTCCTTAGCTGCGCAAATTACTTTGTAATGATCACACCTCCGCCATACGTTCCTCAAAAAGTATTCCTCCTGTTTCTCCCGCACACGCTACCTTTGCGCGCCCTCCCTCTATTTTCCTTTCCGTGCATCTTCGCACCTTCTTTTGTGCCACGTGGTATGCCGAACATCGAGTGTGCTACACGCAACCAATCAAAGCGCGCCAACCGGGTGCAAATCCTTACAACAAACCAAGTGTGACACGTGGTAGAAACAACAAAGTAGATGCACAGTTGGTCGTCTTTCAGCCATTCTCAAAGCACCATGTGTCTTTGTGTGTCAAAGCGACCTGCAGACTTCGAGATCGTCATAACTTCCATTTTGCAGAGCTCGAGAATAGGCGCGGTTTGTTTTATTTCTTACCGCTAACGTGGGCTACACTCCAGATCATTTAAATTCAAATTTCGCAAGCTTTGGTAGGTGAGAAGCTGAAAAACGTCCCTCATGTCATTAATGCAAGATCTGATTGCTCCAACCACCCGATTTGATGTGGATCTCACCTCCTTCCTTCTCCTACACGCCAAAAAGATATGGGGAAGCGCATTTGACAGATTTGCAAGCGGATTTGCAAGCATTTATTGCTTGTTGTTGGTGGTTGTGATTCAAATCCGAGTTTTCTCTCTTCTTTTATTCTCATCGATTCATCTATAAATGTAAGAGCATGGCTCATTGTAAAGGGTTGGACATTTTTAGTTCGTATAGGCATTGCCTTACATTTTGAGTTGCATACCTTCAGATCTGGTCTTTGCATGTGGATATCAACCTCATACGCCATTGTAATCAACTATGCATTTCTGGAAGTAATAGAAGCATTGTTTTGTGGCTATTCTCTGCCTTAACCTGTTTTTATTCTTCTTTCATGCATTTCCCTTGTATTGTGTGCTTGTTGTGCTTTCTTACATCCCTTGCATCTCCTTTTCTGAGTGTATTTCATGAAAACGAGCATGTGGTTGTGTTACAGTGCGTGTTACGTGTGTGTAGCCTTCCTCTGCACGGTCTCCTTCGTATTCACTCAAAGTTGATCGTGTTCATCCCCCTTCTTTCTAGTGCTATCGCCTCCCTTAAGTTAGTTTTTATTTTCATGTTCTCCTTCTATCCCTGGTCCCTTGGCATTTTAGCTTAGAATTTCCCTTTCAACATTAGGAGTAGCAATAGCAGTAGAAATAGGTAGAGGAACTGGCCTTCTCCGGAGGTCTGTCTCAAGCGCACAAGGTCCCACAACTTGGAGACAGTCCCATTGTTTCCTCAATGACTCAGTTCAACCTGATCTAAGACGGGTGCAAGTTTGAGCTCCAACAAGGCCTCTTTGATATAAATTTGGATTCATGTTTGTAAGCTTTCCTTTGAATATCTTGTTAGTCTAGAGAAGCAAACACCTTATAGATCATGGATATCGTTATCATTTTAATCTGTTTATAAGCAACCTCTGCCCATTCTTAAGTAACAGCGAAGTGGTGACAGCGAATTGGGTGGTAAATCATAGTGGTTAGGTTGCTTGGGTGGGTTTGTTGCTCTGTATTTGTACAATCTTTGTTATTTGACATATAATAAGTTGTTATAGGGTCTCTCCTTGGGTTTCACAGAGCGCAAAGAGTGGGAAGTTAACCACCTTCAGATTTGTTGACTTTGAATGTGCCCTTCGTGGTGAAGCGAACCATTTTCACTACAATTGACTTATTTTTCACCTCTCTTCACTCATCTAAACAAGTGGAACAGATTTGAGGGTCGACAGTATCAAAAATCTTAAAGGCAATTTTCGGCTACTACCCTGGCCCCTAGAGATGCTCAATGAGCTGCCACTGCAGTTCCTAATATCTACTATGTGGTTACACATGGTTGCTAGCGGGCGTCGTCGGGAACATCCACATCCAAAACTAATACATGTTGTGTACTTTTTAGTTTGAAATGCTTTCGCAAATTCAAACTATTTCCATTTCAGATTTAGAGGAGCTAGCAATATTGGGTGTAAGAAGAGCATTTATTCATTGCTGAAATGTGGGTAAGCCGTTACAAAGTTGAATGTGACTCCATCTAATTTCAGTTCACAGATCCAGTCATAACCCTGATAATGATTGCTACGGTCGGGATTGGTGATACTCGATCTTACTTAACAAGCTCACTTACAATCACCTATCGTGGGATAGGGTTTCTTAATTTTAAATCATAAAGAAAATATTTGCATCAATTTAGCCTCCAGCTTGACACACATACAGTATTTTTCATCTCCTGTATTATAGATAAGGTGAAACGTAAGGAATGAAGTACCTTGTAAGAAGCACAAGGATCTAAAGATATATCAGGATCGAACAACATCCCAAGCTTCTTCTTCATATTTTCGACTCCTGACATGGATGCAAATTCTTTCTGATATATTTTTATCCTTTTGCTAACTATGAAACCCCGTTCGATGGTTCCCTGTAAGATTTAGGCATGACATTGACATGGGGTGTATTTTTCTTATTGCACAAGCTCATTTCGCCTGTTACGAGAACCGGAGTCACAACGTGACATCGAATTGAAATTAGTGTGAGGGAAAAAACAATGGCCATCCGCTAAGTATCTCACGCCACAAATTGACTGACTGACTGAATAAATGATTTTAATAACGTGGCGAAGCCGAAACAATCTATGCTTACCAAAAGGGTTGTAGGTATGTAAGAAAGGGTTGAAAGACATAAAGAAAGATTTTTAACGACATTTACGAGACCAAGTAATTTAAGGGACCAAGAGTCGAAGAATTAAGAAATTTTCATATTTCTTTTGATGTTAAATTTATAAATTTTGATTAGAAAGCTAACTGTTTTGTGGATCCTTTCCTCGTCAAATAATTTGTCTAGGTTGTCCACCTTCAAATCATATTGTAAACAAATATCCTCATATGTTGCACATTCCAAAATGAAGTGTCATTCAGTTTCCGCCACCCCTTTAGTGCAGAAAATAGAAGTTCTTTCTTACCAATTTTTCCTAGGGACCGTCCATTTTCCAATCTCACACCTAAGATGATGTGATTGGGTCACTGTGAGCCACTAACATCCTAGCCTTACCCTTAAGAGCAACATGTAGATATATTTTTTCCCTGTGCTCCCATGTGGGGTTGAACTCTTTAACATAGTATGCTTTTTTCGGCCAATTTGTTTTGTTCGCATGGCGATCTGAATTTTTGAAGACAAACTTTTTATGTCCACATTGGTGTTAGGACAATCTTACTGACTTAATGTTCCATTTATTCATTCACTTATCACATTACGTTTCATCCATGCCTTCTTCCTACAATCCAACTCCTTAACGACCATTTTGGGCGGTGATGGTTATCCATGTTTTGCTTTTTTTTTAAATAACTTATCAACCAAGGTAACGTTGATGCCTCCATCGGGAAATTTTCTGTTTACTAAAAGGATCTCATACGGAATTGTTGCTTTGACTTTGATGCTACTAGTGATTAGGTGTTTTTGGATTCTCTCAAGTTGTCTCCATTTGTGATTTGACATACTACTCCCCCATACTTCACACCCATAGAGGACAACTAGCATGACCAACAAACCGAAGAGGGTTTTCTTGGTTTTCCAATCCCATAACTTGTCTTGGAGTAGGTAAGATGCTCTCCACCCTCCTTGAATCCTTTTTGCTCTACAAGTCTCCCATTGAGCCTATTGTGGAAAACAATTCCAAGGTATTTGTACTCTTCCACTATTTCTAGTGGGTTGCCATCAAAAATAAATGTAACTTGTTGTTTCTTCCTTTTTAAGGAAAAAATCATGACTTTGGTCTTGTTAGTGTTCACTTGCATCCCAACCTCCTGGAAAAAGAGTTCTAAGGCCCTCAAATGTTCTCTTAAACCATGGGTAGTTTTTGCAATTAGAATAAGGTCATCTGCATATAAAAGTAGCTTCACCACATAGTCTACCAACTAAATATCACCCCATCTATTTTGTTTAACCATTCCTTCAGTTTATCTATGTATAAACCAAATAGATTATGAGATAGAGGACATCCATGTTTAACTCAATGTCACTACTAAAACATTCAAACATGTTCTCGATAGTTCTAATTTTAACTTTAACTTGCTCATAAAGTTTATGCATTGCAGCTCTATACTCATAAGGAATCCCAAGTTCCTTCATTATATTCCACAATTTTTCTCGAGGCATTATGTCAAAGGCTTTTTTAAACTCAACAAGTAGCAAAATACTTCCTTCCTTGCATGTCCCATACTTTTTCAATCAAGTGTCTAAGAGTGATGTAGTGGTCAATGGTGGAATGCTTTGGTCTAAAGCTTCCTACCCTTTAGCTCTTTTTCCCTCTTTTTCCGACCCAACTATTGATTTTTCACTCTACCAAACTCCCGAAAAGTTTTCCAAGAAGAGGGTTGACCATAATAGTGTAGTAGTTAGAAGGATTATTGACATCCCCACTTTTGTAGAGAGGGATAACTACACTAGTTGTCCATTTTGACGAAAATCCATCATGTGTGACACTGTTAAAAACTCTTGTGATGTGTGGAGCAAGGGGTTTAACTCCCCATTTTAGAAACTCATCTTGCAGCCTGTCTATGTCTTGCGCCATACCTCCTACCAGTTTCTTGATACCTTGTAAGAATAGCTAGTTTGTTGAAAAATTGAGGGTTATTTCATTAAATTTTGTCACATATTTATTTATATTTTTAATGTAAAAGTGCATTTATAATAATAATTGTGACATATATACTCCCATTTTTATTTAAAAGTGCATTTCTATTAATAATAAACTACATGATAATACAATATTGGTTATATAATTGAAAGGAGTGGAATTCTCTCATAATGAAAAACAAATCAAAGTCTCTTATTATTATATAAGTTTTAAGAAATTATTATTACCTCGTATCAAAATTTGTAATTATTATATACAGTTAATAGAAGTTTATCAATCAAAAAAGTTATAAAAGCAAGGTCTAACAACACAAAAATCATATAACAAGACACTTAAGCAATGGTAGAACATGGCGAATGTAAAAGGTGGGAGAGGAGTTGGGCGGATGGGCAATCGGGTTTGCCAACCCACCACTACCACTAGGTGGATCCATCATGTTAGGTATGGGCCCTAGTCCTCATTAGTATTCTTGTTTTCTTCTTCCTCACCTACTTGGTCAAAGAGATAACAAGTCCTAGGTGGGAAATTTTCCTAAGGTGACACCTAAGGATTGAACTTGTCACTACCACCATCAATTATGTCAAAAACACTACCGCCTTTGATAGCAAGTGAGGTGAGAAATTATCGGCTTCACTGCGATAGCACCCATGAGAGTCTAGGTCATGGCCTTATGAAGAAGAGTGGTAGTAGAGGAAATCAAGGGCAGGGTTGATTGCACAAGGAGAAGTGCCCCGATGTTCAAGGAAATTTTGGAGGTGCTCTACCTCTAAATGCATTTTCAATTTGATCTTGTATGTAAAGCATAACATTGAAAAGCATATCAACTTTTTAGTCACAAAAAAATTCCTTATCCATAGCTAATTTGTTGAAAATAGCACAATTCATGTCTTTCCAAATGTGAAATCAAATATTTTCATCGAAAAATATAACAATTTTAGTTGAATTTTGTAAGCGGTATGGTTGAGTCCCCTAAGAAAACCATTTTCCCTGTGAAGAATTATAGGAGGGTTGAAGAATTGTTGGGTTCTAGAGCTAGATTGCTTCACTGATGAGCATGCATTATGTTAGAATTTGAGGATTCTAATAAATACAAGTTTAATCAACTTACATATTATATAATGTTACAAAAATATTTAAATAAACATTACATCATAATATAAGTAAATAAAGAAATACTTACATAAAATAAATAACACAGATGACACATTATTTATAGTGGAAAACCCCACTAAGGTAAAAAGCACTTTGAAAATAACCTTTTACTTAGATAACTTATTTTACATCCAGTAAGATCACATCCTCCTTTAAAACCCTATTTATCAAGGGCAAAACCAAATCACTTGATTTGCACACCTTTGACATATTTCTCGAATATATCAAATGAGGACTTAAGTCCTTTTTTATCTAAAGCGATCGGGTATGTCTCTCGACCCACATTTTCAACCTAAACGATTGACAAATTCACCTAGGTTTATAATATTTAATATTAGAAATATAATCATTTCATGATATTAAATATTTAACCTAAAATATATACCAAGGTTAACTTATTTGATAATAGAAATATAAATATTTCATATTGTTGGCTAGATTTTCTGCATAGCATCAAACCTAGGCAGTCATGAGATAAATCTCCCTCATTTAACCTTAGGTGAGGCTCAGTGTCGGATTTGTCAATATAAATGTGTTTTTATCTATCAAGGGTTTTACTTTAACCACTTAGTTCATGAACCATAACTAAGAAGTTCTGCAGCAAGTAAGTAGTTGTTTAAGAAAGGAAGTATTTTATAGAAGAAGGAAGTAAAGGAAATATAAAGAAGAAATGGGGAAGATGTGCATCCCAATTAGTAGATAGCAGAGCTAATTGCATGCACATAGATGAAACTTAATAGATTTGAACACACAGAATTATAAAGCAAAGGCAGCTCTAGATCCAGATCTAAAATAACACAAAGTTTACTTAAAAGATCTAAAGATTTAAAAGTAAGAAACACGATGCGCCGTGACACAAAGTTCTCCAGGAAACACGCTTCTTTGTATTAATGCGCAACAAGTGGCTCTCGGGGATTCAAAGACAAAGTCTAGAACACAAGATTGCTTCTTACAAATTCGATCGATCATTAACCTAGAGGTTCTTCTCCTACTTATAGAATGTAGGGAGGAAAGTACAAATAGAAGACTCAAACTGAACTAAAGTATGAACAACAAGTAAAGATGACATTTGGCAATCATCCTCAACTAACTTCTTCTCAAGTGACACATGTATCACTTAACTAATAGAATGGTTCCACATGACTTCAAGTAATGGTTCAAAACCAATAACTTAGAATTTTTACAATTTCATCCAGGGAACATAGAAAATAGAAGAAGAAAGAATAGAAGAAGTCATGCCATTTGTAATGTTTACATCTTCTTCTTGTTACGATATCGATATATTTATCAAACATATAATTCAAACATCCTTCCATCTTTTTAGCCACTGCTTCCTTCTCTGTCCGCGCAAAGAACCCTTCATTCAACACTTTGTTGCGTGCTTCCACCTCTTCCAAACTCGGCCCGAACCTCGCATGATATGCACTGCGGCGCCACCGATCTACTGATAGAATTCATCGTGAAAGGCTTGGTAGCTTTATCAATTCTCTTTTGCACCATCGAAGAGAACCTTCGAGGAATCATGCACTTCGTTAGAAACAATCACGCACGTATGAAGTAACACCTCCATCCACTCTTTCCTCAGTGAAAGAAATGATCTTTGTCTAGTAAATCGATGTTCTACTCTCAAGCACTGCATCCTTTTCAGCAAAACTCTGCAGATCTCCAAACGGAAAGATACTGCAAACTCTAGCTGCTTCCCCTTCTCGACTGATCCATCCGGTACAATTTGTTCTGCAACCAATACATCTCTTGGCAGCTTGTTGATCTCGGCCAAAATACTCAGGTTACTCTCTGCAACTGTATTCATGCCTTCTATGCTTTCCATCAGTTGCTTTAGTTGATTTGCTGCATCTTTCATAACCTTTAGGCGGGCTGGCACTTCCCCAAGTTGTACAGAAGCTTGACGAATAATCAAATCCTTCCATTCGTCAATAGCCTTTACTTGATTGCTTGCATCTTCCATTTCCTGCATAAGATGATCACTCACCTGCTCTAAAATGGAAATTTGAATGGAAGGTTTAGCAACCTTGGCTATGATCTCACATAATTGAGATATTTGCTTCTGCAGCTCTTCTTTCTCCGCCTTTTCACTGTCAAGCCTAAGGAACAAAGCATCCAACAACGTTTGCGTGTCCTGCTTCAATCCTTCAGTGGTAGCTTGACCGAGTGGTATTTTGGTCACCGTCACATCTTCTGCCATGAGCTCCTCTTCTATCTTTCCTTCCGCCGGAATTGATATCTCAGCAAACTTTTCTCCCGAATCTTTGATGATCAACCTAGAAGTTGCTTTAGCAACTTTAGGCCTTCTGTCTCTTCTGCTCAGATCCTGAAGTAGCTGCAAGTCATGCTCCTCTAAGTTCATCTCTACTCTTGCTTCCGGAACCAACTGCAAAGCTAACCATCCCGAGAAGTTATTTCTCGGGGAGTAAGAAGTCACTGAGTGCACTACCATCTCCGCTCTGCGCATCCTCTCCGTCGAGAAAGTGCCATGTAGTGTCATGGCTGCCATCTTCGAAACATCCGAGGACAAAGCTCTTTCGAACTCCGTCGTATGTGCGGCTTGACATCTCCTCTGGAGCGGGTCTTTGAGCGAAGTGGCTGCGGATAGAAAAGCGAATGTCACCGGTTTGATGAAGGCATGGAAGCATCCTGCTAGTGGTGCGATAATTGGTGATCCTCGGGTCTTGGAGAAGTCGAGTCAAAGCTATGGTCGTAGAAGTGGTCTTCTCTTTCTCTTGAGATCTTCCTCGTGTACTTTGACTTCTCGGACCTTCTGCTGCTTTCTCCTTCATGCTTTCGTTTGAGGGAATCTCCTGCGCCGAAGTTGCCCGTGATTTGATTCATCAATACTTCATCAAGGCAGTATCCCTTCGTTAGCAGCCAGTTCGAAGTATTCACCAACACAGCTCCAGATCTCTCTTCAATTGAATGGCAGCCTCCAATGTTATCCTGCAGTATAGCTTTATCTCCTCCCATCTGATGGTAAGTGTCAAGTACCACGTTCCCATCATCTTTAAGATCCGAAGGTATCGCGCTAGTCAAAGTCAAACACTTGCTTTTTGATAGCTGCTTGAAATCTTTCTTTCTAACCTCGTACTCACTTCTGCACTTCATCCAGAAATCTTCTAACGAAGGCACATGTGCGTACTCCTAGGAGATTGTCTTCCTGGCTACTCCAAATGGATCGAAGTTAAGCCGTGCAGGGAAGAACTCTTGCTCATACTCGGATAACATTTGCGCTTCCATCCCTCGAGCTCGTGAATGCGATCTGGCGTAATATCCACGGTGATTGGGAAGAAGCCCGTAGACTTGTGCCGTTTCAATTTGAAGGTCGTGTAACTTTACGAGTTGCTGCTTTCGGCTCCATGGCGATCACTCTATCACTTGGATACCTGGGCATTTTTATAGGTTCTCCAGAAAATCCCGTAACCCTGAGGTATGTGAAATCTGCAAACTGGATGAATAAACTACCAATCTTGGACACTGCTTCCCATGCTTCCTTGCTTACCCTGTGAGTTTTCAAGTCTTTGTCTAGCCTGCAGATGAAATCATAGAAGAAGTCATCGTTGATCACTTTGAAGTCCTTCTCGCATGCGAGTACGGAAAGTACAGTGTGGGTAACACTCGAAAATGGGGTCCTTGGAAAGAACACCACATCTATCCAGCTTGGAAAAGACACCCTGTGAAGCTGCAGCATATACCAAGTACGAAGTCATCTTGAAGCTAAAAGTATGCTTCACGTTCTAAAGTTGCTCACCGATGTTGCTGCTAATAATTTCCGACCAATTGATTATAGAATCAACCTTGTTGATTTGATGGTCTGATGAAAGCATACATCTATGTACGAAAAGTGTAGGCATTCGCTTCACCATTTAACCTGCATAGCAATTTGACGACATCATCTACCTCCTGCACCAAATTGGACCGTGGAAGAGTTCTCGGGAACTTTGAAGGGGATCTAGGCTTCTTCATGAACCGGCTGTTCATTATGCTCACGCAATCAAGCACTATGTTTCTCCCATCTACTGTCGGCATCACGAATGCTAATAGAAGTCACCACCTTTCGCTTTGGAATCTTGGACAATAATTGATGAATTCCGCATCAAACGAATTATTGTCTTTCCCATGACATCACGCACCGATCCGGATGAAGGATGATAAGATCTAGCACACTCCATTACGAACTCGGCAATTGGGGCACGTATGGGAAAAGCTGCGGCTCGGATAATTCTGCTACTTTTGACCGCACGCATGAGTGAAGTCTTTCCACTGGATCTATCAATCAAATCGAGAAAGAGGTTACGGGCCTAGATCTGTCTCCTACGCCCGAAATTTTGGAAGCAATGCATGAATCCATCGTGCTCTCTTTTTCATCTCCTTTCGCCATGGCTTTATCTATCTTTGTCTGAATAATTCTTTTTCTTTTAACTTGGCGGATTTCTTCAATATTGGTGCGAGATCTGGACAAATCTTCATATTCGGAGGATATTTCTGATGTATTGGACATTGATAAAAACTCCTTTTCTTTTGTAAAGCATCGTAATGAATTCTGTAATTTATTCGAGACAAAAATGGCCATAGGAGCATGAATAGTGAATTTAAATTATAAAAATCTGCACTTTTCAAGTCTGCTGCCCCAAAATTGGTGTTTAATTTACACATAAAGAGAGCATGAATCCTTTGATCAACACGAGCTCTGTAACACCTATGAAAACAACTATGCGAGACAAAGATCAACCTCCCCAAAGCATGCGCCAAATACGGAAGCTTTTAGCCTTGTTAGCACTTTGTCTCGAACAAAATCCTTCCTCTAATGGGGGCGCACTTTTCCTCCTAGCTGCGATTCTTTACCGTGAATTAAATTAGTCACCCATATATGCTGCCCATGCTTATATAACTTTCACAATTCTATAATTAATAATTGCCCTAACAATTAAAGACAATTAATTAATTAAAAATCATGTTTTTCTCTTTTAAAAATAACATGTTTAAGGAGGGCAGGTCATCCAATAAATTAAATTAATCCAATTTAATCCTTCACACAACACTTCACTCAAGCCCCACGGTGTGCTCGACCATAGCCCTTTGAAAATAGAAATTAATTTAATGTTTTAATGCCTTAAAAACATTAAATAATACCCAAATGGGGTGCACTTTTTGAGAGGAAGAGGGCAGCCATTAAATAAATTAAATTTAATGCATTTGACTCCTTTCTTTTATTCCATCTTTGACTTGTTGACCTCCTCCAAGCTTGGGCGCACTTTTTGAGAAGAAAGATTAATAAAAATAATCAATTTTAATTATTTTAATCTCTCACCAAAGGGGGTGCACTTTTTTGCACATGTAATTCTATTTTTAAGAATTTTTTTGATAACGGGATGCTTTACTGCCAGCGAGTGCACCAAAACCCCGTGATCCACTTAAGTGATTTTTATAACACGGTAAAAGTACCTGCTGAGGCGGTATAAAATTCCCACCTGCTTTGCATTTTATATTTTTCCCATCGTAGCTTAAATCCTTTGTTTTCCAAAAATGCGCCCATCCCCAGTAGGAGCTTTTACGTGCACGACTTCACTTTTTCCCATTGATCCGGACCTCGATGGCGACTTTCTCGGGCCTGATGTGCGTATATGTTTTCTAGCGCTCCGGGCCAAAAATCGGGCTTACCGTGAAAGGAGTTGTTCGAGAGAAATTTACTGAAAAGCAGAGCGGGACACCACAAAAACACGAAAAATTGCCAAAAGTTACAAATAAAGCCCAAAACTTAAAATAAGTTAAAATCCTTCAGTACATAGGAATAATAACATATTCGCTTATAATGGAGTTAAAACAGAGCATGCAAATAGCCTCATACGGGGCTCAAAATAATTAAATACAAATTTCCATGAGACAAATCCCGACTACGAGAATAAAACAATTTTGGGCATCTGGGTATTTGGCGAAAAAAAGGCTAATATGGCACTTTAGGATTATTTTGACACAATCAGGAACTTTCGAGGCAATAAAAACAACAAGCGACCCACTATTTTAAAAGTACAAAAAAATTCGGATTGGGTAGTCACAGATTTGAGGATGAAATCGAGTGAAACCACATATTATTAAATATTAATCTATATATTAGTGATGGACCCATATACCTTAAGGGTTGGTGGACCACTTAATCATTATGTTCTACAACACTCCCCCTTAATGTTAAGTGGGATAACATAACATATGTCAATAGATTACATGTTCGTGGTACACTCTGGGATTAACAATCCTTAAACCATAAAGATTTTAGGCTAGCATATTGGTTGAATGAATTAAAAACCTTCATCATACTCAATTTACCTTTTGATACAAAAGAATTTGGAATCCCAAAGATCATCCCATGATCAGTGGCTAAGTATGATTTGTGAGTTTTACATGTTCTCACAGGTTCTCATAAAAGGTTATTGAACCCAAGCATATAGAAACTTTTTACAACCAAAGACCTCATTAATAATATGTTTGTACTGGATGTTTACCAGTAAACTCAATAGCACTAAAGAGTTTATTGAAGACCACCTTTAAGATCTTTCTACACTTCTTTCTAAAAAAGAAGCTGAGAAGGTATACATACCCGAAGGTCTTTTTACACTTGCATGAAGGTCTTTTTACACTTGCAGAAGGTCTTTTACAAATGTCCAAAGTTCTTTTTACAAAAACCAAGTTCCATTAGGAGGTGACATTGTCATGCACACTCCCCCTCAATGGCAACTCTAACAATCCAAGCTTTTCACGGAAGTGACAAAACTTTGCAAAGCACTCAAGGACTTGACACCTGCTATTATTGATCAAGCATGAACTTGAGATTTATCTCATCACTTTACACCTTATCACAGGTGAAACATATATGTATCTCAATGTTCTTCATCCTTTGATGTTGAACTAGATTCTTAATCAAGAGTAATCAACTCGACTACCACATAGAAGAGAAATACTTCTTTTAGTTTCTATGTGTATCTCTACCAACTTGATCATTGCATGACCACATGGTTTCTTTACTTCTTCCATTGTACTTCTCTGCCTCAATAGAAGAAATTGAGGCTGTTGATTGTATTTTTGTTCCAGTAAAGGTTCTACACCAAAAACTTGAATACATATCCAGTATATTTTATAACACAACATCAATATGGTTAGAATCACAAAATCCATATAAGATAGTATTTTCATTCTTAGTATAATGTAACCCATGATTGATTGTTCCTTTCAAATATCTAAAAATTATTTTTACAAGATTCAATGATCTCTAAAAAAATTCAACATAAACCTTGAAATAATTCATGCGATAGGAAATATCTCATCTATTTATAGTTAGATAAATCAAACTATCAACTAACAACATATATAAAATAGGATCAACCTTTTTCATGTGAAAATTTAGGATCAATATTTATTCCAACTTCCATTGAAGTAGAAAATTGTTTATAATCAATCATAAAAAAATCAATATAATGGTTGCATATTGTGTTTTGAAAAAGAACAATAGAATGAAATACAATCATACAAATAATATGATGTAAGAGACTTAACTCATTCATTTCAAAGTACTACTTCAAATTCTCTTTAATCCTATGAATTAAATCAGAAATTTCACTAGACATAAGAAAATCATCGACATATATACATATAATGATAATATGTGTTCCTTATTGCTTAATGAATATATCATTGTCAAAATAACAATTAACAAAACCTAACAATTTAAAGAAGGAAACAATTTTTATATACCAAGCTCAAAAATCTTGTTTTAAACCATACAAGGATTTCTCAACTTACAAACATAGTTTTCTTTACCATTTTCTTTAAATCCTTTAGGTCCATTTGGTGGATTTTCTACATAAATTGAGTGGCGATTTCATATAAGACCCTAACAGTACTCATTTTAGCTACATGAAATGTCTCAACATAATCAATACCAAGTTTCTAAGTGAAACCTCTAGCAACAAGTCTATCTTTATGTTTGTTAATACTACCATCAACATTATATTTTACTTTGTATATCCACCTAGACCCTATAATACTTTGCGGCTCAGGTTCATACAAGGTAATTAATGTATGGTACATATGATATATTACGGTCATTTTCTTAAGGTCGATAGGATTTGAACTTTCTAACATAGATTGAGCCCAATTTAATTTCTTATCTAGGAAGATAAGAGTTTTAGAAACATTTATAGCATCAAAACATCATCATGACTATTTACTAAATCAGAATCAAAACTATCATTTAGAAGCATTTAATGAAGTAACTTCAAGAGAAGAAGACAACACATGTAAATATTTCACTAGATTATATCTAGACATTTCATATAAGTTTCGATAATTAACATGTCATAACCTTTCATGCCATAGTTTTGAATTATTCAAACTTTGAGATATAAAACAAGATGTAGAAGAGAAATCATAAAAAATATACAAACCATTTCTTTGAATTCCTTCAACTATTGTACTCTCATTACTATCCTTGATATACCAAGTATCCTTCATGCATAGATTCTAGTTGTGTCCATACCTCTTTCGGATGTTTGATATTACTAATGTGTAGAAGATACTCATCGTTCACATTGCGTAGAATCATAGAAAGAAACCTCTTGCATTCGTTGCAAGAATGTATTCATATTATCTACGATTGCTTGACAACCCGGTAGAAGTAACCTCAGATCTAGAAACAATCGTCCAAAATTTCTTCGCCATAAATTTTGTTTTGACCCAAATGTTGTAGTTGGTTTCATTCAGGATCTGGGTTTTATCAAGACATAAATAGTTGGACGCCATTGTTTTCTTAAACTTGTAAAACACACCCCATTATAATATACAATGTACCACAAAGTTAGATACATATTTATCGATAATAAAAATAACACTTTTAATATAATCATATCTAAATTTTATAGATCTAAAGAAACTATTTGATCATAACTAATTATGTCATTATAATACATACTAATTAACCTTCCATGATAAAAAAATAACCCCCGATATAAAAGGCTCGCATTATACCTCATTTATATAAAAAATATTTCTAGCCATATAGAAGTGAAGAAAATACCCCTAAGAATGCATAACAACTTCAAATTTTAGAAAAAATTAATGTAAACAAAAATCCGGCCTGACTAAAATTTGACATTTAAATGATTATCATAATGGCTTATTTTTAGTTTGTCATGACAATCATTTAACAATCAATATTAACACGGTGAAAGTTTCCTAGAACCTACGAGCTTAAATTTGACTCTAAATGACTAGCACATTTTCTTATTTTAGTCTACCGTGACGGTTATTTAATAGTCAAATTTAATGAAGCTCAAACTTCTTTGTGTATTTCTAGAATATGAAATCCAGAATTTCTTCTTTTGTATAATATTAGGAAGGTTATATTTTAATACATTATAATAACCTTTTATAATTTATAACGTAAAAATATATACACTTTTTTAAAAAAGATATATAGTTTATAGAATGTAAATAAAAAATAACATATAATTCATAAAAATTATAAACTATAGTGTGTGTGTGTATTATATAAAATAAAAACACATAATTCTTATTAAAGGGGTTTAAAGGACATAGACTAGGTTAAAAGAATTTTACCAAGTGTAAGTAGATTTATGAGAATATGGATTAAACTATATATTTTACGGAGGGGACAAGTAATTTCACCCGACCAATGAAATAAATTGAAATCCCTATTTTCATGAACATTGTCTCCTCTCCTTCATTTACTCTTAATTTTACCACTGCACACATTTAAAACTATAGAAAGATTGCAAAATATTTTATATAATTAAATGCAAGCTAAAAACTTTAAAACTTTTATGTGGCTATAACTACCAATATTTTAATAAATATTTACCACACTTCACGTGGACCATCAATAAACTAGTTTTTAAATTCTCCATTTATACACAAGAAATCCACATTTATACATGAGATATTATCTCATTTTATTCTTCACTCCCACTCTTATATAAAAGAAAACCTTTAAATAAGTTTATTTATATAGTTTTTATAAACTATAAGATATAAATGAATCGGGCCACCCCCTTACATGGATAATATAAATGGTTAGGGACACATGTTAGGTTTTATTTAATAAGTATTAAGATTTAAAAGTAATCACTTCATGGCCAAATAATAAACACGACCCCTTCCAAAAAAAGTAAGCACTTAAGTTTTAAAAAAAAACATAAATAGACCAAATCTAATAAAACTTATATTTTGAGCGGTTTAAACTAACCATATATATATAATATGATTCAAACTTAAGTTTGTTTCTTCTTTTTAAACTATATATGCCTAGATTTGTAAGTTAAGTTTAAATATGGTTTAAGCTTAGACTTAGAATATGGTCATTGGGGCAATCCCATGTAATTTTAATATGGTTTAAGACTTTTAATATATAGTTATTTTTCAAAACTATATTAATTTTAATATGATGTTTATATAAATTATTATATAAACCTTAATCTATATTATATATTTTTCATTTAAAAATAATAATATACTTTTCAAATTATATAGGATATAGTTATAGATTAATTATAAACTATAGTTTTCAAATCGAATCTTATTAAAAGAGTCCAAAGGACACACATAGATTACTTTTGAAAACACAATAAGGTTAAAATAGTAAATGAATTTTACCAAGGGGCATGATTCCACATGAAAAAAATACAAGTTAACCTGAAGATTTATAGAGGGGAGAATTACTTTCACCCTACCAATGAAATAAATTGAAAATCCTATTTCTATGGAGCTTGTCTCATTTTCTTGTATTTAACTTTGTGTTTTTATTTTGAATATCTTTTTAACCTGTACATATTAAAACTATAGAAAAAAATAATTCAAATATTTTACCCTTACTTGTACACAAGTTTTCACGGAAGGTAAGAAATTTCTAAATTTTTCACTTGTGAATTCACCTTAATTCTTCACAAAGCAAAACTTTTAGGTTGCACAATGGAAAGAAGGGGCCGGTTATTTTAAATATCCTTTGGGTTGGTTGAAAAAAAACCATACAAATTAAATAAATAAAATACACAACATTTGATCTTAATTTATTTAATTTACCTCGCTATTATAACACAAGTGACACATTATTTATAGTGAAAAACTCCCATATGGTAAAAACCACTTTGAAAATAATCTTTTACTTAGATAACTTATTTTACATCCAATAAGATCACCTCCTCCTTTAAAACCCTATTTACTAAGGGTAAAACCAAATCACTTGATTTGCGCACCTTTGATATATTTCCTGAATATATCAAATGAGAACCTAAAGTCATTTTTTATATAAGGTGATCGAGTATGTCTCTGACCTATCTTTTCAACCCAAACGATTGACACATACACCTAGGTTTATAATATTTAATAATAGAAATATAATCATTTCATGATATTAAATATTTAACTTAAAGTATATACCTAGGTTAACATATTTAATAATAGAAATATAAATATTTCATATTATTAAATATTAACCTATATATTAGTGATGGACCCATATATATTAAGGGTTGGCAGTCCACTTAATCATTATGTTCCAACACATTACGGGTGGTTGGTTCACACAAGAACCAATGTCGATTGATTAACCGCAGAAGTCATCGGTCGGTGAATTAACCATCATCGGTCAGGGGAACTAGCACCGGTTTCTGTGCATGGAAGTTTATATTTAACTCTCGGGAATTATATCTAACTTTAGTTATAAAGTGAATCTAAAGGTTGTAAATGCATAGCTAAATTGACCTAAGTTTGTATATGCATATATAAGCATGAAAGCTAGGGTTAGCGAGGTTAATTAAGAGAAGGATTGAGTTAGATCATTAATTCTCTTAGATTGAGAGGATGAAGAATAAGAGAAAGAAAGAACAGTTACATGAAGATAAAACTTTCGTGGAAAGAAACTAGACGAAGGAAATAACGGAGGTAAAACTATGGCAAGTACATCTCAATGGTGAGAAGAGGGTAGCATATTCTACTACATTTCCTTTGTATAGTTATTGTCTCATTGTAATGGCTTGCATAGTATGCAAAGGACATAAATTTTCTTCTTATAGATCCACATGTTGGTGAGATCTTGTATTGTAGATCCATGAGATCATGATGTATTGTTAATCTACGTAGATTTAGTATTATATTGTTAGATTCACGGTGGTTGCGAGATCTTGTATTCATAGATCCATGAGATCATGTTGTATTGATGATCCATGTAGATATAGATATTGTAGAGGAGGTTGTATTCATGTTTGCACATGTTGATGCAGTGATGGAGAGATAGACTTACTTCTTGGTGCACAATTATAGTTGAACATATGGTAGACCCATGTGAGAGGTCTTGTTGCAGATCCACAGAGAGCTTGGTTGTAGTTTAGAGATGTAGTAGTTCCTAGTTATGTGAGATCTGCTGGTGGTTTGGAGGCACGGTTGTAGTGCACTCATGGAGATCTGTTTAGAGATTTGGAGGAGGAGATACTCTTAGAGAGATGCATTGTACTCTTGTGGGAAGAGTTGGTTTGTACTCTTGTTCATTATTATATATATGAGATCTCTATCTTTGGTGGACGTAGCCCATATTGGGTGAACCATGGTACATGTTATGTTATGTGTGTGTACATTGTTTTGATTTGGATTTATCTTGTTTACACTTCCACTGCTGTAGATTTTGGGGAATTGATTCCATTTTCGCATTTCATATTCCCAACAACTAGTATCAGAGATTAGTTGATCTTGGATTAGCTTTGTCGTATGATACCAACAAGTGGTATTAGTGATGGCTTTAGTTTTTAGAGCAAGGGTTTATGCTTCAGTGTTTTGTTAAGTGGTATTATTGACAGATGTATATGAGTGGGATTTTGTTTTGCATGATGTGTAAATCGCAAGAAGAGATTTAAATCTCAAGTGGAAGCTAGAAATGTGAGGTTCTTTGGAGAATACGGTGGTGATGTCAATGCAAGATGATTTGTAGTCGGAGTGCACGGGGTGACCATGGTTAATTCTGAGTGTGGTATCGTCGAGTTCTTGGGAAACTGGTTTTAAAAGAAAATCAGAGATCGAAGAAATTGAGAGATGCATGGAATGTATTTTGTTTGCTAAGGTGTCCCACTGGTTCTTAGAGGTACAAGCATGTTGGGAATGATTACATATCTAGGTTACATAGGTATGGTTTTATCTTGGTATTTCAAAGTGTTTGTATGTTGCACATGTATGTTTGGGATTGTAGATCTAGATATGAGAATGAGAGATAGAGGAGCGATTATGCATCCTTGGTGCGATTACATGCACGGGATACTTAGAGTGGCATAATATAATATCATAGAATGAAGATGGGGCTTCCATCAGAGAGGCAAGTACTTGATTGAAGATGCGGTTGAGCGTCTTGGTGTTGGTAAGGTGATGTATTTCATCTTAGTGTAGTTTTATTGCATGTATAGTTTGTTATTAAGTTTTTGTGCAAGGTTGGGTGCTTCTTGAAATGACTAGCTCGGTAAAACTATCGAATTCGGTCGAAGTAGGCACTGGTTTGGTGACCTTTGCCAATTTGTGGTGTTGTTTTCATTCCAGAAGCATTAGCATCGGTCATGGAACTAACATCGGTCACGAGAGGAGGCCGGTACTAGTCGGCAGACCGTAGTCGGTCTATATGACAACTAGTTTGTAGAGGGTTTCTTGCAGCGAGAAGAGGGCATGGATGGTTCGTGTGTCCGTATTCGAGGATTAGGTTTTGACACGGTGTGTATGGGCATAAATGGGGCAAATCAATTTAATGTTTGAATAAAAAAGATGAAGGATTTGGCTCGGTTAGTCCATTGAGACTTTAGGTCACGTATCTCTATATGGTTCATGTTTTATTTCTTTCGTTTGAAGCATACGGTATTATGTTTGGATTGTGTGCATAAGTAAAAATTTACACCATAGATATTTGGCGAACTTAACTTTTATTTATAGGATGTGTTGGAATCTTGAGGACAAGGTGTTGGATGGAAAAAAGGGGCTAAATGTTGGGTGCACGAATGTAAGGCATTGGAAGTGCGCACGACGTTACAATATGACTTAAGCGCCCGGGATTAGGACTTAGTCATTTACATTGTTAAGGCCATTTTGGAGTTAACGTAATGAGAACGCAAAGACATGTAGACTTGCGGTCCACTTGCAAGGGTATTTTGGGAACAAGTCTAAGCCAAAATCCACGCATAGTTTAGGTTAATAATAGGATTTCTACTTAGAGTTAACTATAGGAAGTCTATTCTTAGAGCACTTGAATGTTTTGCATCCTTTTTTAAATGCGCATGAATATTATTAGCATGTGGCCTATTTTGAGATAGTGCGTAGGCGGTGAAGGGAAAGTCTCCACACACACACACACACATATGTATATATGTATATATGTATTGATTTTGCACGGTTAAGGAAGTGTCAATTAATGTAGAGTTATGTTGTTGGTCTTGGCCGCACGCACGACTCATGAAGATACCTTTATAATGTATGAAGCTTTTATGTTTTAAAGTATTTAATACAATGGATCATATTGGTTGGATAATGGTGTTGAACATGACTGAAACTGGTTCTCGTATGGTAAATCTTGTTATAGTCATTATTTAGTTCATACTTTATATATTCTAAGATCTAGACCTAGTTTATGCATTGTGGACTGTTTACTGTTGGTTATGAATCTGAATGTACATATGCACTATCATGCTAACATTTTGTACAATCAACTCTAAAGAGGGACTTGGTGCCTTTGCGCACTTTAGGTGAGTGCTCAACTCAGTGAGTGATGTGTCGGAGCGCTTGTGTCATTTATAGTGAATTCTAGGTGCATCATTGGATTTGTTGTTGGGACCTCTTTCTTAGTTATTTTTCGGGATGTTGCGGTTGACCTTAGAAAGAATTGAGGAGTGAATAGTAGATGCGGAAGAAGAATACGCTCAAATATTCAACATTGGATCTGAATTTGGCCTGTGCGCGCGTGGGTTGAGCAAAATCTGTATGACTGCTTATATGAGAGTTTCCTTGTTAGTTTTCCCATAGAGCTATCAAGTGGCTAGCATTTGCTTATGCATCTAAAAGGAATTGGAGGTTTCATACACTTATTTGGATGCAAGAAGAATTTCAGGCCCTCTATGATGCTAATTGGATTTGGACGCGCGTTGTGAATACTTGGTTCCTTGGTGTTCTTAATAACTATATTTTGGAGTACTCAATATCCACTTACTTCTTGAAGGTACCTAGGAGTTTCAATTTTACGTTATCGAGGAATCATATCTATGTGGAATTCCACTAGCGATCAAGATCTTGATGGTAACCTTGAATTTGGAAGAGAAGTCGATAGCTAGCTAAACCCTACCACGCGTGGGGGCATGAGAAGGTGTAGTGAAGGATGACAGGACCTAGCGGTAGAGCGCAAAAGAGAAGAAAGTTGGCTTAATTTTAATGAGGCACGCGAGAGGGATTTAGAGAAGCAACGCAAGGTTGCATAATGGTTGAAGTTGTGGAGAGAGATGGCTCGTGAAGGATTTGGAGCTCACATAGAGGACGTGGAGCCAGAGCATCTGAAACTCCCCCATTTGGGAAAGCATGATAGGGAACCCTCATCGGCCTCTTATGAGAGCGCACTAATAGAGATGACATGGGTCATGGGTGTGCATCTGAATCTACCTAGTGACCTAGCCCTTGCGCTTGGTTTTAAAGTTTCTAAGACAACCGGTGAGTCAACAAGCTAATTTGGGTAGTAAAGTAAAAGAGGTAAAGTTGACTTATCAGTAACTTTAAGAGTAAATCAAATAGCAAGTACATTTATGTGCTGGCCAGATGTCTTCCTTGTTATTTGGAGGTCAGTTGGAGGTACCTTTTCAGGGATGTCGTCGGCACAGAACATAGGCGCGTAAACTTTGGACTTGCGTCGGGAGTAGTGCAACTTCACAGATTGTGGGAGTTTAGTTTAACACCATTGTTGGGACACAAGGAAGTGCATCCTCTGGTTCAATTCATATTACATGGGGAGGATCAGGAGGCACAAGTGGCTCGGGATCTAGGTGGATCATGGTGGATCTAGAGGTGGAGGTAACACAAGAGGTTCTAGATCTGGTGGGCATGGTCCTCACCAGCCCCAAAATATTTACATAGATATGTCACTTCATCTCCTAGAGTATAGGGGAATAGAAGATGTTGTTGAGCATGTCCATATGTGTGAGATATTGTGGCGTGTGAAAGGAATTACAACTTCAAAGTGCAAGGCTAGTTAGTTTTAACTATATTGTAGGGATGCGCACACAGCTTGTACAAGAAGTTTGACCTTGATCAGACTTGTGTGGATTATACGGCGTTACGAAATGTTTTCTTTAAAAAAAATTATATTCCTAAGTTCAAGTGAAAAGTGTAAGCGCGCTTAAGGATATCAAACATGACACTACTAAGAGTGTATGGGAATATGATTTTTGTTTCAAAACACTCTTGTCTAAACTATCTTATGATATCCATGCAAGTCAAAGCATGCACAAGTGGTTTGTCAGAGGCATGATCATGCCTTTTAGGAGGGTGCTCTCAAATAAGACTTATACAAACCCGTGCGAGGCGCTTGAAGCGACTTTGCTTGTGGCCGAGGCGATCGGGAGCATAGATCTTTGGAGTGAGCCCATTCTTGGAAGCTCATATTGTAGCAATGACAAAACAATTGGAGAAACTATAAGCCAATACAACACATGAGACACACACTAGAATTTGGTGCACAAATTGTGAAGTAGAGGGGCATACTAATGATAGTTGTACTTGCAGATCGGTGTGCTCTTTGTTATTGGATGGTGAGATATGTTGTTTATACCATGATGTAATCCGGCGCCCATTGTTGCAACACGCGATAAGGAAGAACATGTCCTCGCTACTATAAGATTTGTCGGCCCACTGACTCACAATACTAAAGATTGTAGGTTGATTGATCGAGATCCATGATGTCATTAATATTGGTGTACGGTGATTTGGAGTTGTGAATAACTCTAAGGAAAAAAGTGAGCAACATGATCATGAGCACACTTAAGGGTGTTATGATCATAATGAAGGGCACTTTGAGGGAGGTCATAGTAGAGGTCGAGGATACCGTGGTGGATTCAGAGGTTGAGGCCACGGTAGTGGACAAGGTGAGTTCCCTTGTGGAACATGTTATACATGTGGATCTCCTGACCATTACAGGCACGAGTGTGCTCACAACGTTACTTGTTCTTTTTGCAAAAATAATCATAACTATGAAGAGTGTCCAAATTTATATGAACATCTAAGAAAGAAGCACAAATAGGAGAACAAGGCGCGAGGATGGTTATAATACAATGCATCATGGAAAACCAATGGATGTCAAAGTTAGCACCGGATCTTGAGATGGTACTTATGAAGATTACTACACGTCTTGAGGAGTGTGCACGCTCTGAAACGTTATAACAAAAGCCTACCATTACTAAGGAGGAGGTTTTACATGCAAAATATCCAAACCCTACACATTAGAAGGAGGTTTATCAGGAAACCATGAAGGTACTCAGAAATCTGCAGGGTGAAATATAATGTTGAAAGGAACATTGCATGAAAGTTGGAACAGAAGAAGGCAACTGAGACTTTCTAGTTGGATGTTGATGATCTGAAGGAAGTATGCAAGATGTTGTGTCAGGAGAACATTATTCCATTACTAGGGAGTTGGTTAAAGGGAAACACTTTGTGCGTTGGTATTGAGAATGGACAATAGATTTTGCATGCTAATCTCCCTCCTCATAGCTTGGATTATGACAAGGAGATCACTCTAAATGTTGTTGTGGATGGATGAATTTTGAGAAATATTTTGATTGACATAGGCGTGGAAGTGAATGTGCTTACTTTAGATGCATGGGTTCATATGGGCTAGACCTCCATTACATCCATCTTCTAATTTATTATATATGGCAAATTGAACTAAGGCCACCCCAATTGCAGTCTTGAAGGATGCATCCATTACTATACAGGGGGCCAAGTTCACTGGGGACTTTGAGGTCTTAGCGCTTGCAGAAGTGAACAACTTCCCGACTCTACTTGGGCACCCTTGGTGTTATGCAAATAATGTTGATCTACGGTTCAATAAGGGATATATCAGTTTTGAGAACAAGGAAGAATGAGTTATTATCCCTTTGACAGACAATAAATATGCACCTTATGTTGAGCCCTTAAGTGAAGAAGATCTAAACAAAATTTATGTGCACACCATTCGAGACCTAGAAGTACTTGAGCCATCTAAGGAAGGAGTTCTCCAGTGGGATGATGCACGTTCATTAGTGATACTACAAGTATTTCTTGTGACAATTGGGCACATGACACCTATGAGATGGTTGGGCACAGGTAAGGTAAAACACAAGTTGCATGTGTAAGCGAGTTACTGCTGTGTTAGGTGGTTAGGCAACAACCCTGCCTCGGTACACTTGCAAAGGAAACCCGGCGTATTCATGTGAGGCATGGAAGTATAGTGGAAGGATCGGGTAGGAGAAGGAACATGTTAGTTTATACCTGCGCTGCAACAACAACACGTTGGTGGATAGTTCACACGGGGATAATCTCGTAGAATGGAGAGAGGTGAGAATTTCTTTATCGTGAGGTTTCTCAAAAGTAATGCACCTACTCAAATATGTGAATATCATGGTAATAATCCTATTCAGCACCATGTTCAATAGTGTGAGAGACTTTGGATAGAGGGGCGGAAGCTTTACTAGCTTCGTTGTGGGTGCACAAACATGATTTCAACTTGTGAGGCTATGTGCGCGCATGGTATGTTTATGTGGAGTTGAATAAAGAGATTGGAAATTGGCAAAACTTGACTTGGTATGATCTAGAATTTTGACTATTTCTCCACTAAACCTCCTGTGAATGAGGCATTATAGGTTACGAAGTGCATAACTATGGGAAATAGTGCAAAAGATGAAGAACTCATTCAAGAGTTACTTGGTGAATCGAGACCTAAAAGCACGTTTTTAAGAAGTAGATGAGAGATATGCAAAGCGCTTGAGTAGGCATGCCTAGAAATGGAGAAAGGAAAGATAGCCTACATGGTAGATGACGAAGAAGTGGAAAATTTGGACATAGATCGTTCAAAGGGTATGCACGAGGTCTTAGACAATGTAGATGAGAAGGCGTGTGCCTACCATGAACCTATGAAGGTGAAGAAAGTGAACATTGGAATGGATGTAAGGAATCAGAGTGGGTTAGCCCTATGGTAATCAAAATAAAGAAAGATGGAAGAATTAGGATTTGTGTGGACCACAGGGAGTTGAATGTTGCATGTGTGATTGATCATTTCCCTACACCATTCACTGAAGAAATATTGGAAGGTGTTATAGGGCGCAAAATTTACTCTTTTACAGATGGATTCTCTAGGTATCATCAAGTAAGAATTGCTAAAGAAGATCAAGAGAAGACAACTTTCACCACTGAATGGGGAAGTTTTGCATACACGGTGATGCCCTTTGGATTAAAGAAAGTGCGTATAATATTTTCGCGCATTTTTGTTCAAGCATTCAGGATTTTATTCATAAATTCTTGCATGTTTACTTGGATGGTTGGACCATGTATGGGCTTGTCAAGGATCATTGTGACAATTTGAGGTTAATGTTTAAGAGGTGCAAATAGTTAATCATCTCTTTAAATATTAGAAAGTGTGTATTTGCTACACCTTTTAGAACTCTCGCTAGGGCATATTATATCAAGGAGGGTTGGTTAGTAGATCCAAATTTAAGATTGTAATCATCTCGGGCTTGGTGGAGCCTACTAGTTAGAGTGAGGCATGTGGATTCTTGGGTCACATAGGGTATTACGTAAAAGTTATCAAAGGATATGCTAATATTGTTGTGCCCTTGGAGGAGTTACTAAGGGGTAAAGGAAAGTTTTATTGGGGAGAATCGCAACAACGTGCATTCGAAGCATTGAAGGAAAGACTTACTACGATGCCTATTCTATGTTTTCCTTCATGGAATATACCTTTTCACGTACATGTGGAAACCTCTAGCATGGGCATTGGCGTAGTTGTAGCTCGACCTAGAGAAGGTATTGTAAATCATCCTATTTTCTTTGTTAGCAGAAAGTTGACTCTTGTAGAAAAAAGTTATACAACTACGGAGTGTGAGGCTTTGTCAATGATCTACGCACTGCATAAGTTATGACAGATACTTCTTTAGCAACACCTTTTGTTTTCTATACGATCACATGACATTGAGATACTTGGTGAAAATCCCGTCTTATAGGGGCGCATATGCCGATGGGTTCTATTATTCCAGGAGTTTGACTTTATAGTGGTGGTAAAGCTAGGTAAAAGTAATTTTGGTCTAGATCATTTGTCAAGGATTCAATGGGGAGAGAACATGTAGAGTATTGAAGATCTGATGTCGGATGTGAAGTTATACGGAGTTAAACTACGTGCCCTCGAAATTAAAGGATATTACTATCTTTTTATGCACAGGTATGACACTTGAAGGAATGAAGGACTTTGAAAAGAAACAACTTGCAATTCATGCCACACCTTTTATGTTGATCAGTGGTGACTTATACAAACTAGATTGAGATGAAGTATTGCGTTGGTGTGTATTGGAGCATGAGTGAATGACAATCATGGAGGAGGCTCATGGCGGTATTACAGGTAGACACTATGCAAGTGATGCCACCATGCGTAAGAATCTACTAGCTAGTTTATGGTGGGAGACCTTGTATAAGGATTGCAAAGAATATTGTAAGGCGTGCAATCACTATCAACACCTTGGAAAACACAGGTAGATGGATGAAATGCCTTTGAGGCTTATTACTAGCGCAAAAAATTTTGAGAAGTGGGTAATTGACTTTATGGGTCCTATTTCCCTAGCCATGCGCGAAGACTAGATCATGCAACATCACCACTTGTACAAATTATCTTACAAGGTGGGGGAAAGCGTTTACACTCTACAAAGGATTGTATAATGGCTACATCGAGAAAGGTTCTTGTGGGAAAATATTCTTACAAGTATGAATGTCCTTTAAATTGGACAAATGATAGAGGCACTCATTTCCTTAATGATACCATCAGGATATAATTGGAAGAATTTATGGTTGCACACCATAAGACAACACCCTATCACCCTCAAGCAAATGTGATCACTTTGAGGCTTTCAACAAGATATTGAGCGGACTTTGATAAAAAATTGTGATGTTGGAATAAAAGCTGGGATGATAAAGTTTTGATATGCTTTGGGCATATAAAACAACCTATAAATGGTTGAATAAGGCAACACCCTTTCGGTAGTGTTTTTGCAGAGGTAGTTACGCCCATGGAGTTCATGTTACATTCTTTGCATATTATGCGCCTGACAAGAGTCCTGCAGGTGATGAGAAAGCATTGGAAGATAGAATTGGCAAGTGTATACAACTAGATGAGAGGCATGCGATAACATGATGGATTGAAGCAAGAAAAAACCAAGAAAAAAGCATGACACGACAAGCACATCGGGGGGACAACAAGCTTGGACGTTGGGTAGATGTTACTTCTTTATGATTAATTTTTTTGTGCCACCAAGGCAACCTTAAGGTGCATTGGTTGGGACCATATGTTATCACTCATATCTTTGGACTTAGGCGCTTGCCAATTAGAGGTGCTTGCGATTAGAGGCACTTGATGGAACATGGTTGCTTGGTTAATTTATCGAGAGTACGATAAAATCCCTTATTATAAATAAGCTTTCTTGGTGTTTGTAATAAGGCAATATTTCCATTTAGATTAGATTTCCATTAATGTATTTCTTTTAGATGCGTTTCCTTCATCGTCATTATGCTTTTTCAATAGTGTTATGTGTAATAAGCGAGCTTGTGCGCGAGAAGTTGGTTATAAGATAAAGTGTTTTCATGTGCAGAGGACTACACATACCGTTAGTGTGGCATGGATAAAGAAGGTTAGTTTGGTACAGAAAATAAATAAACTCACATGTGACCATAAAGGGAACAAGCTTTCAAAATTAATGAAAACTTCAAGAGATAAATTGCTCAAATTTAACACCATGTATAATGCAATGAGCACTCAATATAAAGCAAGGATGTTACAACATTAGAGACTATGTATGTTGGGTCACATTGGATAAACTACTTCGGTGTAAGGAAGCGTGGATAGAGGAGATTTGTGATAGATAAGTAGTGGCGCGCCAAAAATTTATGACTGATGCATAAAAGTTTGAGGCACAAGAGATTGGGGCGCGGGACAAAGAAGCACAAAATGCGCTCAATGGAAATTAATGTCGTGTACGGTAGTAAATGTGTTAATTAAGGAAGGGGATTTTTGAAACTTGTAATAAATCGGCGTTTGCAATGTCATTTGTTACCTTACGAGTTTGAAGAACATTGAGAAGTGCGAAGAAGAGTTGAAGACGACGAGCACTCTGTAGATTGAGTAAACCTATTCATATTCAAAGTACGTTGTTGAGCATCCAGCACAAAAGTAGGATTCAAGCGGTGGTGCATGTATGCGCAATGAGCGAGTAATTAGGGTTTTGTTTGCACGATAGCTAGGGTTTCATTTACACTTATCGGATCGAAAGGAGCAATGGCACCATAGAGGGCTCCAGCTGTGGAGAAGGAGATTGATGACCTAACTAGAAGAATGGTTGGTTGAAATATTATACCCGAAGAGGTGATTAAGGGGCGGCCATGGAAGACAAAAATAACATAGTGTAGGGTTTGAAATCAATGACTCGAACTAAGAAGTGCACGAAGGACATTGCGGTAGAATTCTACGGGAAAACTAATTGGCGGTTGGCGGATGACACTAGGGTTTTGGATGCCTCGTGAAAAGGTTACTCGACAGCATGGGGGTCATAGCAAAAATCTAATATTACCCTATTTGGGAATCCCAAGCAATTTTATCAATGGCTCATGTCGTGCGTGCATGAAGACTTTTTCTACTTCATGGGTAGGAGAATGAGGATCACCACCAAGCTAATTGAGAAGGTGAAAGGGTTGCGTGACTCGGGCTCAGAGATCGCTGGTGATTTATTAAATGATGAGGGCATTGATGCGACGAGCGCCATACATAGTATAAGAAGGCGGGCCGAGCCTTCAAAGTAACCAACATTGCATACATGGCCATTAGGGTTACAACACGCTTAGTAGGGAGAAAGTTGGGTGCCACTGAGTGGTGGAATGAGGTAAATATGTGTTGGTTACATATAGTGCACAAGATGGTAAATAAGACATACTGACATCATTGGGTACATTGCAAAAAGTGGGTGAATGAGGTGCGTGTCAGGCGAGATAAAGGTGAGGAAATAAATTTGGGACGCCATACATTGTTGATTGTATTTAATGAAATTGGTGTACCTGATGGACCAAGGGAGAACATCTAGGAGTTTCCGTTGGAAAACAAATCCCCAACAAAGAAATATGCTAAGTATACTCTGCATAGAGCTATTTCAATACATATAAGGAACACACTGAGAAGTGGTTCGGGAGGAAATTTGCAGTGAGTCGTTTAAGGGAGAATGGAACATTCTGCGTGAATTTCCCAAGGTACTAGATGGAGAAGTTGAATTTGTGGTTTACTAGCACTTCAACTTAGGGTGCTTCCATATGAAGTCTGGCGAGAAAAGATTGTGGTGTAAGTTCTTTATTCACCTTTCTTTGCAAAGGTACTTTAGCAACTCGTGAACAGATTCCATGACGCCTGCAAACTCAAGTTTGACATGGATAAAGTAGACATAGATGTTCACATTTTGTGCAAGACCTATGTATGGCCAGGTAAAGAGGCCTATGTTGAAACAATGGAGTCTGACAATGTGGACATTATGCCGAGATTTTTGTTGTAGGATGAATTGAACCGCCGCACGTGTACATCTATCTGAGGCCAAGGTTCAAGGATGACAAGGTGGTGAAGGGCATGGATATGACACTATTCGGACCTACGAAGAAGGGCTATAACAATAGGAACCTTAAGGTAAGTTGTATTAACGCCCCTACTCGGGAAGATCCAATGCCTACCGTGTTAGAGAACATCCTGGAGTAGGAGGAAACAGAAGACATCATCGACCGATTCATACAAGGATATTTCTTCGGATAAGGCATACATCTAGAGACACTTTGGCGTAGGGACTTCGCAGCTAGTAAGAAGATCACTATGCATAACTCCTTTGAAAAACGAGGAAGAAGAAAGGAGAAACCGTAGAAAATATGTACAAGTGAAGGATAGTGAGGAGGATTCCCCACTGCCTCAAGCATGAAGAATGAGGAGGCCAATCCAAGTATGGGAGAGCATAGAGTAGAGGCCACCCCTAATGTGGAAATGCAGGAGGATGAGGATATTGGAGAGTGAGTAGTCTATGAGACTATAGACCAAAGCATGAGTGTCCATGAATAGTGCTCAGGTGAAGGGGAAAACAACGTCGATGGAGACATGAAAGTCTTAGTATGCCCCGCGTCGAAGGAAGGAGAGAATGAAGAAGAAGTAGACCATAATGTGGGTGGTATTGTGCAACAGGATGTAGGCATTGTAGTATAGCAAGACGAGGGTGCATTTGTTCATGAGGACGTTGGGGAACATACATGTCGGCATGAAGATGAAGAGAAAGTAGGTACTCAGAATTTGGGCTATATGGATGACCCATCAAAAATTATTCATGCCTGCTTTCAAGGCGTTATGGCTAACAAACAATTATATGGATGGGATTGGATGGACCCAGAGATGGCAAATATGTGCACTCGCAATAAACTATCATGGAGTATGCAGACTCACATGGATGAGCCCTATTTTGATGTCTGCGAGGAGGCATGTAGTTTGAAGAAGATGAGGAAGGTGCCACATACACGCCATATGACCATCAAGCCCACACAATTTTCAGATGAACAAGTGAGCAACACATTGGTTAAAGTTTTAACATAAGTAGCACGCCGTAATATTGATAAGGCAACAACAATACATGTGTTAAATGATAACAAGGATAAAGACACAGAGTTCAAGTGACTCAACTAGGAGTGGGATAATGCAGTGTCCGAGGATTTTTTTAAAGAAGATGGTCAAAAAGATAGCGGGTGAGATCTTATAGAAGAGGCCCGATTTTCAGGGGAAGGTATCATGGGATTTTAAGTTTGAATTGCATTATCTACGCACAACAGTTCATTTGCTTTTGGAGGAAGGACCAGTATGCCTCCCTAAACAAAAGGATACTACGGAAGAGGCATCGAGGGCCATGGCTTCAATTGTAAGGAAGATATCTAGCTATGAGATTGTTTTGCAAGCCTTAAGGGATGAAATAAAGAAGACAAATTTGGTGTTGGCCATGTGTACAGTGCTTGATAACTTAGTACATGAAAGAACAAAGCGAGAGGAAAATGAAGAATAACGAGTAACAAAAGATGAAACACTTGAGCACACAAAATAAATTACCCTTGTAGAAACAAAGTGTGACACATTGGATGTTATAAGGAAACAACATATGGATCAAATCATGAGCATTGGGAACCTTATTACCACAAAGATGGATGGCATATAAGGGATGGTCTCGGGTATGGTCAACATCCTTAGAATTTTGAAGAGTGAGGGAAAAAACATAACTCTAGATGAGTTAGATGGCATCGTTGTGGACATCCTTGATAAGACAAATGTAGCACTTAAGGACTAGTATGAGTTTGAAGGAGAAATTCAAAGTGAATATCTATAATTCATTCTACCAGAGGAAGAAAAGGGTACACAATAAGATGACTTAACATATTCTTTATTCTTTATTCTTTCATTCATTAACCTATATTCTTTGGAAATACAAGGTGATTTCCGTTGTAGGGATGGAAATCTATTTTAGTGTGGGGTAATGTTGGATGGACAAAAAGGGGCTAAGTGTTGGGTGCGTGAATGTAGTAGGGGCTGGAAGAGAGCGCTTGATCTTTATAATATGACATAAGCGCCCAAGATCGGGACACAATTGTTTCTATTGTTAAGGCTATTTTTGGAGTTAGCATGTTGAGCACACAAAGACATGAAGACTTGCGGTCCATGCAAGGGTATTTTGGGAACAAGCATTAGTCGAGAACCATGCATAGTTTAGGCTAATAATAGGATTTATACTCAGAGTTAACTATAGGAAGTCTTTTGTTAGAGCACTTGCATGTTTTGCATCCTTTTGTAAAAGCACGTGTCTATTATTAGCATGTGGCCTATTTTGAGATAGTGCATGAGTGGTGAAGGGCAAGTCCCCCCCCCACACACATATGTATGTATTGATTTGCATGGTTAAGGAAGTGTTAATTAATGTAGAGTTATATTGTTGATCTTGATGCTCGCACGACTCATGAAGATACCTTTATAATGTATGAAGCTTCTGTGTTTTACAATATTTAATACAATGGATCATATTGGATGGATAATGGTGTTGAACATGACTAAAACTGGTTCTTGTGTGGTAAATCTTGTTATAGTCATTGTTTAGTTCATCCTTTATATATTCTAAGATCTAGACCTAGTTTATGCACTATGGAGTGTTTACTGTTGGTATGAATCTAAATATACATATGCATTATCATGCTAACATTATGTGCAAGAAAATCTAAAGAGGGACTTTGTGCCTTTGCATACTTTGGGTGAGTTCTTAGGTCGGGGTGAGTGATGTGTCGGGCGCCTAGGTCATTTACTGGTGAATTCTAGGCCGCATCACAAGGGAATCTAGTCTAAGGATGAGATCCTTATTGAAAAGTAATGTTTAGACAACATTACGAGTAACAAAAGATGTTGAGTACATGGATGAAAGAAGGTGATTCACCTATTTCACAAGAAGTCCAAACTTCGTGATGTAGAAGTTTTATTTGTTAAGGCGGGAATCAAGTTTATACTTCTTTCATCTGGTTTTATTTCTCACTAATATATATATTGGAGCTTTTGAACTTGTTATTAAAATCGGTGCAAGGGAGTTCATGTTGAGTGGGAACAAGCCATGGTTGTTGGTATTGCAAGTTGGACACATATGCATGTGCGAAGTGAGAGGAGGATGTTACTATTCAGAGTAGCATGAGGCACAAGTGGTTTTGGAGGACATCATGGCTTTTCAGGTATTTTTGATTTCATTGCATGGTGATGTCACTTGGTTTTATTTTGTGGTGCTTGGATATCCTTTGGGATGGCAATTGATGGTTGATTCAGCTGGGTGAAGAAGAGAAAGCAGGTTTTAGTGTTTGAAGGGTTAAGAAGGAAAATCTATTTGTTACAGGTTTGACAACAATGTATATTTACCATTTATGGATGGTACCCTTTGTTTGCTTTCATCTTGGTTGGTGTGCAAAGTATGTTGATGACATGTTTGTTGGTATTTTCACTTGTTGTTAGTAACATGGTTGTTTGTTGTTGACATTGATGAGCATAGGATTTATATTTGGCTTTGGAGTTAGTCGGTGGTAGACTTGGAGCTTCTAGAGAGCTTGGTGATATGGATGAATGTACATGGTGAGTTTGTACATATGGATAGATTTTGTTTTGTGAGTCTATGATGATGTAGATTTTTTTTTCACATGGATGCCTATGAGCATGGTTGAGATGCGTATGAACATGGTTTAGATGCCTTGAGCATGAGTAGGGGATGTTTGTATTTCCTCTTGTTACTATGTTACTCCATGATAGATATTCTACAGATGGTTGTCTTGGACATGTAAGTTATTTATGCAGGGTTAGATTTGCAGATTGCAAGTGTTTGGATTCTTTGAGTTATGCAAGTGTTGTGGATGCATCCACTGGTTACATGTAGTACTCATTTGGGTTGTGTAAACCCAGGATCTATTTTTGCTTTCACATATTCCACTTTGACTTGTCTTTGGTGAATTACATTAGTGGTAGCATGAAGACATGGATAGATGGTTGGATAACATGGTTGGAGAACATGGTTGGATGACTATGGTTGCGATAGAAGCTCAGTACTTTAGTTTGAGTGGGAGATCTTACAGGTGTGTTAGTCATGATGGCTTGATTGCATGAGAGGCTTGGTGTTATGATTCAATGTAAGCTTGATATATTGATAGCTTGGGTATCACGAATCAATAGTAGTTTCATGTAGGTATATGGCAAGTCATGGTTTGTTATCTTCTTGGTTTTTAGAAGATGGTTTAATCTTCCTGATTACTTGAGATATTTGTTGAAGGAAAGAATAAATGGTCTTCACATGGTATGTAGAGAACGGTGATGTACAGTGCAAGTACAAAGGTTTAACATTTTATCTCCAAGTGGGAGATTGTTGAGTTGTGAAGCTAGATTGTTTCATAATGAGCATGCATTATAGGTGGTTGGTTTACATAGTAATCGGCGTCGGTTGATTAACCGTCATTGGTTAACAAATTAACCACCACTTTGTTCAACACATTAACTACCATCATTCACAGATTAACCGCCATCGCTTAGGGAGGCGACATCGGTTTCTGTGCGTGGAAGTTTATATTTAACTCATGAGAATTAGATCTAACTTTAGTTATAAAGTGAATCTAAAGGTTGTAAATGCATAGCTAAGTTGACCTAAGTTTGTATATACATATATAAGCATGAAAGCTAGGGTTAGAAGGTTAATTAAGAGAAGGATTGAGTTAGATCCTTGATTCTCCTAGATTGAGAGGATGAAGAATAAGAGAAAGAAAGAACAGGTTACATGAAGATAGAACTTGCGTGGAGAGAAACTAGACGAGAAGGAAATAACAGCAGTAAAACTATGGCAAGTACATCTCAATGGTGAGAAGAGGGTATCATATTCTACTACATTTCCTTTATATAGTTATTGTCTCATTGTAATGTCTTGCATAATATGCAAATGACATAAAGTTTCTTCTTGTAGATCCACATGTTGGTGAGATCTTGTATTGTAGATCCATGAGATCATGATGTATTGTTGATCCATGTAGATCTAGTATTATATTGTTAGATCCATATGTTATTGTGAGATCTTGTATTCATAGATCCAAGAGATCATGTTGTATTGATGATTCATGTTGATGTAGATATTGTCGAGGAGGTTGTATTCATGTTTGCACAGGTTGATGCGGTGATGGAGAGATAGACTTGCTTGGTGCACGATTATAGTTGCACATATGGTAGACCCATGTGAGAGGTCTTGTTACAGATCCAAAAAGAGCTTGGTTGCAATTCGGAGATGCGGTAGTTCTTGGTTATGTGAGATCTGCTAGTGGTTTGGAGGCATGAGTGTAGTGAAATCATGGAGATCCATTTATAGATACGGAGGAGGAGATCTTTTTAGAGAGATGCATTATACTATTATGGGAAGAGTTGGTTTGTACTCTTGTTCATTATTATATATATGAGATCTCTATCTTTGGTGGACGTAGCCCATATTGGGTGAACCACGATACATCTTGTGTTATGTGTGTGTACATTGTTTTGATTTGGATTTATCTTGTTTACACTTACACTGGTGTAGAGTTTGGGGAATTGATTCCATTTATGCATTTCATATTCCCAACAAGGTATGGATCCACTTCTAGGAATAATGGCCATGAGGGAAACCCCAAAATAATTTCTTGATGGTCTCATCCTAGTTTCATGCAAGGCAAGTGGGATTTAAAACCCCATATACTTCTATGTATCACGATTGACAAAACCTCGTAAAGAATTCACAAAATAAAATGCACTTTTTTGAGTTGGATGATGGCTTTCCGTAGATTTGTAAAATTCATAGCCTAGGTAAAATCTAGAGACCTTAACTACTAGTGGTGATTGAGGGTTTATATCTAGAGAAGTTAAGGGGAAAGATGATGATAACTAGGAAAATGTTTGCACTAGTAGAAGGGGGTTTAAATTGGCGAGTTTTGATCTTCGTACCAAGGAAATCTAGAGAAAATATCAACTTCATGGAGGTACTCCTCATGTATGGCATTCTCGAATCTCATAAATAGAATTAACATCATCACTTTTAGGTTGAAATTTGTCTTTCGATGTGTTCCGAGGCAACTAGTTTTTAGCACTTCCCAAAATATGTCACAAAAAGTTCTAATTCCTTCTTAGAAAATCCTAAATCTTAATCTATGGAACCACATAAAATGGGACACTACAAAAGATAAGAACATGGGACCAACAAAGAGAGTGATAATTAAGAGATAAACTACTCATAAATCCATCCCTAGTCTATATGAGATAAACTAGGTTTGAGAATTTCCCAAGCTTTCTAGATTATTTTAGCCACAAACATTCCACCAATTTTAACTAGCATAAGGATGATAAGAATGGAATGAAGCCATGTACAATTCCAAGATTTCTTCTTTGAGAGGAGAACCCTAAGAGATGCAATTTCTTAAGATACTTTTCTATGCCTTACTACTCTTCTATACCTTTGACCATCCACTTAACACTTAGGGCATGGCCTCTTGTAGCAATATGTCGGTGAGTCTAACCCCTCAAGTTCCTTAGGTATATAAAAATTTCCCAAGAGAATCTATGTAAGTATTTACTCCCTAAAAATTTCCCATTTAAAATCCCTCAAAAGAATCTCTAACTTGGCATAAGTAGGTTTGGAGGTTGCCTAAAAGATAAAATAAACATGAGTGATAATTTTTGGCATTAACTATATGGTGTTATTTGTTTATTATGTTATTTTATTTTGGTTAGAGTTTGATGCACGCAGAGGTGGATATGATAAATTAAAAATAAATTAATTAACACATGTAATTACAAATTTGAAGTGGGTATATGAATTCAACTTATATATAATAACATAGATAACACAAGATGACGTAGAACACAAATTTCCCTACACTAACTTGGTTTTCTTCATATATCTCAATAATCGAATACAATGTTCGTATTCTACAAAGAACAATGAATGCATATACTGCTAATTCTAACTTGAGATTGTACTTCTACTTTGTCATACATGTAACGCCCGATTTTACACACACAAAAACAATGTAATTATGCGAATATTTTTTTTTTACTTACATTGCTCACTACACAACACAACAAGGGCTCCAAATATAGAATACTCAAGGATGCATACGACACTTACAAGTCATCGACTCACATAGACACATGACAACACCATAGACATGTCGATGCCACACTTTTCCCAATAAATGAATACTAGCAATGACCCAACCACAAGAAAAGGACTCAAGGATGGGCAAACCCACAACACATCTTTTCTTTAATTGCATCTTAGTTACGATTAACATTCCAAGAACATTATTGTGCAAGGATAATTTTCTCGTTTGTCCACCTAAAGATTCTTTTAAATTATAGTTCGACCATTTTAAGTTGGCTTCTTATCCTTTACAAAAATTTCCATAACTTACATACTTATTTGGCATAATTCAAATGCATATAAAGTACTTAATTATCTTGTTCTTATATTAAGAATATTCTTCTCGAACGTTCAATCAAAGTCTACCTTTTACCCTTACAACTCAAGTGGATCTGACTTGATGTCCATATAGCAATATTAAGATTTAAGGGAGATTTATATACAAGATAGATTTTTCCCAAAAACATTCTTCGATCACGGAAAAGTTATTTCCCTACCATAGTTATTCTAATTCAATGACTTGTGGAATTTCATTTATATATATATATATATATATATATATATTTTTTTTCTCGAATTTTGACCACACCAAGGAAATTCATATTCTTTGTAACTCATGAAAATGTTGAATTAAGTTATAAGGACTCCAAGAGTGGCATTATTCCTAACCTCAAATCTCATTTTTACTCTTTTATGCTTTACGTTTTCATCGCATTAAGGTCTCATTAATACCATCGCTTTAAAACAAAAGAGTTACGAAAGTACTTGTCTGACATCTTAAAGAAGTACATGGTTAGAAGCATTATAAACTACACATGAACCACGAGTGATTTGTGTTCAAGGTAAGGTCAATTGTTTCTGCATTTCACGATTCCACATGTGAAATATTATTTATTCCTTAATGTCATAAAAGGACATAATAAGGTTTTACAGAACACGGTTTCGGTTTCTTGGGTTCTCTTGGTCAACATCTTTGAAATAAATTTTGTTTTAAAAGAGTTACTTATAATTTTCTACCCACATGTTAACCTCCAAATCAACTAAGGTTTAGTTTAATTCCAATTTTCACTCAGGGCTTTAATCCCTATTATAGATTAGATTAAGGTTAAAACATATTTACCCTATAAACCCTTCATGAGAGATCAAGGAACTATATTGTCACAAGCCAAAGATAAGACATTTAGTTGTGAGGGACTAAAGAGTTCACTAACAAGAATGCAAGACATAGAACAACTATATCCCAATCTCCATTTATGTCGTTTGAATCCAACAAGGATTTCATTCGATGAAGAAATTTAATTTTAAATCTATCTTCGGAAGACAAGGTAGTCCACTAGGATATGAAGGAGGAGTTAGCTCTACATACTCCAAATAAAGTTTGATTGTGTCACTCCTATCTGTCAGGTTTATGACAATGTCACTAAACATACCGACAAAGATGATAAACCCATTCTTGGGCTCTTGTTTACCCAAACTAGGAGGTTCCATCGAGTGCAGAGTTTAAGTTCATTCTATGGTTTTCAATGTCTTCTATGGTAAAAGTATCACACATGAAGACATGTTATGCTCTAGATATTATACAAGGGTTGAGTATTTTGATTAAATCTCTTTATTACATTTACAAAGTAAGAATGCACAAGATGATTCATTAATCATTTATTGAACATTGAATATGCACTACAAGATATTACTTCAATTTCATTTACCTTATATATATCAAACCTTTTTTTACCATATGTACTATGAATCAAATTGAACCTATGATTAAATACACATTTCCTAGATATCCCTAAAAACTAGCATCTCATACATATAAGAAAATCATCAAATATAACCTTTCAGTAACATGAGACTACATTATACATATATTCATTTAACAATGAACTCGTATAAATTACAATGATAATTAATGAATTACACATCACCTTTTCACCTTCATTTTTGCATCCTACAAACACACGTGAGCATGAAATCAACAATAAATTACTGGCAAGGCATCCACCCTAATCTAACATAATTAACATTTTTAGTTTCCCATTTACATACAATAATAATTACAATTTGCAATCAAAAGAAAAGGTTTAGAGACATGTATTCATTACATTTCATTTCACTTCATTTCATAACCTAGGAGAGAGAGAAAGAGAAGGGAAGAGAGAGAAAACACCATTTTTTCAAAAGTTCCATTTCAAACAACAAGTTACATTATAGAGTTTTTAAACAGTTATTTACATGTGTTAAAAGTTTCCACGGTGGTTTGGCAACCCGACGAGGGTCCCACAACTTTCTATTTTTACATTTTCTTGCTAACTACAAAAACGTTCAAATCAGGCTTGGAGGCTAAGAAACCACTTTCAAACGTGGTCTTCCGATGAGCAAACACACCACGATTAAATTTATACGTGTCCACTTATATACCAAGAGTTCATAGGAACTGACAAAATTTGGAACTAGCGAATGGTTTACGTTTGGCGGCTAGTTTTCTCGGGGCCATCGGTCGTAGTTGACCCAATTGCAAATGAACAAAAGTTAGCTCAAGGGCTCAGAAAACCACATCAAAAATTGACGTTTGATGGATGAACACGCAACGAGAAACTTCCTACAAATTTCCCTATATAAGGAGAATTCAACAGAGTCGACGGAACTCAGAACTAGAAAATAGTCTTCAAACAATCGACAAGTTTTCGATTCCACCGGGTCTGGTGGTTCGATTTGACCTAGTCAAACTGCAACCAGAGGCCTACAAAATGCCATTGTCAAACTATCCAGAAAAGTGTTTTTCCCTAAACTAAAAGTTCCATGCAATTGTCTAGTAAAAACACTAGAGGTTTACGAAGACGGATAATAATTTCTCTATCCAGGTTTCAAATGGCGGTTCAAAACGAAAGCCAACTTTATAGTTTTAGTAGCTTCTTACAACTACAAAATAGTGTAACATTGCTCCCAGTATGGCATAAAAAATATCTCAAATGTTCATTCGGGGTCAAACCAAAGGTTAAGGTGACTCCTCACATAACCAGGTACACGAATGAAGCTTAACATCTCATTTTCGGAGTTACGAAGGGTACTTAACGAGTCTCCGAAAAATGCAAAATTATCTATTTAAACAAGGAGATGGTCAACATTTTTACTGGGAAGTCAATTTTGTCTTGTCGATAAAACAATATTGTAGTGATCTAGTTGGGTAGGAAGTTTTCTAAATCACCTCAGAATGAGGGTGGAAGTTCATGGTTTAATGCAAAAGAGTTATTTTGATTTCATGAGTTACGACACGACATTTCATTGTTTTGCAACGAGTTAATATAAAATAATTAAATGTATTATAACCCTAATATTTTAAAATTCTATTAAGTTGCAAATGAAAACTAAAGCACGAGAGTTATGAAAGATAAGGGAGATGAACCATGCCTGGGAACGAAGCCAGTCGAAACCACGGATTTGGTTCAACATCTCCCTTAAGCATTTTGTTGAACAGATCATGAGCATCCGCAATATTACCATTTTGCCTTTGCTCAAAATCCTCAAGCTTTCCCAACGAACCCATTTAGCACCGAACCAACAATAAGACCACATGTTTAAATGGCATTGGACAATAAGGTTTGGAGCTCCCTCAAGATAGCCAGATGACTAAGATGTCCATACATACCCGCATACTGATATGTTTGGGTATATTCCATATGACCACACCTCCCGAGGAATTTGTAAATACAACATCTAACAAAATTTTCCTCAATCTTTTATGCTTTCTTTGGAAGTTCATCCCTATCCAGAACTCGCATTTGGCACAGGCCGAGAAAGCAGGCAAAGGAAAGTCAAATTTCCATTATGTTTTGATGGATGTCTACCTGTACTAAGCCCACATTTTACACAGGTAGGGAGGTTACCTGAAGGTTTCTAAACCTTTTCAACAAACCCAATCGTGTAAATCCCATATCTTTGCAGTCAATGAAGCCATGTTTCTTTCAAGAATTTTGGTCTATTAGAAATGGCGGACACCAACTCCCAGTTTACTCACCCATGTTAGCCAGGGAACCTGCAATACAACATTTGATAAAATTATTCTATCTCAGTGCAGGCTAGGAGGGAGTTGGAAAAGGGAAGGAGGCTCTTACACCTGCAAATGCTTTTTCTTGAAAGTTACTAAGGCCTTTTGAAAAGACAAAAACACATTTTCTAAAATCCCCTGCAGTTGGTGTAGTCCACGACACCACATTTAGTTCAGAAATCAGTCAAACAGTTCACATGCCGAGCATATGCCTCCACGTTTTGCATGCATGAATGTACAAGCCATTTCAACTACAACACCTGACAAACACTTAACCACAGGCACATAGCAGGGGGAAAAAAATGGGCAAGAGTAACTGGTCAGGTTGGGGATCTGAATGTTGCATATGCAAGACTGTGTGACTGTCTTATGAGGAAAACCCATGTCTTCCATGCGCAGCCGCACCAGTTGCAAGTCGTGGATCCTCCCCAAAGTAAACACTTCATTCACGAATAGAATTCAACTGCCCTTCTTGGCTGCAACTAACCAAAGACTGCTAATTTTGTAAAATTATTTGGGTTCCACGTGACAAAAAAGGAAAAAAGGGACAAATCTTGGAGTGACAAGAGTGGAACAACAGGAAAAAGGCACTTCCAATGTAATTATCATCCCCACAATCTTCTCCATTCACCACACAACATTCAAATGCAAAGTGATCAAGTTAGAGATTTGTTTTATTACATAGTGAAATGTGCATCTATCTTGAGAGGAAACTGTGTCCCTTCCATTTTTGCCATCAGCTGTAAGTATCCATTTTCTTCTAACTTTACAACATGAGCCAGGGTTTGCGTGGTCAGAGCCTCTGTATCTTGAATAAAGCACTTGGATTATTCTACAAGGAAAATGGCTTGTCTGAATGTCTTGGATCCCAAATAAAGTGCTTAAAATATTGTGCAATGAGAATGACAGGCTACAGGTTGCATAGGATGCCAATGTCGTTGTCCGAGAGCCCATGTTCCATCCCATCAATCCCCTCATCCTTGCTAGCACGCATCCACACTTTATTTTCAATTTTTTTGTTTTTAAAAAAAAAAGTTATGTCCTGGTCGGCACTACAATACACATATTGTCATGTACTTCGTTTACTCACACTTACTCAATTACACACACGCACGCACATGCGCATGCGCACACACACCCCCCTTACATAAACTCTACATATCAAATGTAGACATGTAAAATGTCAAGATAATTAATAAATAAATAAAATACCTATCAAACATTATTAATTCCTAACATATATTGCCCCCCCTCCCGCCCCCATTACTAATTCATCATTCCACAATTCCCATCTTGACCCTATAATAATGAATCACAAGATTAATTGCTACTAACCCCTTTCCTAATTCCCCACTAACCTCATTTAACATTTCTAGAAATTTAAAATTCCTATCTACCTACCCACCTACTCTACACCTATCCTACAACTAGCCTCTCCATGTAATCACATCATTAACTCCTAATTAAACCTAAACTAATCAATCCAACCTCCTCTATTTCTAGAAGCTTCTAATTCTAGAAGCCTCTCTAACTTTCTACTCTTCTCCATTGAATTTTAAATTCAATGGATATTTCTCCATAATTCTAGAATTTTCTAATTCTAGAATTAATCCCACCTCCTCTATTTCTAGAAGCTTCTAATTCTAGAAGCCTCTCTAACTTTCTACTCTTCTCCATTGAATTTTAAATTCAATGGATATTTCTCCATAATTATATAATTAATCCCACCTCCTCTATTTCTATAACTCTTTCTAAATTTCTACTCTTCTCCATTGAATTTTAAATTCAATGGATATTTCTCCATATTTCTATAATTAATCCCACCTCCTCTATTTATAGAAGCCTCTCTAAATTTCTACTCTTCTCCATTGAATTTTAAATTCAATGGATATTTCTCCATATTTATAGAATTTTATAATTCTATAATTAATCTTAACTCCTCTATTTCTAGAAGCTTCCAATTTTAGAAGCCTCTCAACCTTTCTACGCTTCTCCATTGAATTTTAAATTCAATAGATATTTCTCCATGATTCTAGAATTTTCTAATTCTAAAATTATCTATACTCTTTTATCTTCTCATTCAATACTAACCATTGATCTTCCATCTACTTGGAAATATCCTAGCCCTCCATTTATTCTTCCAAAACTATAAATTGACATGCCACCCTCCATGGAAACCATCCTTAAGAATCCTTAGAAATCCTAAATCCTTCAAAAAATACTTGAAAAAAATCCTTAGAAATCATAATGAAGTACTACTAAAATTCCTACAAAGCTCTCTAATATCCATTTACATATTTATCAAGAATTCATAAGCAATATTCAATCCACAAAGGGGAAGGGTTGTTCGTTTACATCCACAAATTTGAAGAAAACAATTATATCTAATCATCATGAGCACAACTACAACATCAAGGGAGGTTGTTCATTGGTAAGTTATAGGTATTGCTTCTATCTCCCTTTCATCTTTTCTCAATATGAGGTAGTGTTTAAGAGCATTATTTTTAAGAAATCACTTTGGTTTTGGTTTCTAGTTTGCACATATATCTAATCATATTTTGACATTTACATTCTAGCGCCCACTATGGGGCTTTGCCCCAATATTTAGCTTGATTTAAGTTAAATACATTGAGAAACATAGACTGTGTAAGAATATTTGATATTGTTTTTGTTTACTTGTATATACTCCCCTTGTGTGCTTGTTATATCCGAAGGTGAAATCACATATGCTCTATTTTCACGTCTTAGGATGATCTTGAGGATCAAAAGCAGCTAACCTCCCCCATTTTTCATTTATTGGGGTAGCGTGACATGGAAGTGACATCCAAACACTTACCATAGTCTTAGGAGTCTCATGACCATGGGCTTCACCTCCACACACGTAGACACGCCCCTTGTTCCGGCACAATATATAAATCCTTGGAGTTCTATCGTTATTAGATAAATGCTCGTTTATTTTAGGAGCAATATGAAGTGAGGGACTTCCGTGCCCCAATACCCAAGCCTTAGACAACATCCTTGTAACATAGAATTGGGCCCCATGTACCGCGAGGTATATGGGATGCCCTAACGAGCTTGTACATCCTAGTCTAGGAAACCTTTTGCCGCATATCAAACCATAGTGTGAGGAGGTCACACTCCAAAGACTACTCGCTGAAGCTGACACCACATTGACACATAGGTGGAGAGCTAGATTGTGGCACCATCGTCGGTGTGTGGTATTAAAAGTGGGCTATAGTTTGGTTGCAATCCTACTTGACTAGTTAGGTTGTGCTTGCATGATTGTGATTGCTTGAGTGTTTGTCGATACTAGTACACAACCCCACACTAGTCCCCTTTCATCATACCATCCTATACACTCATCATTCATCCCTTTGACCACACCATTTGACTTCGATTTGACTATTACCCACATCACCTTTGACCATCATACTTTTGTCACTTTGACTATTCCCATACATCTTTTACCATACATCTTTGACCATACTCTTGTCATACATCATTCATCTCCTTCACACCTTCCTTTTAATATAAAAATAAAACAACAATAAACATTTCCACATAATCAATAAACTTTATAAACACAAAAGACATTCACATACATCCCCCATTTCATGAACACATCTAAAATTCACTTACACATCCCTTACTTGTTACATTATATATAACACCATACCACATTGTATATAAACCACCTTTGCATCTACATCACACTTCACCTATCACTCATACATCCTCTCTTATTCCTTTAAATCTTCTTACATTTCATACAAATTATCATTACCCGCACTTAATCACACATCCCCACTTTATATATTATTATCGGTTAATTTTGACTTTGCAAAATTAATAATCATGAAAATTTTGAAAAATTTCAAAAGTATTCTTTTGCGTGTTTTATCACCCTCGTCACGATCATCTCATTCTTGTGATCGTTTTGGTCTTCGTTTCGTTCATTTCGGGTGAGAACTCCTCCCGCCAAGTCATAAACTGCGTTAATAATTAATTAATTAATATTTAATTAATTTATTACCCTTTATTTGATAAAATAAATTTTATTAATTTTTGGGGTTTTTAATTAAATAAATATTAATATAATTTAAAAATCAATCAACAAGTTGTATTTTTATTGTGGGAAAATTAAGCTTCCGCTTCCAATTGTCGAGGATGCCAAATTGGCTTCCCGTACCCAGATTTCCCCTTTCCTGGCAAATACTTCTTATTTCCCTGCTTGTGGGATTTCTTCTACTGATTGCCAATCCAACCGGTTGGCAAATGGGCAAAAATCTCCCGATCTCCCACATGGGGAAATAGGGTGGGGATTATTAGCTCGCTTGCCATTTCCATTGGCAAATGGTTATCTTTTTCCCATTTTCCCCTGGAAATTAATGCCACTACCCAAAGGAAAAGGAAATTGGTTATTTCAACGGGAAGGGGAAATAGTTACGGGGAAGCTTCTTTAATTCCCATAACCATTTCCCCATGAAACTAGTTGGAAGAAGTTTTGTTTCTTATTTCTTTTAGGGGAACGAGAGTAATTGAATTTTCAGTGAAGGGAAAGAAATATAGCCACGATAGTAAAGGAAACCAACACAGGCCATAATCCATGCATACTGAGGATAAAATATTTCACCTACGTAGAAGCAAGCAAGCTATACACGTTTTCAACACAAGATCCACGCAAGGGTGAAGGCCCAACAAAGCTATAGATCCACACGCCTGAAGAAGAATAGCAGTGCATGCACGTGGGGAAGAAATACCAAAGCTATCCATCACACATTGTTTTCAAGATTCACGCATTAATCAACAAGAAAATAAAAAAGAAAATGTTTTGAGTTTTCCATGCAAAGAACCCACATTACCTTGGAAGAAACCCACGTTGAAGCAACAATAATCTACACTGAAATGTAAGGGAGATTAGTCCAAAACAAAGCAGGAACAAATCAACAACACATTTTCCAAGAAGAGTTTCCATGTAGCAAGGAATATTACTATGCAACCATAGAGGAAAAATTCAATGCATGTTTTGGAATAAATAAAAACAGTCAAACAAAACAAAGTTTCTCATGCATCCATTCCCACGCTTGATGATTGGGAAGAAGGAAGAACTCAACAAAAGAATAGCGAGTCCACACATTTATCCCAAAAAGGGCATGCATTGGTAAGATTAAGGTATAATTAAAAAAAAATCAATGCATTCATTAAAATCTCCATGCATTAATTGAAATCTCCACGCATTTATGTTTTAAAAAGAGCCCACACATTCAAAAATCGAGTCTTCCGATCCAAAGGCCAACATAACCACGTAGTATCATAACATAGGAGTCCATCCATGCCCGAGAGGCAAGAAAGTGTCACGTCTCAGACAGTTAATAAGAAGACTAAGGAAATAACAGCCAATGTTTGGTAAAAGTCCAAGTTTCATGCAAAGTTGAAACCAAACGGTGTTCACACAGAGGCTTTTGGTGAATAAACTTCACGGGAGAATTTAATAAAAAATATATTAAAATTAATCCAACGCGAAGTCATTAAATCTGGAGATTTTAATTAAAAAATAAATATTGTTGTTATTGCCAGATTTGGAACTCGAGCTTAGTCTTGATATGTTTGTAATTCGAGCTTAGTCTTGATATTTTTCTCGTGTTAGTTTTATTTAAAAAAATTGTAACCCGAGATCAATTATTATTATTATTTAAAAAAATAGTAATAATAATAGAAATTAAAATGATTTATATTCCTCTTGCATTAATTTGTTCGAGACTTAGACCTAACACCGTTACATTGTTTTGTGTGCCTAAGTCATTTTTCTATAAAATTCATAATGGCCGAAAAATCCAATAAATTTGTAGGAAAATCGAGGAAGCCAGTGGAGAAATCAAATAAGTCCGCACTCAAGTACAAATTCCAAGGAATCATCCCTCCCAGTTCTATCAAGTCTGCATATGACAATATCACCGATACAAATCTTGGTCACATCAATGTGCAATAGTTTTGTGATCGGGTGAAAGTTGAAGGCAAAACCATATTCTCATATAGGCTCTACCATAGCGGTCTACCCCAAGCAACAACATTTCCAATCTCAGTGCAATGCCGGAGCTGGTTATCGCTTGTATAGAGCATTATGATCCCGAGAGATAAGGAATTTATAAAGATAATCGCGATCCTTTCCTCTTAATCACACCAGAGCACATTGAGGAATTTCTCAACATACCTGACTTCCCTGAGAATGTTGACATCACTCAAAATTCAACACAATAATTTTGGGATGAAGAACCCCTCAGGTGGAGCAAGATGGTTAATAACAACTGGTTAGTGACCAAGAGGCCTCGAGTTGACCGACTTCCTAAGGATCTGTCGTGTTGAGTTCGTGGAGGAAATCGGGGACATGATCACTCTCCTGAGTCAAGTCTTGTCTACCCTCTGTCAGGATTTTCCACCCATGGATGTATCAATTTATCTGTATCATCCTTGCTAAGAGAAATTTTGTAGATTGGGCAACTGTACAATGGAAAAGTGACAAGAAAGCATGGGAATCTACAAGTACCCTTTCCTCGTACCCGACTTCCCGAGGTCGTGTCGAGACAACCAGTGAATGTTGAATGTGAATGGATATATATGAGCTAATCGGGTAATCTTAAATCCTCAATACGCAATAACGGAATCTGTGAATCTAAGGCGAAGAAGGCCCTCCTAACCTGGATTGGTGTGATGGCTCGTTCGGATATAATGGTTGCTCGAGGCTCCAATCGATGTCGAGCTCTGCCGAGATCCTATTTCTTGGTTGTTGGATACGTGGGAAGTGACCTGTGGGAGCTTCGTATATATCTCCATAACAAGGTCATAAAATGGTGATAGGTGGTTTAGTGGATGCGTAGTGAACTATGGACGGTTTTCTGGTCTAGCCCAGAAAATATTAGATTGATTAGCTTCTATATTTAATACGTAGAACGTACTTATAATATACGGCGGGAGTGGTGAAGATGTAAACACCAAAGCGTTCAAAGTCGATGTCAATACTTTACTAATTTGTAGGCTTGTTGGGTTGTAGGAATTGGGGATCACAACCGTGAGTTTACGGTTGTTGTTGACCTGTTATGGTCATGTGAAGAATCAATCCCTTCTTCCGACTATCTAGTAATCGTATGCCTTTTCAGCTTCTACGTTTAGAACTAGAAGTTGTATGATTTTCTCGAGTACCTAACAGGTGTTCTGGAAACTTGGATACGTAAGCTAGTGTCTATATCAACGAGGAGGTATCCTGCATTAGGCTATGGAACCAAAGGATCAAGACCGGATGTTTGTTCTCGTTCAAACCCTTGCATAGTCATTCAGGTGTTTTATCAAGGCAATCTATAATTCAGATGGTTTGACCAGAATGTGTAAGCTTTGTCGTCTTCGATATTTAATCCTCTCAGTTGTTCACTAATTACTTGTAAGTTTTTTGTGGCTCGAAAGACCTGTATCCTAAGGTCCTGATCTATATCAGCTAAAGTCATGGGTAGATTTGGCTGAGGTACTATGGGTTCAAATATATACACTCTAGGCTCTCTAGGTCCTGTGATTGTCATACAAAGATGATTCAACCTCTAACTAACATTAAATAAACTGATTACAAAAGAGGTATTTACACTATGCAAGCATCTTGCTATTTTTGTATTTTTCAATGACGTATTTTAATGAAATTGAAGAGCAACTACTCTAGTATTTTTATAAAATGGACAACTAATCTAGAAACAACATGAAAACAAACAAAGTAGTCTGGTATGGATATTCGCCAGTGTAATTGTGATATTATACTAAATATCTAACTAAATATATTAAATTAAAAGACTCTCAATTATACCTTAGAAGTGAGGAATGAATCACAGTTTCTCAGAAACTATCAATCCCCACCGCTTCGACGATATTGAGAACAAGCTTTATTTGAAATAAAATAATTCACTACTATATTTGATATGTTGTAACTAGAAATTTGATAGCTCAAACCTGGTGTTGTGAATAGTGATAAATCTAGTTGTGTTGGATTTCGTCCCCTCGGTGTGATCTCCTCATTCCTTTGTGTCCTCGTGAATCCGAGAGAAAGTGTGTATATGATAGTATCAATAGAAGATAAAGCAATCGAACAATGGCAACTTTGGATATAGATCGAATATAATGCGAGTAGGAGAGGGATAACGCAAGTGAACAGAGCTTGACTATGCAATTCCTAGCGGGATTTATCGTAGGAATACAACACAAGTGTATCGAGAGTTTCGAAATTATCCTTGTGACAAAATAAAACCTGCAACTTTAATGGATTTTAATCTAGAAATGAAGTTACTCTATGTATGAACCGATTGTATGTAGAAGAACAATGAAACAAGACTTGAAACAAGAAGATGATATGACCTCCAAAGTGCAACAATGGAAGTAAAACACTGAAACTAACAAAATTCTAAACAAGAAATTGAAAAGCGAACAAGAGAATTGAGAGGATGAGGGACCATTTGCTTGAAAACAAGTCAATTTATTTATAGAATTTCCATTCACCAAAGGGTAACTTGGAATGGAACTCTTTTACCATTAAACAATGGAGAAACACTATTACAGGGAACCAAAAACATAAATACAAGCTAAGGCGGTTGAGAAAAGTTGGTAAATGTTGAAAATTCACGCAAGTCGCGATCAAAGGAACATGCTGGAGAACGCATGAAGGACCGCCACCCCTGGTAGGGTGGCGGTTTCATTACTGAAGGTCAAAAGACAAGAAAATGGGGGCAAGGGATAAAACAAAGCACAAGGAACTTGGATAAAGCATTTGGGATGCTAACATATACTTCGCGAGCTTCTCTGGATCCCGAACACCTTGCGAGGCGACCTGTATCATCATTGGGGCATGTGTAACATCGTTCCGGTGGTACAGTACCCTACAATTTTGGGTACGTACATATTGCCCCCTTGGAGAAGCGTTTTAGCCATGAAGAGGCGTAAAACGGTGGGTCCGAGTATGGCGGTCCCAAAATGGGAAGCTAGAAATTATACCTGACATGCCCGTGTGTCGAAATGATGCCATCCAAATTCCCACTACCTACAAAATGAAAAGAGGACTCAAGTGCAGATAGATAAAATAAGTTGAGAAAATAAATACTAAATTAATATGAAATGAGGACTTACCATTTACGCGGGGATAAGAACTTACCTCTGTCGGCGCTCCAAACCTGTAAAGGGGCATTAAAAATGAGTCAAAACACTATATATATATAAAACGGGCTCATTTTCCTATTCATTTGCACATGTTGATTTGATAGTTTTTGAGCTCTGGGACCCACGGTGATGGTTTTCGACAAGAGTATAGTCAAAACGTTCATGGTGAGATAGTGATCATGCCTCCGAGAGCGGAATGTCGACCCGCGAGATCTCAGGTTAGTTCTTCTCGATTTACCGTTTTTGCACCCAAAATGTTAAAATGTTGAAATCTTTGTCTTGGGGGTCATTTTTAGAAATGCTAGTGTTAATAGGGTCACTTAGGGGGCGCCTAATGGGTAGGCTTTTGTTTTAGTTAAAATGGTCAATTTTTGCATTTTTGAGCATTTTTAGGGCACATGACCCGTTTGAACTCGCGGGACAAGACCGCCGCCCGAGCGGGTGGCGGTTCTTGGACTACCGCCTTAGAAGGCGATGGTTCTGTAACCGCCACCCGCTGCGCGGGCGGCGGTCCATTACAGAGTGTCAAAACAACACTTTACTTAACTTGTTTTTACATTTTTAGCATTCTTGCATGTTCTTAATAGTTTTTCCAATGCAATTTTGATACTAACTTACTCCTTTTTGTGTGTTTTTGGGTGTATGCAAAAGAAGGAGGAGTACATTAGATGGAGCCGGGAGAGGGAGTGTGATTGGCTCTCAAAGATTGTTGGAGGCACTCTCCCAGGCAGAGTGGGATACTCTCCAGAGGGCTAGTATATGGAGGATTGCACAGGTTCCTCATGTTGCACCTGCCAGTCACATATTGTGTGACTTGTTCTCATATTGGGATGCGGATCAGAACACCTTCCGATTCTCTAGGAGTTAGGGGTGAGTGGTCTATCACCCTGGAGGACATTTACCATATACTTTGGGGTTCCCGATCCTTGGGTGGCTATTTGTCTCTTACACAGTGCATCTAGATCACGAGTGGTTCGGTGGGCCACCTACATGGGAGACACAACGATTGTATCGATGGGGTCGAAGAAGGGCGTGAGGATCCGATCTATTATTCGAGTCGACATTCCCTCGCTTTGCAAGGCCATCATGGGCATCCTCGCATCCAAACCGATTGGGGATAAGGAGGGGACACTCTCTTATATTGTTGGCCTCCCATTATTACACATATTGAGGGCTATGGACGTGTCTACTCCTGGGGGGAGCAGATATCCTCAGATCGCATATCATGACTTATACAGGGTAGTCTGTTTATAGGGACAATCACTGAGCCATCTGACTCTTGTCATGAATTGGGTGTATGAGCACATTATCCCATATGGGAGAGGTGTAGAGGTGGAGGATCCCGTGGTGTCGGGGTGGCGAGTTGGTTGGGGATGACAGTTCTTAGAGCACCCCACGGCGGTGGTTTCCGACTACTGTAGACATGGAGGCCACTCCTTATCAGGCCATGGTAGGGGTATGGGGAGAGGAGACCGTTACACCGATTGCCTACTCTTAGACCACCACTCGGTTGATAGATAGGGCATGGAAGTTGGAGATACAACCCTTTCGTGAGTTCCACAACAATTTGGCCTCCCCTATAGTGACATACTTCTCCAGGTGGTGCCAGTGTGTAGATCTATCTGCGAGTCTCGAGGAGGTCCTAGATGTCGAGGTTGGACTTGTTACGCCCGGTACTCCTATTGTAGCCAGGAGGGTGGTACGTGCACAAGGGAGAGTTGGTGCTCCTCAGGCACCCTTACTTCAAATTGCCGCCGGTCCCACTCATAGCAGTGATGAGCCCATTGACGTGGACTCTGAGTCTGAGGAGTTCACTGGGGGAGAGACCGAGGAGGAGACAAAGGACATGGAGATCAGTGAGACAGGTGGGGGGGATGAGAGTGATCCTAAGTGGCATGACACCCAGGAGATCCTACAGGCCGAGAGGGCGGAGTGGAGTGCAGAGAGGGTGACTCTAGTTTCAGAGGAGTTACTCTCTCGGGACCTAGGTGGAGATGGTGAGTCTGTTGCAGGCCGTCACATTGCCCCAGACGTGGGAGAGGGGCACCAGTCGGTGGCGACGTTGTTGGTAGGCGTGGATCCTAGAGATCCTTCGAGGCCTGGTGATCCTAGTGAGTTTTCATTCTTCTCTTGACATTTGTTTTAGTTAGACTCGTCTTAGTTTGTTATTTCTTTTTGTTTCATTTACTCTTGATTCTATCGTTGATTATTTTCTAACTTGTTTTCTCCTTTGTTTGCAGCGACTGTTGATGAGTGGCGAGACTTGATTCGCCGAGTGTGTACTGATACCCTGCTTCTCCCCTCGGAGAAGACTCGTGTTGAGCTTTCCATGGATGTGGGGGAGCCCTCAGCAGCCGGTAGGCACACCGATGTTTTTACCTGTCTCGGTATGCGACGAAGATTATGACTTATCTCCCACGTGGAGGTGGCTAGATATAGAACAGTCGAGCACCTGATGAGGAAGATCCATTCTCGTAGCGAGACGGTAGCTACCAGGTGTGACCACGAGCCCTCAATGCACTCAAAGCGCCGGCGTAGCCGAGTCCAGCGCGGTCATGCACCCCGAGGGATCCCATGGGGATTGAGAGACCAATTTGTAGCGTTTTACGAGATATCTATACGAGTGCTTTTGTATATTTCTGCTCATTGAGCGTTTTGACCATGCCTAACAGTGCATGATGGCATCAGATATGAAACTTTGATATATATATATATATATATATATATATATATATATCTTTCGATCTAGACTCTCGCCTATCTTGAATTTTGTGACTCATTTCTATATGTGTATTTTAGATGTTTTTAGAATACTGTTTTCACGTTTTTGAATGTTTTCTGAATGGATAACAAATGATAGTAGATAGAATGTTTTACTCGTATGTTTTGTAATGCTGATATGAGATGATACTAACATATAAGTAGTCTTGAACTTTTGAACTCTTTGGGAAATGTTTATAATTTCTTCTTATGTTGGCAAAATGTGATGAATGCGTAGTGATATAGAGATGAACTTGCCCCAATCCCAAATCCACGCAACGAGTAAGACACGAGGGCTCAACACCAAGAATTAGGAAGGGCACAAGTTGTATGAGTTTGGTGAATGGAATGATGAGAAATAGATAAACTAGTAACAGAAACCAAATTTGGACCTACACACCCACCCTACCCGAGAACTACCACCAAGCTTAAGGCCACTTAATTTTCAGTTTATCTAGACTTAGGTTCATAAATGGCAACCTGGTTGACAAAATCTGGTTTTGAGGATTTGATCTCTTTGGAATTTGGATATTTGCTCCCTCTTAATAGAATTTGACTCGTGTTTTTAGATACCAAGATTTGTTCGTTTGTGTGACTCGAGCCCCACACCCCGCCTCACGCCATTAGTAAGAAGCACGGGTTTGTCACCAAAGGAGGATAGGTGAGTAAGGGCACTTCTTTCCTTTCCCAACCTCACATCACTAGTAAGAGATGTGGGCTTATCACCGAAGGTTGATGGGGCAAAGAAGTGTGTAAAATAAAATATTTTGTTTGCTTGGTGCTTTTGATTTCATTTGATTTTGACATTTTTGATTTATGAATTTGGGATATCCTTTCGTTCCAAGATATTTAAGAGGGATAGATGTGACACCAAGAAGCTTCAGAATGCATCAGTGGTAAGGACAACTTCACATAGTAGAAAGACAGAGCAAATCCAAGTATGCAGGTTGGTATGGTTTCGTCAATGTTTGTCTGTCGAATTTGATGAGAAGATTTGAAAGTAGTTGATGATGCTTGGAGAGATGTGATATGAATGCTTTTGCCAATATTTGTAAATTGTAGAAAGATTGTTTTAAGAGTAAGCTCCTGGACTACCATCTTTATGAAATGGACAGAATGAAGCAGCTAAGAGACTAATGCAATGTAAGTAGCTATAATGTACTAGTAATGACTTTGGTGTTTTATGTGTAAAACCGCTTAAGATGCAAGGAATTGATAGTTTCACCGAATTCCTCACCTTCTAGTGTGCACAAGAGATACACACTGTTTCGTAGTCCTTCATGACTCGGTATGGGCCCAACCATTTGGGTGAAACTTCTTTCCTTCGCCGGTTTTCTTATCGATCCGGTCGTCAGGTCTTAGAACTAAATCTCCTTCATATAATTCTCGCTCATAGACTTTTTGTTGTATTGTCGGCTGTCACAAGTCGGCAAAGATAGGCTCTGTGCCATTGTTCGGCATTTAACCTGGCCTCATCAAGGATTTCTAGTTGAGAGAGGCATGCCTCCTTGTAAGCTTCTTCGTCCAGAATCCCTTGTAATGAGATACAGAGACTGGGTATTTCAACCTCAAGTGGGAGAACTTCTTCTACCCCAAATACCAGTGAGAAAGGAGTTGCTCATGTTGGTGTTCTTATTGAGGTTTGATGGGCCCACAAGGCCGGATATAGTTTTAAATGCCAATCTCACTTGTTCTCCTTGACTGTTTTGAGGAGAATAGCTTTTAATGTTTTGTTTGTCACTTCGGCTGCATCGTTCGAGGTAGTAAAGAGAGGCCGTGTGATGGTTTATCTTGAACTTGCTACATAACTCATGGACTTCATCATTTTTAAAGGACGTGCCATTATCTGAGATAATGACTTGTGGGACACCATACCTGCAGATAATTTGGTTCAAAATGAATTTGGTAATCACCGAACACAGCACGGGGGTGAGAGGCATGGCTCCCACCCATTTGGTAAAATATTCGGGTATTTGTAATTATAAAATTATGGCCATCGGTTGATGAGGGAGAGAACTTCCCTATTAGGTCCAGACCCACATGGAGAAGGGCCATGAAGTCGCTTATTGGTTGCGCAGGATTATCCTGGCATGTGAATCTCACGACAGAATTCTTGGCATTTGTGGCACTTACGTACAAATTCCACTACATCATGCTCAAGAGTGGGCCAAAAATAGCCCATCCGATGTATTTTGCGAGTGGTGGCATGACCACCAAAGTGGCCCCCACATATCCCACTGTGGGATTCATGAAGAATCCTCTTGGATTCTTCTATGTCGACGCATCTTAGAAGCATGCCATCGAAGGCTCTACGATAGAGTACTTGGTCTAAAACAACATATTTAGTGGTAATAATGCGTAACCGCCTTCTTTGTTGTGATGTGGCACCTTCTGGGTATGTATGGTCCATGATAAAATTGATGATATCAGTATACCAGGGACATGTAGAAATGGGGGCCTGGTTTTGACAAAGTATACACACTCATCAGAAAGTCCAGATTTACCAGATTGCCTCCATCTAGTGGATTGTCAGCTAGCCAATCTGCAATGATTTGTCCCTTAACAGATTTTTGGTTTACGAATGTCAACTCGAATTCACCCATTAAGGTTATGAAATGTCCAACCTTTTTAGACAAAGACCCTTGTGTGAGAAATGTTCGTAAATGATCTGTCTTTACTATGACCCTTGTTTCCTGATTTAACATGTAATGTCTTAAATGTTTTGTTGCGAAGACTATGGCAAGGCATTCTCTCTCTGCTTGTGTGTACTGTGTTTCATAATCGAGTAACGTTCGGCTAATGAAATAAACCGCACGTTCCCGCTTATCATTGTCTTCTTGAGCCAAAGCATGCAGGCTAGCGAGACATGATTGGCTCGTGAGTATAGGATCGAGGGTGGTCCGGCTTGGGAGACATTAGTGTGGGTGGAGATAATAAGAAGCATTTAAGCGCTTTCAAAGGCCTCGTTGCATTCTTCACCCAAACAATGTTATAATCTTTCTTTAATAGATTGTTGATTGGATGAATGGCAAAACTGAGATCTGGGATAAACTTGTGGATTGCACTGAGTTTCCCAAGAAATGACCTAATTCTAGACTGCGTCGATGGTGGGATCATTTCAAGAATAGCCCGTATTTTGGCCGGATCAACATCAATCCCTCGCATGAAGATATAATGTAGCCCAAAAGTTTGCTCTCCCGTCACACCAAACACACACTTTTCTCGGATTTAATGTGACACCAAACTCAATTAGTTGTGAGAGGATGATACATGAGCACTTACGGATGATCACAATGCTTCTTTTCCTTGGCCAACAAGTCATCCACATAGGATTCCACCATTTTATGGATAAGATCATGGAATATATATGTCATTGCCCGTTGATACGTAGTGCCGGCATTCTTAAGACCAAATGACATGACTGCAAGCAATAAGTTCCCTAGGGTGTTATAAATGTAGTTTTGGTTTGATCCTATTTAGATATTTTAATCTAATTATACCCTGAGAACCCATCCATGAGGGACAACATATCAAATCCAGTTGTTGCATCAACGATAACATTAATGGATGGTAATGGGAAGTCATCCTTGGGACAAGCTTTGTTAATATCCCAAAAATCTATGCAAATGCGTATTTTCCCATTCTTTTTTAGGACGGGAACGATATTAGATACCCATTGTGAATAGTCAATGGGCTTGATGAATCCTACTTGGAGAAGTTTTACTACTTCCTCTTTTACCATGAGAGCCACTTTTGGCTTCATTGGTCTTGACTTCTATTTAATTGGCTTTGCATCTGGTTTAGTGACAAGATTATGTACCGCGACTTGTGGTGCAATGCCCGTCATTTCTTTATAGTTAAATGTAAAAGCCTTTTGATGTTCTTTAAGGATTCGGGTGTGTATTTCTATCTCCTCTGGAGTTAATGAGGATCCCAACTTTAAAATTCTTGGTTCTTCCTCCATTCTAATGTTTATGTCAATGGTTTCTTCTATCAAAGAAGCGTTACCTTCTTCAAATTCGGGTAATGGAGGTAGCTCCAAGCTTTCTCCATTTTCTATCTCGTAGATATTGAGATCCTTACGCTGAGGAGACTCTACCGTGGGATTTCAAAAGTAGGAAGAGGAATGTGGTATTAGGGAAAGATCAACTATACGGTGAGCAAGGTGTAGCTCCACATAGGCGTTTAGATATTCGAGAGTGACTCTATCATCATCAAAGTGACCCACGATAGAAAAATCATCCTCAGCTTCTCCATGAGTTAGGAGTGAGTTTGTTGGTATTTTATGCACTAATGGTTTGGTATGAAGTGATACTATGAAATTTGTATCCTCCAACTCGTTGTTTGGGGTGAAATGGGAAGCTGAGGTTGCTATCGAGTCTGCGAGAAGGTTCTGTTCTCGTGGGATTGCTTCAATTGATATGAATTTAAATCCCTTACTTAGATCTAATATTGTTGTTTTATAGAGCTGCAAGTGCTCAACTCTAGTTTCATATACCTCAGAGACTTGGTTTGCAACCAATTGCGAGTCTCCTAGTACTCTAATGTTGTCAACACCCATTCTTTTAGCTAGGATGAGGCCAAGGAGGAGAGCTTCGTACTCAGCCCCGTTGTTTGTATATTCAAATTTTAATTTAAAGGCGAAGGGTAGGATCTTTCCCTCGGGTGAGGTAAAGATCACTCCCGCCCCAGCTCCAAAGCAACATCTTCCATCAAAGTGGAGAGTCCAATACTCACTTGGAAAAATTGATGTTGGGATATCTGTCGTATCTGTTTCTTCTGCTTTGGTTACCTCTACCATAAAAATTTCGTCTGATGGAAGAGAAGTAATTCCCAGGGTGTGTCACATACCCATGGAATTGAACAGAGGAGAATAGATAAGTATTTCTCCAAAGAACTTGACAATTTTTGTGGTAGTCCCTGGGATACTGTTTTTATAACATTGGTCTCACTTTTTAGTCTTTGGAACGTCCTCGGTGGATTTGAAATTTCCAACTCGGTGGTGGGTATCACTTTTCTTTTGGTTGTGAATTGGTTGGTTTGACAAGCTAGTTTCTTTGGAAGTTCAAACTCTGAGTGAATACTTGGTCTTTTCTTCAAATTAATTAGGTGTATATCGAAGGGTTTTGGGTCACCTTATGCCACGAATATTTTCCCTAAGTGTAGAAATCTCATTTCTTAGAATAACGTGGAAGGGATCACCTTTATGCGGTGTATCCATGGCCGACTAAGGATCATATTATAATTGGTTTCCGATCTATAATATAAAACTCGGTGAGGACCGTCTTGGGTCCTAAAGTGGTAGTAAAACTATGGTTCCAATCGAAGTGGCTTTGAGGCTATTATAACCTCTTAGCGTATTTCGTGTCGTGGAACAGTTTGTCTCTCCATATCCTAAATTTTGAAGAAAAGTGAAGGGGACTATATTAAGCTGCTACCCCATCATCAAACATTGCCCATTTAACATAATTATTGTAGACCCAAACTTGTAAATGTAAATCTAGGTCGCCTCTTTGTGTAATTTCATCGTCTGTTGGCATTTTGCTTATATCGAATATAAATTCCGCATCTCTATCTGGCTGCCCGCGGATAAACATCAAAGTCCACATGGTTTACCTATGTTTCTGGGGGAGGAGTGATGTTGATTAAATGACCAAGGCCTAATGCTTCTAAGAGAGCAACCTTGTGGGCGGGAGAGTTCTTTAACAAATCCAAAAAGGAGATGTGCGAGAAGGTTTTAGTTAAGTCATTAATTAAATCATAGGTGCCTATGGGTTTTACCAACGTTCGTTAACTGTTGTCTGGTTCCAATGGATAACTTGGCGTGGGTTGAGAAGCATAATTCCATGTTCTTGTTATGGTTTCTACGGGTAGTTTGGTGTCTAACTCCTCCAAATCAACTATCTTAGTTTGAGGCCGAGTTACTAGTTGGGGTGTGATTGGTGGATTTAATGAAGTTGAACCTTCATGATCATTGTTTCCTATTATGACACCTTTGTTTGTTCCATTAAGATCTAGCCTGTTATTGTTAGAATAGTTTGGGAGTAGATCATTAAAGATCTTGAGGGTGCATTTTGAGGAAACCGCCCTGCATAAGTGTTTGGCGCTAGCTACTAAGGAATTTGCTAAAAACATATCTATAAAGAGTTGATTTTGATCTTAAGCGAGATCTTTGCATGAATTTATTATATTCATGACAAGTCCTAAGATCGCGGCCTTGAATCTTGTGGAAGCCACAATATAAATTGGGATTATAATTTCGAGGTTGTTGATTTATAACCTAATGTGGCCCAAAATTCTGATAAGGTTGTTGGTTGTTAGAGTTAAAATTTTGAGGTTGCCTTTGGTTTTGACTCGATATCCCGGTGAGTTTGGACTTGGACTTTGTGTTTGGATTTGTCGTCATTGTTGTTGTTGTTGGACGTGGTGGACGATTAAAATCCACTGCGTTGATTATTGGAGTAGAATTGTTATTTCGCGATTATTAACAGGTGGTGAAATGTTTACAACATTTGCCCTTTTAGCAGTTAGTTACTCCATCTACTATAACATCGTGCTTCTTGTTAAGGATTTTAGGTCCTTGATTAGCGTTACCAGCATTAGAATAGGCCGTGGTGTTTTGATTGGGAGTGGTTAATTTCCCATTTGTCCCATATGTCTTACGACCACTATCAATCGATGCTTGGTCAATTCAGAGAGCACTCTTCGAGTACTTCATCATAAGTTCTTAGTGGGAACTTCTGGACTTCTTCCTTTATCTCTCTATTAAGTGAATTAAGGAATAAATCGCATAGTTCCATTTGATCCATATTTGGAGCACTTGCTGATGAGTAGAGAACCGTACGCCTTCTTTGGATAAAATGAGTGGTGGATTCATTATGCTCTTGTTTGATATGTAAGAACTCCCTGATTCCCGTTCTTAACAATTTGTTCATGTCGAAAGCTTTGATGAATTCGACACAAGTTGTTTAAATGAGTGTATCGAAGCTTCGAGTATTCTCGTAACACCAATAAAGGGCAATACCTTCTAGGGTCTTAGGGAATATTTTAGCGACAACCCCGTCCCAAGGGAGTAACTCTCGTATGGCTGTGGCATAGGCCTTAATGTGTGCATTTGGGTCCCCTTCCCCTTTGTATTTGGGAAAATCGGGAAGAGGTCTTGGAAGCATAACGCTTCGTATGGTGAAGTCTAGGGGTTCTTTCAAATATTTTGAGTAAGTCCCTACTGCATAGGCCTCAATCATCGACCAGGGCTTGCTGAGGGGGTTGAGGTGGAATGGGTTGTTGATATGGCATATCATATGTGTTTGTAGGGATATAAGGGAATCCCTATGGTTGAACGAACATCCCAGGAGAAGAGAACATGTCTCCTTGTGGTGATTTTGAATAGATGTTTAAATAAGGAGGAGCATTATTTTGGTACGGGTTGTTTGGTGCCAAGCCGGGAGGTGTCATGTTTTCAACTGGAGCGGCATTTGAAAACCCCCTAGTTGGTGTTCTCATGGATAATTATAAGGATTTTGAGGAGGCATGCCTAACGTTCCTATTCCTGTAAGGAGGTCAATTTGACTAGGGTGATGTAGAGGGTTGGGGATTCTCGCTTGCCCAAAATATGAATTTTGGTTTGCTTGAGCAAGTTCTAGCCCTCTAACCTTCTCAGCTAAGGCTGAAATGACCTCCATTGGCGAAGACACAGTGCTTTGTATTAGGGGTGTTTGTTGTATAGCTTGAGGTTGTAAAGGGGTGTGATACCCTACTATGAATTGATCGTTACCCTACTAAGCTTCACCAGGGGTGTTTCCCATAGGTGGAGGAATGAGGGTGTTCTCTTGGAATAGGGTATCATAATGTATTTGTAAACTCCCTATAGATGGATACATATTTTTGAAGCATTGTTCACTTTTAGTGGAGCGTGCCAAGTACTCCTCATCTAAAAAGGGGAGTGGGTCTCGACTGTCTCATCGATCTCAGCGGTCCGAACAAGACCCAAGGAGATGAAGCAGAGTCCCTAGTAAATGCCATATTATTAGAGCCTCGATGGATCTAGTCTGTTGTGTTTGTTCAAACCGATCAAATTCCTCGATTCGAAAAAGAACTATAGATAGTTACGTGAGGGGGAGTTTAAGATGACAAGTAATTACTTGAATAGTTATCCACCCATGCAGAAAGAGAGGGCGATGGTTACCTATTTGTTTGGCTATAGTTTACTTCGAGACCGAGAGAGGTATACCATATACAACATATATTGACATATTCGGGGGTATATGAATACCTGTAAAATAATGGAAAAGAGCAAAGGTGGATAAGAGAAATAATAAAAGGAAGAATTGTTTGTTTCACATCAGGTTCACCAGATTTTGTTGGTGAAGCTGATGTGAAGGCTAAAAGGGTGGAAAAGATGAAAAGTATATTAATTCGAGGAACAAGTAGAAATCGACTCAATCGAGAAGATTGTGTGCTTGTTCACGCCGGGTTCACCGCTTTTTTGGTGAAGATGATGTGAAGGCTAAAAGGGTGGAAAAGATGACAAGATATTAATTGGAAGAACAAGTAAAAATTTGACTATGAATCGAAGATTGTGTACTTGTTCATGTTGGGTTCACCTATTTTTTTGGTGAAGTCGATGTGAAGGCTAAAAGGGTGGAAAATATGAAAACTATATTAATTGGAAGAACAAGTAGAAATCTGACTCTGAATCAGAAGATTGTGTACTTGTTCATGTCGGGTTCACCAATTTTGTACAATGGAAAAGTGACAAGTGAGCATGGGAATCTACAAGTACCCTTTCTCGTATCCGACTTCCAGGAGGTCGTGTGAGATAGATAGCCGATGAATGTTAAATGCAAATGGATATATATGAGCTAATTAGGTAATCTTAAATCCTCAATACGTAATAACGGAATCTGTGAATCTAAGGTGAAGAAGGCCCTCCTAACCTAGATTGGTGTGATGGCTCGTTTGGATATAATGGCTACTCGAAGGCTCCAATCAATGTTGAGCTCTACCGAGATCCTATTTCTTGGTTGTTGGATACGTGGGAAGTGACCTGTGGGAGCTTCGTATATATCTCCAGACAAGGTCATAAAATGGTGATAGGTGGTTTAGTGGATGCATAGTGAACTATGGATGGTTTTCTGGTCTAGCCCAAAAAATATTAGATTGATTAGCTTCTATATTTAATATGGAGAACTGTACTATAATATCTGGCGGGAGTGGTGAAGATCTAAACACCAACATTTGCAAGTCGGTGTCAATACTTGACTGATTTGTAGGCCCGTTGGGTTTTGGGACTTGGGAATCACAACCGTGAGTTCGTGGTTGTTGTGGACCTGTTATGGTCATGTGAAGAATCAATCCCTTCTTCCGAATATCTAGTAATCATATGCCTTTTCAGCTTCTACATTTAGAACTAGAAGTTGTATGATTTTCTTTGAGTACCTAACAGGTGTTATGGCAACTTGGATACGTAAGCTAGTGTCTATATCAACAAAGAGGTCTCCGTGTTAGGCTGAGGAACCAAAGGATCGCAACCAATTGTTTTTTCTCGTTCTAACCCTCGCATAATCATTCGTGTTTTATCAAGGCAATCTATAATTAAGATGGTTTGACCGTAATGTGTAAGCTTTTTCGTCTTCAATATTTAGTCCTCTCGCTTATTCGCTAATTGCTTATAAGTTTGTTGTGGCTCGAAAGACCTATATCCTAAGGTCCTAATCTATATCGCCTAAAGTCGTGGGTAGATTTGGCTAAGGCACTATGGGTTCAAATATATACTCTCTGGCTCTCTAGGTCCTGTGATTATCATACAAAGATGATTCAACCTCTAACTAACATTAAATAAACCGATTAGAAAAGAGGTATTTACACTATGTAAGCATCCTGCTATTTTTGTATTTTTCAATTACGTATTTCAATGAAATTGAAGAGCAACTACTCTAGTATTTTTATAAAATGGACAACTAATCTAGAAACAACATGAAAACAAACAAAGTAGCCTGGTATGGATATTCGCACGTGCAATTGTGATATTATACTAAATATATTAAATTGAAAGACTCTCGATTCTACCTCAGAAGTGAGGAATGAATCACAATTTCTCAGATACTATCAATCCCCATAGCTTCCCTGGCAATATCGAGAACAAGCTTTTGATTGAAATAAAATAATTCACTACTATATTTGATATGTTGTAACTAGAAATTTGATAGCTCAAACCTGGTGTTGTGCAGAATAGTGGTAAATCTATTTGTGTTGGATTTCATCCTCATTGTGATCTCCTCATTCCTTCATGTCCTCGTGAATCTAAAAGTGTGTATATGATAGTATCAATAGAAAATAACAATCGAACAATGACAGTTTTGGATATAGACCGAATATAATGCGAGTAGGAGAGGGATAGCGCAAGTGAACAGAGCTTGACTATGCAATTCCTAGCGGGATTTATTGCGGGAATACAACACAAGTGTACCGAGAGTTTTAGAAACTATCCTTGTGACAAAACAAAACCTGTAACTTTAATGGATTCTAGTCTAGAAATGAAGTTATTCTATGTATGAACTGATTGTATGCAACAACAATGAAACAAGACTTGAAACAAGAAGATGATATGACCTCCAAAGTGCTAACAATGGAAGAAAAATCTGAAACTAACAAAATTCTAAGCAAGAAATTGAAAAACTGAACAAGAGAATTGAGAGGATGAGGGACCATTTGCTTTAAAACAAGTCAAAGTTACTTATAGAATTCCCATTCACCAAAGGGTAACTTGGAATGGAACTCTTTTACCATTAAACAATGGAGAAACAATATTACAGGAATCAAAAACATAAATACAAGCTAAGGCGGTTGAGAAAAGTGGTAAATGTTGAAAATTCACGCAATTCTCAATCAAAGGAATGTGTTGGAGAATGTGTGAAGGACCGCCTTGCTCTAGGCGGCGGTTTCGTTATCAAGGTCAAAAGGCCAAGAAAAGGGGGCAAGGGTGTAACATCCCCATTTTAAGATACTAGAACAAGGGAATTTTTTTATATATATAACGTTCTCTATTATGAATTATATAATTTAAACACACGTTCAAGTTTTAATAATTGTTCTCTGCCCAAACAACACAGTTTGGAACACACAATTTCCTTTTAAAACTAATGTTCCCTGTTCGCATATTTACTGATATGGAACACACATTCAATGCCATTCAATCTTATAATGCATTCTATATGCTTTGTAAATGACTCAAGAACTGTCTGCGATATGATTAATTTCGGTATTCCATGCAATCAAGATTTCATGTACAAATATTCTTGCTAACATTGGTGCATCGTCCTTCAAATTACAAAGAATGAAGTGTGCCACTTTGGTCAATTTGTCAACTACAACCAAGATAATGTCATGTTTATTTCTTGACATAGCAATCCTCGAACGAAATCCATCGTTATCACTTGCCATTTATCGCGGAATCCATGGGGTACTGATAATCTGCGGGATGCATATGTTCCGCCTTAACACGCTAACATTCTAAGCAGCATTGTGTTACAAATTCCACCACATCCTTTTTCATTCCCTTCTAGAAGTATTGCCGCTTAAGATCAAGCAAGCATTTTCGTAATGCCTGGTGGTGTCAGGAAAAGGTGAATTATGAAATTCGATTAACAATTTCCCTCTTAAGTCATTTGCCAAAGGTATATATACCCTGTTTTCGAACCTCATAATTCCTTCATTATCAAAACAATCCTTTATACCTGACATCCTTTGGGTTTGCAGCAAGTGTTGTTTTGACTTGCTAGAAATAAGGATTTGATTCCAAGGCATCTTTCACCTCATCCTTAAACCGAGTTCTTGACGTTATAAGAGCAGAGATACGCTTCCTTCGACTCAGAGCATCTGCTACTCTATTTTCCTTGCCCTTAATGTAGCTTATATCAAAATCATATTGAGACAGAAATTCTAACCATCTTCGTTGCCTTGCATTCAGATTTGGCTAAGTAAAAATATACTTCAGTCCCAGATGGTCTTTTTAACTCAAAAGGCTTGCCTAAAAGGTAATGCCTCCACATTTGAAGTGCATGAACAATGGCAGCGAGCTTTAGATCGTGTGGAGCATAATTTTGTTCATGTAACTTAAGCTTTCGCTTTCATAAGCTATGACATGGTTATTCTGTAAGAATACCTCCAGAGGCCTTCTCCGAGGGTCGTCAGATTCTACAACCATAAAATTTCCATTTGGATCGCACACGGTCAAAATAGGTCTTGTAGTTAAGCTGTTCCTTTAAATTTGTAAAGGCAGATTCACATTTGTCCGTCCGCACAAATTTCTTATCCTTCTTTTGCAGCCCAAGTGATTGGGGCAATAATTTTTGAAAAGTCCTTAACGAAATTTCGATAATATCGGCCCAAGCCCATGAAGCTCCTCACTTCGTGCACGTTCTTTAGTGCAGCCACTCGATTGTAGAAGTTGTGATCTTTGAAGGGTCAACATCTATCCCATTCTTGCTTATAACTTGTCCCAAATAATGCACCTCTGCATCATAAAAGGAACATTTGGGACAGTTTACCATACAACTTCCTCTTTCTTAAAATTTCCAAAGACTATCCTTAGATGTTCTTGGTGCTCTTCGACATTTTTAGAGTATATAAGAATGTCGTCTAAGAATACAAGCACAAACTTGTCTAAGTATTCTTGAAAAATATTGTTCATCAAATTCATGAAGGCGGCAGGTGCATTAGTCAACCCAAAAGGTAACACCGTGAACTCATAATGCCCGTACCTCGTTCTAAAAGCTGTTTTATGAATATATTCTTCCTTTATTCTCAGCTGATGATACCTAGATCGAAGATCTATTTTTGAATAAACTGATGCTCCTCGCATCTGATCAAATAGATCATCAATCCTAGGAAGTGGGTATCGATTTTTAATAGTTGCTTTGTTCAGCATTCTGTAATCAATGCACAGCCTCAATGTGCCATCCTTTTTCTTTACAAAAATTACCGGCGCTCCCCAAGGTGAGACGCTCGGTCTTATCAGCCCCTTAGTCAAAAGTTCTTGTAACTGAGCCTTTAGCTCTACCAACTCGATGGTGGTCATTCTATAAGGTGCCTTAGATATGGGTTCAGTTCCCGGTTTGATTTCTATTGCAAAGTCAAACTCACGTTTGGGTGGAAGACCTGGCAATTCCTCCAGAAACACATCACGGAAACCCCTTAACAATGGATATCTTTCCATGAAATCATTATCTTCCTCAGCATTTTCTGTCATTTTTACTGCATACAAAGTGCAGCCTCTGTTTTTAGCCCTTTTTAGTTGCGCATGTTTGTCGGTTTCAAACTACAACTTCACGTTTTACACCTGAATGACATCGCTTTGCAGGTCATCTAAACAATAGATTTGTTTTTCATATGATTTCCTTTGCCTTATGTTCACCAACCGCTTAACTCTAATAATGATATCATATGATCCTGAGAGGAGTGACATACAAGTCAACTTCGGTGGAGAAACTAGGCAAATCAAGAATTGCCCCAAAAAGGCACATTTTGACTGTATGGACAACATTATTCCCATAATGCACTGTCCATGTTTTATCCATTCTTTCAGCCCTTCTTTTTAATTTCATTGCAAGTTTAGTAGAAATAAAGCATTCAGTAGCTCCAGTATCAAAAAGTATGACTACAGGTGTACCGAATAACTTACCCGAAACTTCTATAGGCGTAACTTGCTTTTCAGCTTGTCTATTAGCCACTGCAGCGTGTATCCTATGTTACTAACCACGATCATCCTTCTTCAGAGGACAATGATTCGCATAGTGGTCCTTTCCACAGTTGAAGCATCCTCCAATTGGCCCTTTTCTAGGATCAAATTTGTTACCAACCTTGAAGTTATCATTCTGGCTTCCATAGGACTTCTGTCCAATGCCATTAACTTTTGTGAAGTTGTTCCACATGCTATTTACAGGTCTGTTCATCACATATTTCTTGTTGTTATCCACAACAATTTTGTTTTTCACACCAAACCTTTTCCAAGGTCCCCTTTTTGGTGCAAGAGATGAAGAAGAATTGGGAATCTTCTTCCTTATCTCTTCCCTGTGAGCAAATATTGCTCTCAATTTACGTTCCTATCTTATTGCCTTTTCGACAACTCCATCCATGGTGGTTGGGCCGTGGACATCCACTTCGCCACCAATGATGGGATTGGCCCCATTATGAATTTCTCGTATTCGAACTTCTCACTTGATGCATGCGGCACATACTTAAGGAGTTTAGTAAACCCTTCCCGATGATACTGCAATGCGCTGACCTTCCTTGCGACTCGATTCAAATTGGTCATTTTCCTATCAAAATAGAGTTGAGGCACCATCGTTGCCTAAAATAACCCTTAAATTGATCCCAAGTTATGTCCGATTCGACAATATTCAGCTCAACCTTACGGTTGTCCCACCACGATGATGCTTCATGAGAAAGCGATATGCTCCCCATATTGCTTTAGTCTCTTGAGAGAAGTTTCTTATTGCAAAGTATTTCTCCATTTCACCGAGCAATTCTCGCTCGTCCCCGAGGGTTGTTCCATCAAACTTTGGAGGACTTATTCTCTTTATATCATTTGTAAGTTTCACCGCTAATCTTGCCCTTTTATTTTCGTGGGGATTAGGAGCAATTACATTATTATTATCAACACTGGATTCCCTCCGTTGATGTTGTCCCACAGGAGGTGGTGATCATTTATTTCGACTTCATCTTCCTCCTCTTCATTGCCCATTGATTGCTTTGTTCCGAGCAATCAAACAATCCTCGTATCAAGTAGGGTAGCAAGGATTTCATCCGACTTTTGAGCGGTAGTTGCTTCTCCACCCGTAACGGGTTATTCGCAACATTCCCTCTTGTTCGACCATTTTCTCTTGATAAGAAAATGTAAACCTTATTAATATCGTGAACTCATTAGGTCCAAGAGCCGCAACCTTCACGATACCAAGATGTAACATCCCCATTTTAAGATACTAGTAACAAGGGAATTTTATTTTTTATATATAACGTTCTCTGTTATGAATTATATAATTCAAACACAGTTCAAGTTTTAATAATTGTTCTCTCGCCCAAACAACACTGATTTGGAACACACAATTTCCTTTTAAAACTAATGTTCCCCTGTTCGCATATTTACAATATGGAACACAAATTCAATGCCATTCAATCTTATAACAGATTCTATATCTTCTTGTAAATGACTCGAAAAGAATCGTCGATCTCCCATTTTCATGGCTCGAAGTTTCAACGATGTTTCATTTCATGACTCAAGCATTCTACCGATCCTTCATGTTCGTTCACGACAGTAGTATATTATATATACAAGTTCTCTTAACCGTTTTAGGTTATCAAAGTGATCCATTTAAGAAGCCTATTTGAATATCTGTTACTGATATTCATCTGACATCCTGCATCTTAAATTAAGTGATTAGGACAATGCAACCAGCACTTGCGATACTTTGGCCAAATATTTTCACATGCTTTGCATGATCATATTCCTGGATGTGATACACATCAATGGAATACATCCTTCACTTCACTTCACCTGTTATCTAGAATGGTCTTTCCTGGTTCCTACCAAAGTCCTTTTCAATTTAAGGTCGATTCAAACTTCTAATTTCCAACTAAGCAATATGAACGAATATAAGAAGGCACTCATGGTAACTAAAGATACATGGCATATATGGTGTCGTTCCCCATGACTCGTGTGTCTAGTTATCTTTAGTCCTCCGGAGTCACTCTGTAGACGTGATCATACTCTATCCCAAAGCCTAAGAACTTCACATTCAACCTATGTATTCTTGATGATTTAATTCAGAGCGCATTGTAATATGTCAGCCTATAACATTGTGTCATCCTAAAGACCCGTCTTCGTGAAGACACCGTCTTTGTAGTTGGTGTATGTCAATGTCCTACGGAATCCTCCCATCGAGAGTACACATCCCGCTTCAAGTGATTTGGATATGATCTTAATATTTAAGATCAACTTTCAAAGAACCATGTTGATCCTTTATCCTCGTTCTCGTTACGGTTGTATGTAGCTAAGAGAGACTAAATCCGTGTCCTCTAGCTTCAGCATGCATCTTCTCCTTCGTGTAGAAGAAGGGCTGCATTTTCTCTACTTGGTTCTCTTCTTAATCTTTGGATTAAGCAGCTGCGTGCAAGACGGACATGATAAGTTTAACCTATTAAACTTAACCAAGTTTTTCACAATCGTAACTAAATTCTTAACTCAAATTTTATTAGACGTAATCTAAACGAGGTCTAATTCCCAATAAATGTATTCATTTATTCTCCTTAACCTTATATAGTTAAGGTTCATTAGCTCTAGATATATTTATCCCATATCCTTTCTTTCTGAATTTAACATACGAGGTTATTAACGGAGTCTGAAAATGAAGTTCACTGCTCCTAAGTTAATTGATATTCCTTAGCTTCCAAGCTAATCTTGAATACCTATCAGTTATGGAATCATATTCTTCCTAATCCTTTTTAATGTCAATTAAAAATTCATCTTTACCCAAGTATGAACTAATTGCACATTTCAACTTAAAAGTTGCATTTAGGTAAGAATAGATATCAATTCCTTTTTAACATCCATCCAAGGACAATTAAATAAATCCAAATCAAGAAATAACATTATATTTCCAATTTAATCAACAATATCAAACCGATATAGTTATTAAAATATCGACTTGTATTTGTATTCATCAATCCATTTCTAATCCATACATCGCCAATCCAAGTGATTGGACTTTGTTTGTATAAAACATCATTATAACTCATAGATGTAAGAATGTACTTTCTTCTTTTCACAATTCCTCGTAGAGGAATAATAACTAACAAATACAATTCATTTTTAAACAATCAAAGAAGCATCGAAAACAACCATGTCTTCGTTCTATCAAATTCCATCTGCAAAATTACTTGCAGACGGTCGATTCAATGAATCGAGCATATTAAGCACTTGTCATTAAAATGAGGTGCTTTTAATTAACTGCTGTCTCAATAAAAGAACCCTGCTTTTATGAAACGACAGTATGAACATCAATCAAGAATTAAGCATCAAAAGAATGGACAAAGCATAACAACTGAACCATCTAAATATCATCCCAATCAGCCAAAGAATTGCTGTCCTAATTCCCACATAATCAACAAGTTCCAGATTACAACATTTGTAAGAACTAGGAATATAAGTAACATACTGCTGTTATAACATAACTGTTATCCTTTCCATTCCTTTCATTAGTAATAAATGCAAAGGATAGAACTAACTGAAATGTAACCAATTACTTCCCTTTCAGTTCATGCATCTCATTTGATTCCAAGCAATCAAGTACAGACGAGAAAGCAAACAACAATAAATATAGTTGCTCATACCCAAGCAATACAAAATTCGTTCTTAAATGATTACAGATTTCCAACTGTATGAAAAGAGAAAAGATCATTTTTCCAGGTTATCCATCCACATTCCTATTTCTTTCCTCATGACTGTCCTAAAAATTGAATCCAAATGAGACACAAATCAAGATAACAGTTCAGAGTGAAACTTACAAAATCCATTCGGAATTCACTTTCCAGCAGCAAGAATAATTTCATTCATAATCAGCTTTAAATGAAAACAAGGAAGAATTTATCGTCCTTATCAATACTTCATTTAAATCAGGCTCATACGAATACCCAAAAACAGGTTAGTACAACATCGTATTTATCATAGAACAAGCAGTATAAGGATGCATACTATGTACTTACTGTACTAGAAGACTCCATACTTCTTTCACTGTATTTTTAACCAAATAACAGTTATACAATCACGTAATCAATTATTCACATGACCTTCTATATCCATGAACGCATACAGTTCAAAATACAATTTACACATTGTTGTTACCTACAGCAAGACCAAATCATAATGCACAGTAAGGCTCTAATGCTATTTCCAGAATTCAACAGCAAGAAGAGAAGAATTCATTCCTTTCACCTTTCAATAAGAAAACAATCATTTTCTTCCATCTGCGCAAGAATTATTCAGGTTGATTTCATTTTATTAAATGACTGTGCAAAATCAGAATTCCTACAAAACCTTTCAATATTCCATTTGTACAGAAAAACACAGCACTCAGGAAATTAATCAAAATATCACTGTCACTTCCGTCAAGCCGAATCCAAGTGATCCAAGAAACCCAATTATTATTTCTTCAGAATTAAAAACAGCAGAAGGAAGAACTCATTTCTTTAATAATTCCAGAAAAGAAACGATCATTTTCTTCAAAATGTGATAAGAACACCCTAGTCGTGTTTACTTCATACTGACAGCTCAAACCCATCTCGACAGTAGAACAATTGTTCAATAATGAAAAACAAACATTTCTACCCGAAATCCATTTTTCAAGTTCATAATGATATGCAAAACTTTAGAATGCAATAATCAGTTACCAATACCTCTATCAAGGCAAACCCGCATAGGGTGTTAAATGCGTAAGCTTGGTACAGTCAAGACAGACCCAAACAACAAGCTTATTTCCATAATTTTCCATTTATTTGCACATAAATCCAAGTCAAGTTCGCATTCACAAGACAGTTCAAATCAGAAGGTCAACCGCAACCACAAAACGCAATGGAATCAACTTCCCATCACAGCAAGAAGAAAACATAATCATTACAAGTTCAGAAGAAAAACAGTTAACTTCTCCTACTTCCACGAATACCCAAAACGTTATTCGTTCATTTCTTATGCAAGAAAAAGGAACAACAATAAAAATATTCCCATTACTTCCTTCAAATCGAGTTCATAAGCTCAAATAAAACCCAAATGCTATTTCCATCAAAATCCAAAACAGAAGAAGGAAAAGGATCTTATTTCCTTTTTAAAGATTTCAGTATAGAAACAACATCAAACAACTCGCACATCCTGTACAGTTTTTATCACTTAAGTTCATATAGCAAAAGAACAATTGCTCAACACTGAAAGACAACTCCTACTGTCTGTACAGATTTCATCATTCAAGTTCATATAACAAAAGAATGATTGCACAGCAATGAAAACAACTCATACTGCCTGTACCGTTTTCATATAAACATTAACAGAGAAAATACCCATTTCGAATTCTCCAAAACTGTCAAACAAACCCACACAGCAACGTATTTCCTACTCAAATTCATGCAAAGACAGATCAATCACAACAGCAAGAAATGATTTTACCCAATTCATTTCAAACAATGACAGCAAAATCGAATAAACCCAGAACCCAAGAGCAGGGTTGTTTTAATGAGACGCTTAAGTAAAGCAAGTGTTTTAAAGAGAAGGGCTTAACATGCCTGCAATTTCTTCCTCGAAACTCGAAGAAAACGCGTCTATGTAAGGTTTTTCCTTCCACGAACAACACAAGCTTCCCAACAATCACCTTCCTCTACAAAGCTCAACAAATGACCTTCAAATTCCCAAGAAACATTGATAAAAACCAAATGAAACTGGTTCGACTGAACCAAACAAAAACCAAATGCAGAGCAACTTCTCAAAAATCCAAACAACACAATAAACAATCAAAATTTCCTCCATACACCTTCCAAGGTGAGCTGGTCGCGAAGACCAAAAAAATTAAATGCATTAAAGGCTCAGCCTTTTCCTATTTTCTCATGCCACCTCCGACTTGGGTCAAGCGAACCATCAAATTTGAATTTTGCATGCAAAATCAAGTTTAGCTTCATAACCAACTAGATACCTCTAGTTTTTTCCCTGTTCCCGCCAAACTGGCGCTGTCCACGTAAGGACTTCACATTAATGCCATTAAATTCCTTTTCATCCTTATCCTCTTCCCCCAAGGGTCTGTGCCCCCTTCTAGGTTAGGATTAGTTTAGGATTCATATTAGTGTTCGACCTAGGTCATAGCCTAGTCTTTAGGTTAATAGAACTTAGGTTTATTTTCACCTTTTATAATTTAAAAATCCACTTAGGATAGTAGTTTAGGATGTAAGTTAGAAATTAGGATTAGATTAGGATCTAATTTCCCCTTAGCATCTAACACATAATTAATCAACTTCCACCAATTCTTCCGATCGACTTCCAATTTCAACATCATGCATGGACATTTCGTCCTTAGTTAACATACCTGAGCCACCCATATCCTCGACATTTCTCACCTTACGGGTCTCACGTTACGGCACAGTGTATGGTTCGTGAATCAAACCCTTTTAAGTTGGCATCTACGTGCCAACATTGCTCATACCGTAATCAGTGCTTTGCACATTTATATCAACCTTCAATTTGGTTCAAGAGTAAATCGACAAAGTGATTACAAGAAAGCCACAGCATATAGAGTTCAACAAGCATACGACAATTTGTCGTCACATCAGCAAACATACAAGCAACAATAACTGCTGTCCCATGCAAATAAATTACAATATGCAAGAATCCAGATTAGCAACACATTCCCTTAAGATCAAAATATATATCTTAACATGTTTACCTTCATTTCAGCAATTACAACATCAAGAAAGTAATCACCATGATAACTTACAAAAATCGTGGCATTACAAAGGGATAAAAAAAGCACAAGGAACTTGGATAAAGCATTTGGGATGCTAACATATACTTCGCGAGCTTCTTTGGATCCCGAACACCTTGTGAGGTGACCTGTATCATCATTGGGGCATGTGTAACATCATTCGGGCAGTGCAGTACCCTACAATTTTGGGTACGCATAACCACCATCATCGGTGATACTCTTCACAAACAATTGATCAAAGTGAAGATGAGTGGATGTTTCTACTTGACATCATACCTAACTTATGTAGTGGCTAGAAGAAGTCTATTTTCGAGGCTCGTAATGAAGGGAGTCATGGGTCCATCAAATAATGTCTTCCATTATTATTCGTAGCTAAGTTTCAAAAATATCTCTCATCATTTCAGAAGAGTTAACGATGCATTCACCTTCCGCATGATTCAAAACCTGAATCAGAATACAGAGGAAAGATTCTCCAAAGAGGCCATGGATGTCATTTCCCAATGGGGAACATGGTTTATTCAATTTTCCTACTTTTTCTATATTCGCATGAGCAGCTTTGCGGGCTCCATGGAAGCTTCCTAAATACGCTGACAAGTGGGTATTAATGGAGCTTCAGACGAAAATTATTCCAAGTTCACTTGTCTTCGCAGTGACAAACATCGTTCACAAATTCATTTCCCAATCCAAAATGGGGAATACCAATGTCTAAATCTCTTCACTACACAACTCATGGAGAAATATTTTTCCCTCCTCACTATTCATCTATATGTGAGGAGATTCCGATTTGATATCAAAGCAAATATATGCAAAAGATTCTTGGAGTAAAGTATCAACACAACCCTACCATGGAATATTTCTAGGTTGCTGTTCGCACAAACATGAAGTATGAAGGTGAGAGTTTTCCTACCTAACCCTCACTCGGATCAATGCATTTCACATAAAAAACCCTCCAGATTCATTAGTGGATGATGATGAATATGTTATTGATCCCTCATATGATGCGCTTATTTTTACCCCATCGCCATGAATTGATTGGACCAAAAGAGATGAATTTTCTCTTGATAACAAGAATTAACCGATTCTTGAAAGAAGCATATCCTGGTATGAAAGAGAACTTGCAAATTTAACATCAATCCAAGATCATACGTTAGGATTACAAAAAATTTCAACTTGAGGAGGTGTCCAGGTCAACAAAGCTTCTTCTCAATCAACCTCAGCACCATCTAGTCATATGCATCAAGCAAGAAAGGATTGGTTTCCAAAATCCACTTCATAAAAGAACATGTCGCAAGGTGAAAAATCTAAGGGTCTTAGCCCTTGTGAAGGAAGAGAGCATGTATCAAGATTTTCCACGTCAAGTAGAGATTCTTCTACACACATTGTTGATAGTTCAAGAAGCTCATAACAATCAATCCTCAATCATGCCTTGCAAAAGAGTCCACTCAAGTGTAAGTAGTCCAAATATCAAACACTTCGAACCTACTGATTCATGAAGAGATTTCTCAAAATCTCCTAATTTTCAAGAGATAGATATCAAGGATATTTCTCTAGAAGTTGAGGTTGTGGAAACTAATGATGTTTAGAACAATGGGAATGTTGCTTTGGTTTCCAGACTTCTATATGCCGAAGTGGTGAAGGATACTCCTTTTTGGGTTGATTGTGGAATCAAGAAAAGGAAGAGGGTTGTCAAGGCAACTGACATTGAGTTTGATGCTCTTTTCGAGCTTTCAAATGATTTCATTCCCAAGAAACCTAAAGTGCTCTCTAGAATAATGGTGGATGGTGATGAAAACAAATTTTTGGATCTTTCCAACCCACAAGTTGACAAGGAACGTGATGCCATGACATCTGTTAATTATGAAATTTCCAAACTTGCACTTGGAAAGTCCACATTGGAAAGAGACATGGCGATGGCCCAAGATTCAATAGATATTTTGCTAAATAGGATTGAGAAATATAAGTCTTAGAACTCTGATCTCAAGGCTAAAAAGAATAAATTGGTGGATTATGTTCAACATCTGATAAATCCCATATCATCCACTTTCCCAGTATCTGATGTAGTTGCTGCCCCTGATGAAGAATCTCTCAATTTGTCAAAAGAAATAAACACATTGGGAAATGTTACTAAATCTTGGCTTTCAGAGATTCTCATTTTGGGTAAAGATACGATCAAAGTAGTCGTTAAGCTCCAGGAAGATATTAGTGCATATCTTGATCCAATTCTTTCTTTTAAATAAACTTTTGTTTCTAACATATCAAAATTGGATGAGATATTTCCTATTCTACAGGAGATGATAAGTATGGAATCTTTAACTTTAGCCATTGAAGGAATTCTTGAATTCAAATGTCGAGGGACACGCTTTCTTTGGTGTCTACATCTCAAATCAAGAAAGACACTTCTCGAGGATTCTATGATCCATTATGAGAGCGTATGAAATGAATCCTTCACTTCACTCACCTTGATTTAGGAGTTCATAACTGAGATCCCTTGTGGTCTTGTAAATGAGAAAAATCAAAGGTATTCATTAGAACATGTGGAGGAGCAATTTTCACAATTGTTCAAAGACATGTATACTCCCGCCATCAATTTATCTTCAACTTAAATGGAACGTTGCATCAAATTAAAGAACTTATTTGAGAATATTCAATCAAAGATGGTCAATCTGAATGATATGCCAAGTAGGATCTTAGAATTGTAGGTATTTTGTGAGGTTATTCTTTGACCAAATGAACCTCCTGAAGAAGAAAAGATGTTCGAAACATTGGGAAGGTTCAGATCCTTTCAATTGGTGAAGGTGGCGGATCCTAATTTCACCGATGGGACGAGGAGATATTTTTCCTAGTATCTAACGAAGTGGGAGAGTCCATTTCTCATACGATTGAGATAGGCGGACCCCATTTCAATGGATAAGGCATTGGTTTTTGTTGTATGTTTTAAAAGTGGTATTTTAAAATGGTGTTATTATTGAACTCACTTTTGGGAAACTTTGGATAACTTAAGTGATTTCTATTTTTAGTTGCTTTTAATAAAGTTGGTTGAAAAAGTCAAAGTCACTTAAGATGCCCTATTTAATGTGCATGTAAACCCTAACTACTTTGTAACCAACTTTTGGGTTATAAAAGAAAGTCAGGGGCTCATTTGTAAGGGGACTTTAAGAGAGGAGAAGAAAATACTTTTGTATGCAAGCTTTACTTCAAAGAAAGAAACTTTGTGATATTTTGAGAAGACATTTTGGAGTTAATGAAATATGAACTTTGTGTCCTATTCATTGTTTCTTATAGCATTTGATGTTCTTATGTTCATTAGATGTTTGTGTTCAAATCTTGTGTGCAAATATTGTCCTGGATCTTATTATCAATGCTTTGTTAATATGTTGTTCTAGTTCATAGTGAACAAGATCTAATTATCTACTTACATGTGTGTTCCCTTTTACTCATTCTTGTTTAGTGATGTAAACTCTATTTTATTTGTGTTACTTATTGATTGTTCTTCTCCATGCAATATTAGGCTCGCTTTTACCTAACTCTTACATGTTCCTTCCATTCATTCCTTTCCATTCCTTTCCTTTCCTTCATTCCATTCCACCCCCTCATTCATTTTCCTTTCCATTGATGTTGCAAAACACCCCCATATACTGATTTTGAATGTACAGTGTAAATATAGTTTTGGTTTCCAATAAAGATAGACTCACCTTCATTGAGGAGGGACTTCATTCCCACACTATTTCATATCATTTGCATGCATGCAAATGCATATGCTAATAGTTTTAGCGACTCCACTGGGATTCTAGAAGCATTAACTAGTGCTTGGTTAAATCTTTATGACTATCCTTTCTCGCACAAGCTCTAGTCCTTCAATCGAATCTTATGACTCGATGAAGATTTTTAAGGAGACATTGTTGCTAACCTTCAAACAATAGCTTTGGAAAACCGTGAAAGCTTTCAATAATTTGTGGTTGTTGATAGAGCCATTGACAGAGAAATCTACATATGAATACCTTGGAAGAAGAGCACCCAAACTTATAGCTGTAAGGCCTCCTAGACATGTGTTGATCATTGTTCACCGATCCGGCCCTCTTCCACCAAGTTAATAATCTGTATAACTATTACATGTAACTCACCTATCTTGTAACCAAATATTCTTTTTACAAATTCTCAAGAAGACATCATCAAATTTGAGGCAAGCTATTTGGGAAAAGCACACGAGAAACTATCATTTTCATCTCGCCACATCATTACTAGATAATGAAGAAGATCAAGTGAGAGAGTTCTTAGAGTCATTCGTGTGCAAAGAACTCAAGAAAGAAAGCCAAGAGAAAAGGTAAGAACCGATCGTAACATTCTAGTGATCCTTTCACGATAAATATTTCAAACTATATGGAAAGAGGTTTACACGAGGAGAAAATATAAAGATCAATCAGATCCTATTTTTGAATTTTAAGGAAAGTTTGGTTTCAAGTTATCTCCTCCAAGGAGGAACATGCCTCGTAGATCGTAAACCTTACATCAAGTCTTGAAAGATCAAGAAAAGAAGGAATCACTACAAATCAAGCACTTGTTCTTGCTAACATTGTTTTTCCTTCACATACCACCTTTCCCAAGATGGTAGTTAACATAACATGGGGAAACACCATAGGCCCATTGACCTTACTAGCTCGACATGACCTCCGATGAGTATCAAGGAAGATTCTTCCTACGTTCAATGGAGATGGGAACACTTCACCTGATGACCACATTTCTGCTTTCTTTGCTGCATGTGGAGTTTTTTCATTGGAATATGAAGATGTTGTTGTTCACATCTTTCTCAAAACATTGCAAGATGTTGTCGTAGATTGGTTTCATCATCTCGCACAAATGGATTCATTACAAACTGGAATGATATGAATTTTTTTTTGAAGACCGATTCGAGACTACGAGAAGGTGAGGAATTTTGTGGCTAAATTCAACAAAAGGGTGAGCACATTACCCGCCAGGAATTCACCCAAACCCCGACGAACAAAAATGTTTCTTTATTAACGCATAACAACCAGAAGTGTGTTATCATCTAAGAAGAGCTGGAGATGCTACTTTGGAACTTGCTCAATCATTGGCAATAGAAATTGAGGATGACTTAATCATGGCCGGAAAATTAAAGAAAACTTCCTTAAAGGGAAAGAGTCAAGAAACCTCCAATGATTCGAGACCATACTCACTAAGTTGGCTAATGATGTGCTAGCTTTGAAAAGTCAAGTTGCTCAAAGTAGTCAACATGCTCCTTATAAAGACATCCCAAGAAAAGGCTATGTTCCCAAAAAATCCAGAATTATAGGAACTTTGACGAGGCTTGCTATTGAAGCAACTCTCACAACTAACTCAAAATGTGACATCGTTAAAGAAAGCGATTATGAAGTTGAGGTTGAAGAAGAAGAGCCAGACTTTTGGACATCCGAACCTAAAGTTGAAAAGCCTGAAGGATAAAGTAATAATCATTTCTTTAAGTATCGTTCAGAAGAAGAAGATGAATATGAAGAAATTATAGAATATATGAATATTCAATCCTTCGTTGTCTTCACATGCTCTCAAAAAAAGGAGCAAAGTACCACTAAGGTGGAAGATAAAAAGATCTCCAAGGAAGTTCCTAAAGAATCTAAGACTAAGGAAACTTCCAAAGAATCCAAGACAACCGAGATTCCTAAAGAGTCCAAGGTGACTGAGGTTTCGAAGGTCAAAACTATCTTAAAGAAAGGAGGGCCTTTGTCAAGTCAATCAGTTGATAAATCAATTACAAAGAAAGTTTCTTCTTCCACATCAGTATTAACAAGCCCGAAGCAAAGGTCAAAAGTGTGTCATCATCAAGTTCGAAAGAGCTAGTATTTGAGACATCAATTACAAATATTTTCCTAAATTTGATATCAATGATCACATCAATAAATGATACCAAAAATCGTGCAAAGTTCACTGTAATAAAACCGATGATCCACACGCACAGATCCTATTTCAAAACTCAAATACGGGTAATTATATGATGACTACAAATGTTCATGCACATGAGGTCACTTTCAAGATCCCAATGAGATCTGGACTCTTGAGTTCAAAAGAAGTTGTTGCTCAACATGTTTTGATGCGGGAGTGGTGCTAATATCTCCAAATGGTAAAATGTTTCCTTTTTCTTATAAACTCCAATTTTCAAATACTAACAATCGCATAATATGAGGCATTAATCCTTGGCCTCCAAGTTTTAGTAAAGAGAAAGGGATACAAAATTTAAAGGTTTTTGAGAGATGCATAATTGATCGTGAAGCAATTAAAAAATTAGTTTTAGGTAAAGAATGATCATTTGAGACATTACAGAAATAAAGTGTGGGATGTGATAAAAACCTTCGATGATTTTTCCATAGAATTTGTCCTCGTAAAAAAATGAAAAAGTAGATTCCTAGGAAGATCAACTTCATTTATGATCCCTCATTCAAAGTTTGATCAAGAAAAATACACCATTGAAATGGTTTTTAGGCCAAGTGTTCCTGACAATGCAAAAAATTGACAAGTCTTTAATGATGATCAAGAAATTATTGCCTTCTTGGAAAAGAGGGATAGTTTTGAATAATTGTACTTTAAGGAAGTGATTTTATGTTTCGCGAACCGACGACCTCATCCATTCAAGAAGAAAGCGAGAACGAGAATCCTAAAGAATGACATCATTCAACCTCGGAGGAAATAAAATTTCAAAGGGATTGGTTTCACTTGAAGAACTTTTTGATAAACATGACAGGTTTAGCAAAGAGAAAGAGCAAGAAGGACCTATGAATTCTGTTGACTATGAGTAAGTTAATAGTGGTACCAAGGAAAACCTCATGTGGTCAACATTGGTAAGTGTTTCTCACGAGGAGGAGCGCGCAAGAAATTTGTAATCCTCCTTACTAAATATTCAAGTCTTGGCTTACTCATATGAAGACTTGAATTATTTCCAACCTAGGAAAATGGAGCATGTCATACCTTTGAAACCCGGTGCAACTCCATTTAGGCGTAGTAAAGACAGTATAATCCCAAGATAACAGGGACAATATTTCATGAGGTTCAAAAGATGTTAGACGCATGAATAGTTTTTCGTATTCGACATTCAACTTGGATAGCTAATATTGTATTGGTTCAGAAGAAAAATGGAGAAATTAGGATTTGCATGGATTTCCAAAATCTTAATCAAGCTTCCTTAAAGGATAACCCACCATTGGGCATGGACCATATTTTGTAGGTAGTAACCGAATCATAAATCCTATCTATGCTAGACGGTTTCTCTGGTTATAATAAGATTGAAGTGGCTAGAGAAGACCAATATAAAACCAAGTTCACCACCCCCTGCGTTATGTTCATGTATAGAAGAATGAATTTTATTTTGATCAATACCAACACAATTTTTCAAAGGGATATGGATATGGCATTCACAAATTATAAAGACAAGATCATCGTGATATACCTAGATGACTTGAGAGTGTTCTCAAAGAAGCGAGAAGATCACCTAAGAGATTTAGAGAAAATATTGCAAAGGTGTAGACTTCATAAGATCTCCCCGAATTCGAAGAATTCCATGTCCGGTTACGAAAAGGAAACTCCTAGGTCATATTGTTTCAAAATAAGGAACTAAGATCAATCATGAGCGCGTTCAAGATATCAAGGATCTTTCCTTACCTATAAGTAAATCTAGAGTTAACTCATTCTTTTTAATGTGAAATTTTTGAGAAGGTTCGTGCCATAATTTTCCAAGATAACCAAAGAAATCACTTTTCTTATGAAAGGAAAAGAATCCTTCAAATGGTCGAAGGAAGGTAGAGAAACATTTGAACAAATCAAGGGTGCTATTGTAAAATTTCCTGCATCTCGTGTGTCTCGATTTTAAAAATTATTTTATAATCTTGTTATGCTTCATCGCACACGATCTCTCGTCATCCCGACTCAAACACAATCTAAAAGAAATAAAATCTCCTATTGCATTCATGAGTTCTAGATTCAAGAAACATGAACTCAATTATACTTCCCTTTAAAGGCATGCATACGTTATGTTGAGAGCCTTAAAATATTTCAAGTGTACTATGTGTTGAATTCTCACACCAAAGTCTTAGTTCTAGAAACCGCAAGATTAAATCGATGCCGACACAACAAAAACTAGGATCTAAAAAGAGGTATCTAGGTCTCCAAGATCCAGGAATATGACTTGGACGTCAAGCCTACCAAGTTGGTTAGAGGAAGAGGAATTTTCCAACTCATCGCAGAGAATGAGCCACAAGATGACTCTGAAGAAGAACCAGTTGAAGAAAGTTTACTATTAGTAGTTTTCATCAAGCATTATGTAGACGAATGGTATTTCGATATAGCCTACTTTCTCACATGTGGTGAATGTCCTGAGAATTTGACAACTAAGGAAAAAAGAGCTATCAAATTGAGAGTTGTCACGTATGTTATTTGGGACAACACATTGTTCAATAAAGGAATTGATGGCATGTTCCTTAGATATGTTGATAAGGAACAACAACCCAAGTTACTTGAAACCTTTCACAATCATGTGTGCGGTGGTCATTTGTCTAGACTAGTGAAAACTCATAAATTTTGTGAGCACATTATTACTAGCCCACTATGTTTTCTAATGCTCAAAAATGGGTAGCAAAATGCGAAGCTTGTTAGCAAATTTGTTAGAAGACCTAAATTGATAGCTTTTCCTTTAAAGCCAGTTGTCATTGAAGAACCGTTTCAACAATGGGGTTTATATTTCATCGGGTTCTTGAATCCTAATTCTAGTGCTGGTCATACTCATGTGATCACTGCAACTGACTACTTTACGAAGTGGATAGAAGCTATATCGGTGAAACAAACATCTACTATGGTAATCTACGACTTCGTCAAAGAGAATATATTGATTCATTAGGGAGTTCCACAAAAGATCGTGATGGACAATGCCACCAATTTTTCTTCTACAAAGATGATAGGTTTTTGTTATGGATATGGGATATCTTTATCTCATTAATCGATTACTACCCTCAGTGCAAATGGTCAAGAATAATCTAGTTTAAAAAACATAATTACCATCGATGCGTAAGTTAGTAGAAGAAAATCAAAGAGCTTGGCACAAGAAGTTATATGATGCATTGTGGGTTGGGATTGCATAACTCCCAAAATAGCAATTGGGATATCTCCTCCAAACTATGTATGGAACCAACGCTCAAATTCCCATCACTTTGGAGTTACCAACATTACGATTGGCTTAAAAAGTTGATGATGAATGCTTCACCAATGCATTGGATAAAAGGATCATGTTCCTAAACAAGCTCGAAGAGTAGACAAGTCAAGTGGGAAACAGGATCGAGGAACACCAATAAAGGTAAAGAATTTTTCAACAAAAAACCGAGACAATTTCAAATCAATGACTTAGTTCTTCTCTGGGAAAAGAGACGTGAACCGAAAGGAAAGCACAAGAAGTTTGATTTGTTGTGGTGGGTCCTTTCGGGATCAAAAATTTATGTGGAGCTAACACCTATTACTTGGTGTATCTTGATGGAACTCATTTGCATTTTCCTTACAAAGGGCAATATCTCAAGCATTATCAAAATTGAAAATGGGTTGTTCCCGTATGTACATAGGTAATTAGGATTTTGGTTTGTTTCTTTTCCCTGTTTTTTGGTTTCCTCTCTTTTTCATCCCATTTTTGTGCACCTTCGTTTTTGGGACCATGTTCATTAGATATTTGGGTTTGGGTTTGTTCTTTGCGTCTCGTGAAGTCTTTGTCCCTAATTAGAGCCGAGTTTTTATCTACTAATTTTAACTTTGCAAAATTAATAAGCATGAAAATTTGAATTTTTTCAAAAGTATTATTTTGCATGTTTTATCACCCTAGAATTTATGATTGTCTTGTTCTTTTGATCATTCTAGTCTTCGTTTGCGTTCATTTTGACGAGAACTCCTCTCACCAAGTCATAAAGCTGTTTTAATAGTTAATTAATTTATTACCCTATTAGCATATGGATTTGCACGCATGCAAATGACATGCAACAACATGGGAATGAAGTCCTTCCTCAATGAAGGTGAGGCTACCTTTATTGAAAACCAAAATTGTATTTACACCTGTACATTCAAAATTGTATGTGGGGGGTGTTTTGGAACATCAATGGAAAGAAAAGTGAATGATGGAGATGGAATGGAATGAAGGAAAGGAATGGAAAGGAATGAATGGAAGGAACATGCAAGAGTTAGGTAAAAGTAGAGCCTAATATTGCATGGAGAAGAACAAACAATAACTAACACAAATAAAATAGAGTTTGCATTAGCTAAATGAGAATTAGTAAAAGGGAACACACATGAGCAAGTAAATAACAAAGCTTGATCACTGTGAACAAGAACAACAACTTAATAACGTTGACAATAAGATCAAAGACAATATTTGCATGCAAGATTTAAACATCTAACATCTAATGAACATAAGAACATCAAATGTTACAAGAGACAATGAATGAGACACAAAGTTCGTATTTCATTAACTCCAAAATGTCTTCACAAAAGAACACAAAGTTTCTTCCTGAAACAAAGCTTGCACACAAAAGTATTTTCTTCTCCTCTCTCAAAGTCACCCTTACAAATGAGCCCCTCACTTCCTTTTATAACCCAAAAGTTGGTTACAAAGTAGTTAGGGTTTTACATGAACATTAAATAAGGCACTTAAGTGACCTTTGACTTTTTCTAACCAACTTTATTAAAAACAACTAAAAATAGAAATCACTTAAGTTATCCACAACTTCCGAAAGCAAATAACAACATCCTTTTCTTAAAAATCCACTTTTTAAAATATACAATAATAACTAGTGCCTTATCCATTGAAATGGGGTCCGCCTATCTCAAACGTATGAGAAATGGACTCTCCCACTTCGCTAGATACCAAGAAAACTATCTCCCTAAAATGTCGGTGAAATTAGGATCTGTTGCCGCTTTAGTTGAATCTAAAACTTCCCAAAGTTTCAAACATCTTTTCTTCTTCGGAGGTTCATTTGGTCGAAGAATATCCTCACAAAATACCTACAATTCAAGAATCCTACTTGGCATATCATTTAAATTAACCATCTTTGATTGAGTGTTCTCAAATAAGTTCTTTAATTTGATGCACCACTCCATTGAAATTGACGAGAAATTATTGGCGGGAGTGTACATGTCCTTAAACAATTGTGAAAATTGCTCTTCCACTTGTTCAAATGAACACCTTTGATTATGTTCATTTACGAGGTTGCAAGGTATCTCAGCTATGAATTCTTTCATCAAGGCGAGCGAAGTAAAGGCTTTATTGCATATGCTCTCATAATGGATCGTAGAATCCTCAAGAAGTGTCTTCCTTGATTTGAGATGTAGACACCAAAGAAAATGTGTCCCTCGATGTTCAAATTTGAGAATTCCTTCAATGGCTAAAACTGAGGATTCCATACTCATCATCTCCTGTAGACTGGGAAATATCTCATCCAAATTTGATATGTTAGAAACAAAAGTTTCCTTAAAAGAAAGAATTGGATCAAGATACGCACTTACATCTTCATAGAGCTTAACCATTGTTTTGATCATCCCTCGCCTAAAATGAGAATCTATGAAAGCCAAGTTTTAGTGACATGGCCCGATATGTTTATTTCTTTTGATAAATTAAGAGTTTCTTCATCGGGCAGCCACTACATCAGTGCATCGGGAAAGTGGATGATATGGGATTTATCAGATATTGAACATATTCCACCAATTGATTCTTTTCGGCCTTGAGTGAGAGGTTTGAGATTTATATTTCTCAAGTCTCTTTAGTACAATATCAATTGAATCTCGAGCCATTGCCATGTCACTTTCCAATGTGGACCTCCGTAGTCCAAGTCTGGAAACTTCATAATAAGGAGATGTCATGGAATCACACTCCTTGTCAACTTGTGGGATGGAAAGATCGTAAATATGTTTCCATCATTATCCACCATAATTCGAGAAAGCACCATAGGCTTCTTGGGAATGACATCATTCAAAAGTTTGAAAATGGCATCAAAATCAATGTCAATTGCCTTGAAGACCCTATTCCTTTTCTTAACCTCAAAATAAACCCGAAGGAGTATCATTCACTATTTTTCCATACAAAATCCTCGGAGCTCAAAGGAACATTCTCATTGTTCTCATCATCACGAGATTCTCGCAAGAACCCCTTCCATGACCCCGATTTTGAGGAGAAATAACCTTGATATCCACCTCTTGTTCATTTGGGATATTTTGGGAAATCTCTTCGTGAACTGCATGCTCGGATGTGTTCGATATTTGGACTACCTGCACTGAGTGGAAGTTTGTGCAAGGCATGGTGAAGATCCTTTATCACTAGATTTTGAGAACTATTAATAATGTGAGTAGAAGAATCTCTACTTGAAGTAGAAAATCCTGATACATGCTCTCTTCCCTCATTGGGGCTAGGACCCTTAGGTTTTTCTCCTCGTGACACATTATCTAGTGAAGGGATTTTGGCAACCACTTATTTCTTGCTGATTGCGTATGATTGAATGGCATGGAGGTCGATTGAGAAGGGGTTTTTGTTGAATGAATACCTCCTCGAGTTGGAAATTTTTTTGATCTTGAAGTATGATCTTGAATTTAATGTAACTTGGAAAGTTCTCTTTCATACCATGATATGCTTCTTTCAAGGATCGGTTGATTCTTGCTATCAAGAGAAAATTCATCTCTCTTGGTCCAATCAATTCGAGGCAACGAGGTAAAAGAAACTACATCATATGAAGGATCAATAACATCTTCATCATCATTTACGAATGAATCTGGAGGGTTCTTAATGTGAAAGGCCTTGATCTGAGCAAGGGTTAGGCGAGAAAACTCTCGTCTTCTTACTTCATGCTTGTCTGAATAGGCAGCCCAAAAATCTTCCATGGTAGGATTATGTTGATACTTTGCTCCAAGAATATTCTGCATATATCCATTGATATCAAACTGGGCTCTCTTCACATATGGATGAATTGTGATGAGGGCAAACTATTTTTCCATGAGTTGTGCACTGAAAAGATTTAGACATTGGTATTCCCGATTTGGATTGGGAAATGAATTCCTAAATGATGCTTGTCACTGAGAAGACAATGAACTTGGAATAGTTGCCACACAAGCTCCATTAATGCCCATTTTTCACTGACGTACTTAGGAGGTTTCCTTGGGATACCCGCAAAGCCACTTACGTGAATGTAGGAAAAAGATAAAAATTGAATAAACCATGTTCCCCATGGGAATGACATTCATGGCTTGTTTGGAAAATCTTTCCTCTATATTCCTATTCAGGTTCGAAATCATGTGGAAAGTAAATGCGTTGTTGACCCTTCTGAAATGGTGAGAGCTATTTTTTAAACTTAGTTGTGGGTAATAAGGAAAAACACTATTTGATGGCCCCATGACTCCTCTTGTTTCAAGTCCAGAAAATAGCTTTCTTCTTGCTACTGCATAAGTCAGATACGATGTCATGTATAAGCATCTAGTCATCTTAACTTCTATCAATTGTTTGTGAAGGGTATTAGTGATAATGGTGGCCCAATCCACAAACTCTTTCTTAGCCGCATTATCGGGGAAAGTCGGGTATCTTTGAGCAATTCCTTAATGTGCTCGGTGTGATTAAGAGGAAAGGCTCACGATTATCTTTAAAAATTCCTCATCTCTCAGGATCATAATGCTCCACGCAAGCGATAACCGACTCTGGAAATTACATCGAGATAAGAAAATTTGCTGCTTGCAGGGTAGAACATTATGGTAAAACCTATCCGAGAATATGGTTTTGCCTTTAGTTTTTACCGTTCTCGCAGAATTGTTGCACATTGATGTGACCTAGATTTGTATCGATGATATTGTCATATGCTTAACTTAATGGGAAGGAAGGATGATTCCTTGGAATTCATACTTAAGCGTAGATTTATTCAATTTCTCCATTGGCTTCCTCAATCTTCCTGCAGATTTATTAGATTTTTCAGCCATTATGAATTTCTCAAAAAAATGACTCAAGCACGTAAAACAACGCAAGTGTGGGACATGTCTCAATCTCTCGAAACTCCCGTAAATGCAAGAAAAATATGATACGTTTTAAATGCAATTGGTGGAAAAAATCTCGAAGTGGGAAATTAAAATGAATTTTCAGAAAGGGGAAATCAAGTTCAGAAGCCAATTTGGCATTCCCAGAATTGGAAGCACAAGCTTACTTCCCCAACAATAAAATAAAAAATTTGTCGAATGACTTTTAATAATTATTATATTAATAGTTATTTAATGAAAACCCCAAATTTAATAAAAAATGATTTTATCAAATAAAGGATAATAAATTAATTAAATATTAATTAATTAATTATTAATGCATTTTAAGACCTGGCGGGAGGAGTTCTCGCTTGAAATGGATGAAACGAAGACCAAAATGATCACAAAAATGAGATGATCACGATGAGAGCGATAAATCACGCAAAGTAACACTTTTGAAAAATTTCAAAATTTCCATTTTTTATTAATTTTGTGAAGTCAAAATTGGTTGATAACATACCCTTTATTTGATAAAATAAATTTTATTAATTTTTGGGGTTTTTAATTAAATAAATATTAATATAATTAAAAATCAATCGACAAGTTGTATTTTTATTGCGGGGGAAAATTAAGCTTCCGCTTCCAATTGTCGGGGATGCCAAATTGGCTTCCCTACCCAGATTTCCCCTTTCTTGGAAAATACTTCTTATTTCCCCACTTGTGGGATTTCTTCTACTGATTGTCAATCCAATCGGTTGGCAAATGGGCAAAAATCTCCCAATCTCCCACATGGGGAAATAGGGTGGGGATTGCTAGCTTGCCTTGCCATTTCCACTGGCAAATGGTTATCTTTTTCCCATTTTCCCCATGGAAATTAATGCCACTACCCAAAGGAAAAGAAAATTGGTTATTTCAACGGGAAGGGGAAACAATTACGGGGAAGCTTCTTTAATTCTTATAACCATTTCCCCGTGAAACTAGTTGGAAGAAGTTTTGTTTCTTATTTCTTTTAGGGAAACGAGAGTAATTGAATTTTTAGTGAAGGGAAATAAATATAGCCATGCCAGTAAAGGAAACCAACACATGCCATAGTCCATGAATACAAGCGAGAAAATAGTTCACCTACGCTAGAAGGAAGCAAGCTATTCACAGTTGTCAACACAAGATCCATGCAAGGGTGAAGGCCCAACAAATTTGTAGATCCACATGCTTGAAGAAGAATAATAGTGCATGCACGTGGGGAAGAAATACCAAAGCTATCCATCACGCATTGTTTTCAAGATTCACATATTAATCAACAAGAAAAAAAAAAACGTTTTGATTTTTCCTAGCAGAGAACCCACGTTGCATTGGAAGAAACCCATGTTAAAGCAACAATGATCTACACTGAAATGTAATGGAGAACAGTGCAAAACATAGTAGGAAAAAATCAGCAACACATTTTCTAAGAAGAGTTTCCACGTAGTAAGGAATATTACCACACAACCATAGAAGAAAACTTTAACACATGTTTTGGAATAAATAAAAACAGTCAACAAAAACAAAGTTTCTCATGCATCCATTGCCCATGCTGATTGGGAAGAAGGAAAACTCAACAAAAGAATAAGCAGTCCATGCATTTATCCCAAAAAGGGGACACATTGGTAAGATTAAGGTAGAATAAAAATTCAATGCATTCATTGAAATCTCCATACATAGTTGTTTTAAAAGAGCCCACACATTCAAAAAATAAGGAGTCTTCTAATGCAAAATCAAAGCATAACCACGTAGTAGCAAAGAACATAGGAGTCCATGCATGCCTACTCAAAAGTCGAGTCTTCACGGGCATGCACGAGAGGAAAGGAAGTGTCACGTCTTAGGCGGTTAATAAGAAGACTAAGGAAATAAGAGACAACGTTGTTGGTACAGAGTCCAAGTTTCATGCAAAGTTGAAACCGAGATAGTGTTCTCCACGTACACTTCCTTAGTGTTAACAATGTTGTCTCTTATTTCCTTAGTCTTCTTATTAACTATCTAAGACATGACACTTCCTTTCCTCTCACGCATGCGTGGTGAAGACTCTGACTTTTGTAGCAGGCATGCACGTACTCCTATGTTCTCGCTACTACGTGGTTATGCTTTGGATTTTGCATTAGAAGAATCTTATAGGAAATAACAAAACTATCCATCATGCATTGTTTTCAATATTCACATGTTAATCAACAAGAAAATAAAATAAAAATGTTTTGATTTTTCCATGCGAGAGAACCCGCGTTGCATTGGAAGAAACCCACGTTGGAGAAACAATGATCTATGCTAAAATGTAAGGGAGAATAGTCCAAAACATAGTAGGAACAAATCAGCAACACATTTTCCAAGAAGAGTTTCCACGTAGCAAGGAATATTACCACACAGCCATAGAGGAAAACTTCAACTCATGTTTTAGAATAAATAAAAACAATCAACAAAAACAAAGTTTCTCACACATCCATTTCCCATGCTAGTGATTGGGAAGAAGGAAGAACTCAACAAAAGAATAGTAGGTCGATGCATTTAGCCGAAAAAAGGGGATACATTGGTAAGATTAAGGTAGAATAAAAAAAATTCAATGCATTCATTGAAATCTCCACGCATAGTTGTTTTAAAAAGAGCCCACACATTCACAAAATCAGGAGTCTTCTAATGCAAAATCCAGCATAACCATGTAGTAGCAGAACATAGGAGTCCATGCATGCTTGCTACAAAAGTTAGAGTCTTCACCACGCATGCCTGAGAGGAAAGGAAGTGTCACGTATCAAACAGATTAATAAGAAGACTAAGGAAATAAGAGACAATGTTGTTGGTACGGAGTCCAAGTTTCATGCAAAGTTGAAACCAGAGGCATGGTGTTCACACAGAGGCTTTTGGTGAATAAACTTCACAGGAGAATTTAATAAAAGATATATTAAAATTAATCCAACGCAAAGTCATTAAATAAGGAGATTTTAATTAAAAATAAATATTGTTGTTATTGTCGATTTGGAACTCGAGCTTAGTCTCGATATGTTTGCAATTTGAGCTTAGTCTTTAATATTTTCTCGTGTTAGTTATTAAAAAAATTGTAACCAAAGTCAATTATTATTATTATTATTAAAATAATAATAATAATAATAATAGTAATTAAAATGAGCTATATTCCTCTTGCATTAACGGTGGTTCAGAGACTGAGACCCGACACCGTTTACATTGTTTTACGTGCCTAAGTCATTTTTTTGTAAAATTCATAATGGCCAAAAAATCTAATAAATCTACAGGAAAATCGAGGAAGCCAATGGAGAAATCAAATAAGTCCGTGCTCAAGTACAAATTCCAAGGAATCATCCCTCCTAGTTCTATCAAGTTTGCATACGACAATATCACCGATACAAATCTTGGTCACATTAATATGAAACATTTTTTTATTGGTGAAAGTGAATGCAAAACCATATCCTCAAATAGGCTCTACCATAATGGTCTACCCAAGCAACGACATTTCCAGTCTCACCGCAATTCCCGGAGCTAGTTATCGCTTATGCAATGCATTATGATCTTGAAAGATGAGGAATTTATAACAATAATTGTGAGCCTTTCCTCTTAATCACACCAGAGTACATTGAGGAATTTCTTAGCATACCTGACTTCCCTGAGAATTTTGACATCATTTGAAAGTTAACACAAGAATTTTGGGATGAAGAACCCCTCAAGTGGATCAATATGGTTAATAACAATGGTTAGTGACCGAGAGGCCTCAAGTTGACCGACTTCTTAAGGATCGTATTACATTGAGTTCGTGGAGGAAATCGGGGACATGATCACTCCCCTAAGTTGACTCTTCGGTCTACCCTCTGCCAGGATTTTCCACCCATGGATGTATCAGTTTATATGTATCATCCTTGCCAAGAGAGAGTTTGTGGATTGGGCCACCATCAATAGTGATAATCTTCACAAACAATTGATCGAAGTGAAGATGACTGGATGTTTCTACATGACATCATACTTGACTTATGCAGTGGCTAGAAGAAAGCTAATTTCAAGGCTTGAAATGAAGGGAGTCATGGGTCCATCAAATAATGTCTTCCATTATTATCCTCACTAAGTTTCAAAAATATCTCTCATCATTTTAGAAGAGTTAACGATGCATTCACCTTCCGCATGATTCAAAACCTAAATTAAAATACAGAGGAAAGATTCTCCAAAGAGGCCATAGATGTCATTTCCCAATGGGGAACATGGTTTATTCAATTTTCATCCTTTTCCTATATTCGTGTGAGCAGATTTGCGAGTACTCCATCGAAGCTTCGTAAGTATGTCAGTGACAAGTGGGCATTAATGGAACTTGCACGACAACTATTCCAAGTTCATTGTCTTCTCAGTGATAAGAATTGTTCAGAATTCATTCCCACCCAAAATGGGGAATACCAATGTCCAAATATCTTCACTACGTAACTCATGGAGAAAGAGTTTGCCCTCATCACTATTCATCCTATGTGAGGAGATTCAGTTTGATATCAACGGATCTATGTAGAAGATTCTTGGAGAAAAGTATCAACACACAACCCTATCGTGGAAGATTTCTAGGTTCGCATTAGACGAACATGAAGTAAGAAGGTGAGAGTTTTCCCTCCTAACCCTTTCTCAAATCCAGGCCTTTCGCATAAAAAACCCTCCAGATTCATTGGTGGATGATGATGATGATGTTATTGATCACTCATATGATGCGTTGTTTTTACCCCTTTGCCACGAACTTCATAACAAGAATCAACCGATTCTCGAAAGAAGCATATCCTGATATGAAAGAGAACTTACAAAGTTACCATCAATCCAAGATCATACCTCAAGATTACAAAAATTTTCAACTCGAGGAGGTCTCCAGTCAACCAAAGCTTCTTCTCAATCAACCTCTATGTCATCTAGTCATATGCATCAAGTAAGAAAGGAGTGGTTTCCAAAATCCAATTCACCAAAGAAGGTGTCACGAGGTGAAAAATATAAGGGTCATAGCCCTAGTGAAGGAAGAGAGCGTGTATTGGGATTTTCCACTTCAAGTAGAGATTATTCTACTCACATTTGCTGACAATTTGCGAAGCTCATAACAAACAATCCTCAGTCGTGCCTTGCACAAGAGTCCACTCAAGTGCAAGTAGTCAAGATATAGAAAACTTCTGAACCTACAGTTCACAAAGAGATTTCTCAAAATCTCCCTAATGTTCAAGAGGTAGATATCAAGGTTATTTCTCCAGAAGTTGAGGTCGTGGAAAGGATTCTTGTAGAATCTAATGATGTTGAGAACAATGGGAATGTTGCTTCAGTTTCAGGCTTTTGTATGTGGAAGTGGTGAAGGATACTCCTTTTTGGGTTGATTGTGAAATCAAGAAAAGGAAGAGGGTTGTCAAGGAAATTGACATTGAATCGATGCTCTTTTCAAGCTTTTGAATGATGTCATTCCTAAGAAACCTAAAGTTCTCTCTCGAATAATGGTGGACGGTAACGGAAATAGATTTGCGGATCTTTCCATCCCACAAGTTGAAAAGGATCATGATGCCATGGCATCTGCTGATTATGAAATTTCTAGACTTGGACTTGGGAAGTCCACATTGGAAAGTGACATGGCGATGACCCAAGATTCAATAGATATCGTGCTAAAGAGGCTTGAGAAATATAAGTCTCAGAACTCTTAACTCAAGGCTGAAAAGAATCAATTGGTGGATTATGTTTAACATCCGATAAGGAATGTGATGCTATGACATCTGTTGATTATGAAATTTCTAGACTTGGACTAGGGAAGTCCACATTGGAAAGTGACATGGCAATGGCCTGAGATTCAATAGATATCATGCTAAAGAGGCTTGAGAAATATAAGTCTCAGAAATCTCAGCTCAAGGCTGAAAATAATCAATTGGTGGATTATGTTCAACATCGATAAGGAATGTGATGCCATGACATCCTGATTATGAAATTTCTAGACTTGGACTAGGGAAGTCCACATTGGAAAGTGACATGGAAATGGCCAGAGATTCAATAGATATCATGCTAAAGAGGCTTGAGAAATATAAGTCTCAGAACTCTCAGCTCAAGGCTGAAAATAATCAATTGGTGGATTATGTTCAACATCTGATAAATCCCATATCATCCACTTTCCCAATACTCGATGCAATGGCTGCCCCGATGAAGAAACTCTCAATTTGTCAAAATAAATAAACACATTGGGCCATGTCACTAAATCTTGGATTTCAGAGATTCTTGTTTTTGGTAAAGAGATGATCAAAGCAGTCGTTAAGCTCCATGAATATATTAGTGCATATCTTGATCCAATTCTTTCTTTCAAAGAAACTTTTTTCTAACATATCAAAATTTGATGAGATATTGCCTAGTCTATAAGAGATGACAAGTATGGAATAATCAACTTTAGCCATTGAAGAAATTATTGAATTCGAATGTTGAGGGACACACTTTCTTTGGTGTCTACATCTCAAATCAAGAAAGACACTTCTTGAGGATTCTATGATCCATTACAAGAGCGTATGCAATGAATCCTTCACTTCACTCGCCTTGATTCAGGAGTTCATAGTTGAGATCCCTTGTGGTCTTGTAAATGAGAAAAATCAAAGGTATTCATCAGAACATGTGGAGGAGCAATTTTCACAATTGTTCAAAGACATGTATACTCCTGCCATCAATTTCTCTTCAACTTCAATGGAACATTGCATCAAATTAAAGAACTTGTTTGAGAATATTCAATCAAAGATGGTCAATCTGAATGATATGCCATATAGGATCTTGGAATTACAGGTATTTTGTGAGGCTATTCTTCGACCAAATGAACCTCCTGAAGAAGAAAAGATGTTTGAAGTATTGGGAAGGTCTAGATCCTTTCAATTGGCAAAGGCGACGGATCCTAATTTCATCGGTGGGATGAAGAGATAGTTTTCCTGCTATCTAACAAAGTGAGAGAGTCCATTTCTCATACGATTGAGATAGGTGGACTCCATTTCAATGGATAAGGCACTGGTTTTGTTGTATGTTTTAAAAGTGGTATTTTAAAATGGTGTTATTATTGAACTCAATTTTGGGAAAATTTGGATAACTTAAGTGATTTCTATTTATAGTTGCTTTTAATAAAGTTGGTTGAGAAAGTCAAAGTCACTTTAGATGCCCTATTTAATGTGCATATAACCCCTAACTACTTTATAACCAACTTTTGGGTTATAAAAGAAAGTTAGGGGATTATTTGTAAGGCAAATTTGAGAGAGGAGAAGAAAATACTTTTGTATGCAAGCTTTACTTCAAAGACATAAACTTTGTGTTCTTTTGAGAAGACAATTTGGAGTTAATGAAATATGAATTTTTTTGTCCCATTCATTGTCTCTTATAGCATTTTATGTTCTTATGTTCGAGTAGATGTTTGTGTTTGAATCTTGCATGCAAATATTTCCTTGGATCTTATTATCAACGCTACTAATATGTTGTTCTACTTTACATAGATTTGATTATCTACTTGCTCATGTGTGTTCCCTTTTACTCATTCTCGTTTAGTTGATGCAAACTCTGTTTTATTTATGTTAGTTATTGATTGTTCTTCTCCATGCAATATTAGGCTCTACTTTTACCTAACTCTTGCATGTTCCTTCCATTCATTCCTTTCCTTCATTCCATTCCATCTCCCTCATTCATTTTCCTTTCCATTGATTTTCCAAAACACCCCCACATACATGTGTAAATATAGTTTTAGTTTTGATAAAGCGAGAATCACCTTCATTGTGGAGGGAATTCATTCCCACATTGTTGCATGTCATTTGCATGCGTGTAAATCCATATGCTAACAATTTTTATCGACTACAGTTAGGGATTCTAGAATTGTTAACCGAGTGCTTTGTTAAATCTTTATGATTATCCCCTCTGCACAAGCTCTAGTCCTTCAATGAAATCTTGTGCCTAACGAATATTTTCAAGGAGAGATTGTTGCCAACATTCGAATAGTAGCTTGGGAAAACCGTAAAAACTTGCTGCAGCAATTTATGGCTATTGATAGAGCCATTGATAGAGAAATCTACATTCAAGACCTTAGATGAAGAGCACCGTGCATTTATGGCCGAAGACCTCCTAGACATGTGTTGATCGTTGTTCACCGATGTGGAACCTGTTCCACCAAGGTAATAATTTGTATGACTATTACATGTAACTCACCTATCTTGCAACTAATCTTCTTTTTGTAGATACTCAAGAAGACATATCATCGATTTGAGGAAAGCTTTTTGGGAAAAGCACATGAGCAACTATCATTTTCATCTCGCCACATAAGTATTAGATAACGAAGAAGATCAAGTGTGAGAGTGTTGTCACCTCCCAAAGAGTTGTGAATTTTCTTCTCCAATTTTAAAATTTTTGGGTTAGGTGACTGCTAAATGCCCTTGTAAAGGGTCCCCTAAGAAAGAGCTAGTTTCAAATAGTTAGTCATTTTTCAAAATTTGAGTTTTAAGGATTTTTCAAAGGTGTCATGTAGGTATTTTGGTTTTTTCTGTCCCTCATGTCCCAAGGTCCTCTGGGCCGTATGTTCCCAATTTTTCCACTTTTTTCGATTGGTCGTGCTTTTCCTTTATTTTCGGTCTTTTCAGATTTTTGGAGAAATGGCATTCTGATGTCCCAAGGGCTTTTGTGTCAAATTTTTCTAACTTATTTGATTTTAGTGTGTTGCGGGTGTTTTGGCTTTTATTTCACACATGTCCCAAGTGCTCTCTAACCACCATTTCCCCTCAAGTCCGCACTTGTCGATTTCCATTCACTGCGGCTATTTCGGTTCGTGAGTCCCATATGTCCCAATGTTCCTTGGGGACAATTTGTGTAATTTTTCTACCTTTACCGCAAATTAGCTATTTTGGCTTTGTTCGTCCCAAATGTCCCATGGGTCAATTGTGCACCTTTGTTCTACCTTTTCTGATTCTCATTGTTTTAGGTGAACATAAGGTATTTATTACCTCATTTATTTCACCTCACCAACCTACTTGAGTTTAAATGTGCATAAATAGTCGGGTAACTGGTCATTTTTACCATCTTGCTTGTATTTGCTAAAGACCGTTCGAGTTCCCTTTTCTCCACTATTTGTAGCCGTGGTTGAGTCTTGCTCTATTGTTTTCAAAATTTGTAAATATCAGAGAAGTTGTGAATCGTCAAGGTATTGATCGAGGAACTAAGGAAATTGCTCTCACAGATATCTTCTACTCCTGCCATAAAATGAAGATCAGTTTTAAAGGACACGAGCACCTCTCTACCTTGGAGATGACTATACTAGATATTGGGGATAACAAAGCTCAAAGACCTCGATTTGGATGATTTTTGGGCACGCATTAATTGTTAAAACCCTTCTCCCATTTCCCAGTGATCAAGGATAGTGGAATCACAGAGGCAGGGGGTTTCCCCATTTCAGTCCAATGTGCCGATACAATACTAGCTTGCAGTTCTAGTTTTAACCTAGAAACAAAGGAAATTGTTGATCCTCAAGGTTAGGTGGTGGCTCAACGATGAAGATTGTATTCACACTGCTTTCAGAATACCCATGATTGAGGGCTTGAATATTCTTACTAAGGATCAGGCACAACTTCTTTTTGATCAAGATAGTGAACGGTACAAGAGTAGAGTGGCCAAGTCTTGGTTTAAAAACCCAAAGAAAGGAGCCTCAAGGCTACCCAAGACAATGTTTAGGGTTGATTTCCATGAATAATTGTCAGATGTCATCACTCTCCTTGCAAGGATTATGGGAATTCCCTCCACCAATGAGTTTCATTAATGGATGTGCTCCTATATCAATAGAACCTACAGGGATAATAATATTTTAGGTATTCAATTCCCAATCACGTTGGGTAACTACACTTGTAAGACTTCCTTAGATGCTCAGAACATTGATAGAACCATTGCTCCTCTTACCCTTCACTATTATAAGCCTATAAATTGCTTTGATATTAAGGAGTTCATTTCCACCAATTTTAGAATGGGTTATCAACATCTTGCCGATATTGAAGACTACTGGGCTGATTGTTCTAATGATTATGAAGCCCGAAGAAGGTACTATGGAAGATTATCCCTGCAACAAATCATGGATTTTGGTATATATGATGTCCCGAAGGATTGGAGGATGATGATGAGGATCTACAGTCCCTTGAATACAAGAGGTCAATCAAACACACTCCTATTGAAACCATTGATTGGTTTTTTAAGGAGAGAGATGACTTAAAAGAGCTCATCAATCCTATCTTGGTAAGAACTAGACTTTGGTTTTGAGAAAGATGAAGATGATCAGGGAAATGAAATCTAGGTCTACTTCTCAAGATACTTCTAACTCTTAGAAAGAACTATGTTTATCATCTCCGAGACACATGAACAATTTGTTCCTTCTCCTCCAGAATCTTCAACTTTGGTGTACACAAAGAAGGGAAGAGCTAAGAAGGATGATAAGGAAGTTGAGGTTACTCAAGAGAGTGAGAGGAAACCCTCTCCTAAGAAAACTGAAACAATACCTAATGAGGGAGCAATTGTGGACCTTGGTGACGATGATAGTGAAGGAAAAGAGCAAGAAAATCTTGAGGAGAATATCCTTGAAGAAAGCAGTGTGAAGGAAGATCAGTCAAAGAAAATAGTTTCAGAATCTATGGAAATATCTACTAAGGAAGCTCCTATCACCCAAGTTGAGACCTCTGTGTTAGAAGTGGTTTTGTGCAAACTCTAAGTGCGATGAGTGCATCTGCACTTGGGCCCATTGCTCCTTCCACTTCAATTTCTTCATTTTCCTGGGTACAACCAATGTTAGAAAGCAAGAAAAGGAAGGCCACTTCAAGTGTGGCTGCTCCTAAGTTTGATGCAGTGGCAGCTCTTCTAGGTACTACTCCTCCTCCCCACCAAAAAATGCCAAAGTCACATCAATATTGGTTTTAGACTCCCAAGGTCAGCAATTCATGGAAATTAAAAACCCAAGCTTGACAAAGATGAAAAAGACCTATCAATGGGTGATCTGGAATTGACAAGAATTGCTCTTGGTGAATCGAAACCTGAAAGTGAGGTGCATAATCTAAGGGAGACAATGTCTAAAGTAATTGAAAGAGTTGAAAAAGGGAAGCAGACACAAGAGTAGTTGGAGGAACATAATCAGATTTTTTCAAGTTTCATCAAATCCTTATTGGCAGAAGATAAGGTACTTGACCCAACTCCCCTAGCTTCCATCCCACCTCCTTCCATCCTATCAATGATGAGGTTCAAGCCATCAAATACATTCATAAGCATGCCACTTATGGGAAGGAAATGGAAGCTATGGTTGATGACTTGATAATCATAGGTCTAAATTTCATTGAGGAAGCATTCAAGGTATATGAGAAAATTGCTAAGATTCAATTAAAATTCACTACAACACTCAGTGGGTTGGATAAGGAGTTGAAATTATGGAGTGAGTGGATTCAGGATCTCAGATTGATGAGTGAGACAGATGTACAAATCCTTTTGGAAAATAAGGTTTTTGATGATGCAAAGTTGAATTTGTCCAAGCAGCGGGTTTTCAACATTGATTGGAAAATAAAGGTTCTTAAAGAAGCCATTGGAGAGCTCAGAAACATGTTACAGAAAGGAGAAGCTTTTAAAGCTTGTGTCATATCTGGCTCTCCGGATATTCATTTCCAAATCTTCAAAGAGATTTCAAATGATAAATTCACTATTCAAGAGATCAAATCTTAGTTCAAGACTTTTGTTAAAGAAGATTTGTTCAAGAAAGACACCATATCCAAGGAGAAGATGAAAGAAATTTGCACGTCGCAGGCTGTATCACAGATGCCAATAAAGAGTTCTTGGAAAATGTAGAGTTCGAAAAGAAATGGAGAAGTGTTTGGGAAGTTGGACTCATGCAACCGCCAATACAACAATTCCCGAGGAATGGACATAGATGAAGCATTGAAAAGATTTAGAAATCAATTTCTTAAGACAAAGGGGATTTCAAGCACTTCTACTAGCATCTCGGCATCCTAGTTCATATTTTCCTTTCTTATTTAAAATATCTAATTAAGGTGGCTTTATCTCTTTAGTCATGTGTTATGGAAATAATAGATAAATTGAGTTTGTAATATTTAATTAGATACTAACTTTTGAGATTAAAATAAGGGAAATTGAAAAGGCTCTTTGTAACCATTTATTGGGTTATTTGAAGGACTTTTCTTGTCATTAAAAAGGATCGGGATTTTGATATTTGGATGTAAAAAGAACATTGAACTATTCAATACATAAGAAGTTTCACCTCTCTCATGCTTTATCTCTTTCTGTTCCTTGTCTGATTCATATAAAGCTATGTGTATTTAAGCAAGAACTTTGTGTCTTTCAGTTGATAAGTGTATTTAGAACTTTGTGTCTAATACATGCATGTCCTATGTTTTTATATGCATAGTCTAAATCTTGTTATTTTATCAAGCATCAATAAGATATTATTCTACTATCTATATGTCTGAAAGTGCTCTTCTCTCAATTTTGAATACCAGTTCTTCTATTTCTCCTTTCTTCTGTATTGAAAATCTTTTGAGGAAGACATCTAAAATATCAAAATCTTCACCAAAATGTTGAACAAGTGTTTATATTGTAAATAAGGTTTTTCTTTTCTCTTTTGTGTTCAATAAGGGAACCTCTCCCATTAAGAGGAGGGACTGTTGTCCCCTGACTATTGCTCATTTTCAAAAGATAAAATTCTACAACCAAGAGAGTTTTTAGAGTCACTCAGTGTACAAAGAGATCAAGAAAGAGAGTGAAGAGAAAAGGAAAGAGCTGATCAGAATATGCCAATGATCCTTTCACAATAAAGATTTCAAACTAGCAAGAAAGAGGTTTACCCAAGGAGAAAAACCTAAAGGTCAATCAGATCCATTTTTTGACTTTCAAGGAAAGTTTGGTTTCAAGTTATCTCCTCCAAGGAGGAACATGCCCCATACATCTGTAAGCCTTGCATCAAGTCCTAAAAGAGAAAGAAAGGAAGGAATCACTACAAGTCAAGCACTTGTTCTTACTCACATTATTTTTCCTTCATATACTACCTTTCCCAAGATGGCAGTTAACATGTCATGGGGAAATTCCATAGGCCCATTGGCCTTACCAGCTCAACATGACCTCACATGACGATCGAGGAAGATTATTCCTATGTTCAATGGAGATGGGAAGACTTCACTTGATGACCGCATTTCCACCTTATTTACTACATGTGCAATTTTTTTCAATGTGGAATATGAAGATGTTGTTGTTCACCTCTTTGTCAAAACATTGTAAGATGTCACTGCAAATTGGTTTCATCATCTTCCAAATAGATGCATTACAAACTAGAATGATATGAAAACTAAGTTTGAAGATCAATTCAAGATGATAGAAGATGAACATGCCCTTCTTTCCCAACTATCTCAAGTGAAGAAAGAGACAACAGAACCCATGAGGAATTTTGTGGCTAAATTCAACAAAATGGTGAACAAAGTTCTTACCGAAATTCACCCAAACCCTGATGGACAAAAATGTTTCTTTATTAATTCACAACAACTGAGAAGTGTGCTATCACCGAGAGAATCTAGAGTGGCTACTTTGAAACTTTCTCAATCCTTGGCAATAGAAAGGGCATTCCTCATGAAAACACCAAGGAGTTCTATATGTTGTGTCAGGAAGTAGCCTATGATGAATCCTATTTATTGAGACTCTTCTCACAAAGCCTAGGTGGTCCCGCTCTCAAATGGTTCCTTCACTTACCCAAGGGCTCTGTCACCACCTTCACTGACTTATCAGAGAATTTTTTCAAAAAATTCTCGTACAATGTGGAGCATGATGTCACAATGATTGACCTATACAATACTAAACAATGCAATGGTGAAATATTTTCATCCTTCTTGCAACAATGGAGATCCCTTGTTAGCCGCATTCCATGGCCCATCCCGAAAAGTAATTGGTCACTATCTTTGTTTCTAACCTCCATCAAGAGCTAGCCTTCCACCTCCAAGTCCATTATGCAAACACCTTTGATGACATCATAGAAAAAGTAATGCAGATAGAAAAAGCTCTTGTCTCCAAAGGCCTCATCAAATTGTATTCCCAAGACAACTATAATCAATCTAATCAGCCTTCCACATATGAGAAGCCCAAGTATTTTAACAAGAATAAGAATGTTGTTGGCAACGAAGTGACAAAGACCAAACACCTCAAAAAATCGTTGCCATATCATTCTAAAGGTCAACCCAGGTTAGACTAAGATCTAAAGAAAAGGTCATACACCCCTCTTGGCGAGTCCATTGAAATAATCCTTGAAAAACTTGTTGCTGCCAATATGGTTGTTTTCGCAAAACCTAGCCAATTGATGAGTCTAGACCCAAACCCTCTTGGTTTAGGGAAAATGAATATTGTAAGTTCCACAAAATTAAGGGTCATGCCACCACTAGGTGTATGAAGCTAAAGAACTATATTCAAGACTTGATTGATCAGGTGAAATTGAAATTGAAGACAACACATCATCCTCTTCTCAAAATCAAAAGTTAGGGATTTATCAAAATCCACTCCCTAATCATGGTCAGAGCCACACTTCAAATCAAGGTCAATGGAAGTCTAGTAAAACCCTTGAATCATCCAACCATCAATCTAACCATATAAACTACCAATGCGTACCCTTCCAATATGAATCTCTTGTTGGCCATATTCACCATTCTCCCCATCAAGTAGCCACCATCAAAGTCAAGGGACCTTCCCAAAACCCTTAGTGTGATGTTACTAATCACCAAAGTCATGTAGTGGTTCAAGGGGTTGCTCCCTCTTCTTCCAATCCACCTCCACAAGCTCAATACAATATTGTTGAAAAACTTAAAAAGACCCCTGCGTAGATTTCCATCATGGATCTTCTCAAAACTATTGGGGTAATAATGTCAAGTGGGAATACCACCCACACCCCATATTATTTTAAATTTTATCCATTAAACTTTATTATGTTGGTCTGTCACATTTAAGAGTGTAACGAGCGTGGCCGATTCACCCGTCCCCATGTAGATAGGGCGATCGCTCTTGAGATTAGCAATGAGCAACATATACATTGGTACCATATTGATACATGAGAGATCATATGGTTGGTGTCTAATTTATTATCATTGTATTGTATTGTAAGAAACTACTATGCAATCATTATGTGAGACCGAGGATTTAAGTGAAAGTGTTGGGTAAAAGTTGTAGATGAAATTATTAATAAATGCAATGCTTTATTATAGTGAGGTTTTTTCCTTCAGGTTTCCCCATTATGCATCTGGTGTCTTTGTCTCTTTTATATTATTGTTATTTTCTTTCAACTCTTGTTATTACATTATGTAATATGTTATATAAACATATTAATCTATGTTTAATCACTATACTTCTTAATATATAATCTTTGGCAATTATATTATGGATTTATGATCGTTTATTATACCTTCCTTATAAATCCTGACATGGTATTAGAGCTGGTGGTTATTCTTGTACATAGATAGATCTGGATGTTTTTTATTTACAGGGTGAAGAAACTTGAAGTTTTTTGGCTTTGCAAAACACGTATATTTTATGCCGAAGACTTCAAGCTAATCGGTGAAAAACTCTAATTTTCGCCTTTTTTGAAATATTGGTTAAATGGCTTGTTAGATATTTTTGTACATTTACATGCATAGATTTGTATTTTTACGAAATGTTCTTGGTATTTCACAGTTTAAATCCATCTTCTGTAAGTATTTTTAAGCGTTTTGCACCGTTTATAGCCGTTATAGCTATTTTTGGTGTGGATCCAAAATATTTCTTTAGATCTAGTTAGTTCGGAGTTTCTACGTCTATTTTGACATTATATATATATATATATCTTTATTTTTTGCTAGACCTATCTTTATAAATCTTGGTCCAATCATTAAGTGCCAAATACCTTCTCCGTGTCTGCATCTTTTTGTAGATTTTTCATGTTTGAGAAACCCGAGCTAACTAGAAAGCTCCATCTTACTTCACATTGTTAGTTTTTTTGTAGATCTGTTTGTCGTTAGAAATAAACATGAGCCAATAAGGGAATTCCACATTTTTTTGTGTTGTCATACTTATATAATCTTGTTTCTGTCTTTATGAAATTTGAGCCAATAAGATTGCTCCAAGTAGCTCTGTATTTTGTATTTTCAGTTTTGTGTTAGCTTCTTCTATTTTTGTAGTTTGAGCCAATAGAATTGCTCCAAAATCTTCGCATTTCGCATTTGTCCATATTTGTCAAATTTTGAAAAGCGAGCCATTAAGAAGGCTCCATGTGTGTTTAGTCTTTACTTTGATCATTTAGGATTCATTGCAAAGTGCGAACCAATAGAAAAATGCCATGTGCATTTATTTTTACGCAATGTTAGTACTTGACTAGTCTTCACAAGTCTCGAGTTCTTTTTTTTGAGGTGTCGATATCTGCTTTATCTTAGCCACTAATATTGTGACACCCTGTTGTTTGATTTCAACTCAATTCTATTTTAAATATTAACTTATTTCGAGGACTTTAAGTCTTCTCTAAGCCATCTCATAAAAGTTTGGTGGAAAGTTTTCAAGTGTCTTTTTTGGTTGATTTTTTTATACGAGTGGCATCATTAGGCTAAGTATTTACTTTTGCATTATTAATTGGACCATAAAGTCATTTTGTTTTAGTTAATTATGTGAATTTCAAGTCCATTGGTGTAAATTGTGTAGAAAGTGGCCGGAAAGGAGCCATGTGCCCCTAATTTTGTTGTTGTTGCGAGACTTGATAAACTATTCGTCTTAGTTTATCTCGTAGACTTCACATCTACCATACTCATTGGCTTGAGAAAGTGACGGTATCCCGCCACGTGTCTTATCTCTTTCATTGACCTATGACATGTGACACTCTATTTGATCACCACATATTTCTATTGATTTTTCAACCTGTCGCGGACCCGATAAATTATTAGTTTTAATTATATTATAGGACTTCACGTCCATCGGGGATCTACTTTAGAATTTTCGTAAAGACAACATGTGTCTTATTACTTAGTTTTGATCTTTGCCATGTGTCCTTTCAAAATTTTCTTAGACAGGGGTTATAATTTTTTTGTGTATCATAGATTTCAAATTTCTTTGAAACCACATTTTTCTTTAGACCGTAGGTGTCTATTCCTTTGTCTTAGGGACATTCAAAATTTTATAATTGTAGCATGGGTGTCAAAAATTGAAATTTTCATTCAAAGGTGTAGTGGCCGCCACAATATTTTGAGTCTTCCCATCTTTGGGAGTTTTCATACTTCCTTTGGAGGGAAGAACAATAGAGTCGCCTTTGATAAACTAGACCAATTTCTAGAGTTGATCCTTATTAGAATTCAAGTAGTTTTTCCGTGACATGGTAATTTTGGTTTTATTAATATGATCAATGATATCAAATTTGGGAAAAGTAAGCTGTACTTAATGTCTCGGATACTAGTTCTTTCAAACTTGATGATGGCACACTTTTGACCTTTGCTTTGGGCTTGGTTGATACCGATGTGGAAGAATAAACTTTCTTCGTAGTTGATTTATCAACTGATTGACTTGACAAAGGCCTTCCTTTCTTTAAGATAGTTTGAACCTTGGAAACCTTAGTCACCTTGGAATCTTTAGGAGCCACATTTGTCTTGGATTCTTTGGAAATTTCCTTAGTCTTAGATTATTTAGGAGCTTCCTTGGAGCTCTTTTTATCTTCCGCCTTAGTGGTAATCTGGTCCTTTTTCTGAGAGCGTGTGAAGAAAAAAAATGATTGACTATTCATGTCTTCTATAATTTCTTCGTATTCGTCTTCTTCTTTTGAACGGTACTCAAAGAAATGATTATTACTTTCTCCTTCAGGATCTTCAACTTAAGGTTTAGATGTTCCAGAATCTGGCTCTTCTTCATCAACCTTGATGACCTCAACTTCATCATCACTGTCTTTGATGACATAACACTTTGAGTTAGTCGTAGGAGCTACTTCGATAACAAGCCTTGTCAGAGTGCTTGTAATTCTGGCTTTGCTGGGAACATAGCCTTTTCTTAGGATGTCTTTGTAAGAAATATGTTTCCTACTTTAACAACTTGATTTTTCAAAGCTAGCACATCATTATCCAACTTAGTGAGTATAGCATCCGAAGCATTAGGGGTTTTCGACTCTTTCCTTGAAAGATTTTTTCTCGAACTTTCTGTGATGATTAAGTCATCCTCAATTTCTATGACCAAGGATTGAGCAAGTTCCAAAGTAACCACTCTAGCCCTTCTCAACCGATAGCACACTTCCGATTATTGTGCGTTAATAAAGAAACATTTCTTTCCATCGGGTTTTGGATGAATCCCGACAGAACTTTGTTCACCATTTTGTTGAACTTAGCCAAAAATTCCTCATGGGTTATGTCGGCTCTTTCTTCGCCCGAGATAGTTGGGTAAGAAGAGCATGTCCATCTTTCGCCATCTTGAATCGATCCTAAAACTTAGTTTTCATATCATTCCAATTTGTATTGCATCATGTGGTAGATGATGAAACCAATCTCTGACAATGTCATGTAATGTTTCAATGAAAAGGTGAATAATAACATCTTCATATTCCACCTAAAAAACTACATGCACACAAAGAAAGTGGAAATGTGGTCATATGGTGGTGTCTTCCCATCTCCATCAAACTTGGGAAGAATCTTCCTCGATCCTTGTGGGAGGTCATGTCGAGCTAGAAAGGCCAATGGGCCTATGGAATTTCCCCATGGTACATTAACTGCCATCTTGGGAAAGGTAGTATGCAAAGGCAAAACGACGTGAGCAAGAACAAGTGCTTGATTTGTAGTGATTCCTTCCTTGCTTGCTCTTTCGGGACTTGATGCAAGGATTACGGATCTATGAGGCACGTTCTTCTTTTAGAGGAGATAACTTGAAACTAAAATTTCCTTGGAAAATAAAAAATGGGATCAGATCGACCTTTAGCCTTTTCTCCTCGTGTAAACCTCTTTCCTACTAGTTTGAAATATTTACTATGAAGGGATAACTTACATGTTTTAATCGACTCTAGCCATTCTTCTTCACTCTATTTCTTGAGCTATTTGCATATGAATAACTCTAGAAACTCTCGCAATTTCGATCTTATTTTTTATCTAAATCGATGCGGTGAGATGAAAATGATAGTTGCTCGTGCGCTTTTCCCAAATAGCTTGCCTCAAATTTGATGATATGTCTTCTTGAGTATCTACAAAAAGAAGATTTGGTTACAAGATAGGTGAGTTACTTGTAATAGTTATATAGATTATTGCCTTGGTGGAAGAGGGCCACGTCAGTGAACAACGATCAACACTTGTCAGAGGTCTTCATGCCACAAGTGCGGGTGCTCTTATCCTAAGGTCTTCAATGTAGATTTCTTTGTCGATGGATCTATCAACATCCACAAGTTACTGCAAGCTTTCACGGTTTTCCCAAGCTACTGTTCGAAGGTTGGCAACAATGTCTCCTTGAAAATCTTTGTTGGACATAAGGTTTGGTTGAAGAATTGGAGCTTGTGCAAAGGGGATAGTCATAAATATTTAACCAAGCACTTCTTAACAATTCCCGATTCCCAAAGTAGAGTCACCAAAAACTATTAGCGTATGGATTTTCATGCATGTAAATGACATGCGACATTGTGGGAACGAAGTCACTCCTCAATGAAGTTGAGGTTTCCTTTATTGAAAACCAAAGCGTATTTACATATCTACATTCAAAATTGTATGTGGGGGTGTTTTGGAACATCGATGTAAAGAAAATTGAATGAGGGAGATGGAATGGAATGAAGGAAAAGAGTGGAATGGAATGAATTAAAAGAACATGCAAGGGTTAGGTAAACACAGAGCCTAATATTGCATTTAACAAGAAAGATGAATAACTAACACAAATAAAATAGAATTTGAGTTAACTAAACAAGAATGTGTAAAAGGGAATAAAAAATGAGAAAATAGATAATAAGATATTGATCACTGTGAACTAGAACAACAGATTAATAACGTTGACAATAAGATCAAAGACAATATTTGCATGCAAGATTCAAACACTAACATCTAATGAACATAAGAACATCAAATACTATAAGAGACAATGAATGGGACACAAAGTTCATATTTCATTAACTCCAAAATGTCTTCTTAAAAGAACACAAAGTTTCTTTCTTTCAAGTAAAGCTTGCATACAAAAGTATTTTATTCTCCTCTCTCAAAGTCACCTTTACAAATGAGCCCTTGACTTCCTTTTATAACCCAAAAGTTGGTTACAAAGTAGTTAGGGTTTTTACATGAACATTAAATAGGACACTTAAGTGACTTTGAATTTTTCAACCAACTTTTAAAAAGTGACTAAAAATAAAAACCACTTAAGTTAAAAAGTCATAAAATAAATGGGTACATGTGGACCCCACTTAAATGACTTGGACGCACACATAGACATCCTAGTCAACAATGTGCCACCTAGATCAAAACACCTATGATTAGTGCATTATCCATTGGGCCAAGAGTCCACCTATCCTGATCGTACATGAATGAACTCATTGATCATGCTCCGCAACCTCAAGAAGATAAGAGTGCCGAGCTTGAAACTTGAGCAATTCATCCAACCCTCCATTTGAGAAACATCCGGTGTGAGCTTGTTTGTATTCACATTCATAATTACACACAATTTTCCACATGCTCCGAATACCTCTCCATGGTGAATTATTCATTTGTTGCGAGACCGTAGTCATTACCCCACCTTGGTTTGTAAAAATTTAGCTTCTGGTCTTTCGCCATTGAGAAGATCTCCAAGAGCCAAAATTGTAATTCACTTCCTAGAGTTATTTCTTTTGTCTTTGTCACAATCTTGAAGTGTTTCTATTCGAACACTCTCAATTTAAGATTGTTCGATGAAGCATCTCGCTCGCCGCTAACTAAGAGCCGACAAGGACACACTTGAATAATGTGGCCTTGCTTGATGATCCACACAATTGCACTTGTCATTGGTTTTGGTTTTTTGATGAATAGATCCTTACAATGATTAAGTGAAGATAATTAATGTAGAAAATATTCTCCCATTATTGATCCCTATTGATAACCATGGCTTTTGACTCCGAAGAGACCTCTGCTAATAGCTACGACCTATACCACATAATGAGGAAGGCAGAGTTTGTTTCACTTCGCAGTCGTTGGAGTTGAATTGCCACCCTATGAAATTTTCATGGTGCATCCACGCAAGTGATGACCAATTTAGAACAAATGTCAAGAAAATTGTGACTCGCCTTCGGTTGATATGCGATCACAGAATCGACCTACATCGACATGTCCCAAGTTGGTATCGACGATGTTCTCATACTCTGAATGGAGTGTCGAGGTGAGTAGAATTCCCTGGAATCCATACCGCAACATCATTTTGTTTGAAGATGACATGATTGTGAAAGAAGTATTATTTTAGGCTATTACTTCCTTCTTACAAAACTACACAAATTGCCTCTAAAACTACCCTAGGAAAAATAACAAATCTTGTTCTAAGAAACTCTCACTAGATGAGGAAGTATATTAAGGTACCACAAGTTTGCATGTCGAGGGGTTTTTTTTCAATCAAATTCTTCAGTCAAATATTAAAGGTCAAAGTTGACTCTTCTGAAACTGCTAGGAAAATGCAAGTGTAAAACTGTAAAAATCTTGTTTAGTTTTAGCCTGAGAAAAATACCAAACGTCACCCTGGGCATCTAAAACTTGGCAAGGGAGCATATGAAGGTGGGAAAAATTGAACAAAATAATTATTTTATCTTGAAGATCACCTGAGTTCAAAATATCAACTCTCAAAATGAGTTACCTTGACAGGCTAAAAACCGTGCGCACAACGAAATCATGCATTTTATTTGACTCGTGAAAAACATCAAATGAGGTGCGCATTAAAAATTTGGAAAAAGAGTACATGAAGGGGAATAATTCAACAAACCAGACCATTTCTCTTGACAATCATCTGGGCTCGAGATACAAATTCTCAAAGTAGGCCTTCCGCTAAGCTGAAATTGCGCGTGCGGCAAAATCGAGTAAACTGAGTTTTTTTGGGTTTGTGAAAAATATCAAATGAGGCGATACGCATTATAAATTTGGCAAATGAGTACATGAAGATAAGAATAATTCAACGAACTAAACCGTTCTTCCCGACAATCACTCAGCTTTGAGATATCAAGCTCCAAAGTTGATTACTTCGACAGATACAACCCGCGGCACGTCCTTTCCGCATCTATCATTTTCTTTATTAAATTAATTTTTCTTTGTGTTGATATATATCTTGTTTGATATTTTGTCAAACATTTCACGTGATTTCTCTTCACGCACAGTCCTCGTCTTCTTGCAATTGTGTGGCTTTTGTTCTAACTTCACCCATGCGTGGTTTTTCTCTCTTCTTCAGGCAAGCGTGAGATATTACTTTTCTTAGCAAATGCGTGACAACTATCTTTGATCTCTGAATGTGTTAACAACTGGTTCTAATTGTTTTAACTATTTTGTTTTGTATGGCTTTGGCCAATGCGTGGAAATAGATCTCCTTTGAGATGTGAATTGGTTTTCCTTTGGCAAACGTGGGAACTCTCTTTCTTGAATGGCTAGGCGTTTAAATTGTTGCTCCCCATTACAAGTGCGTGGAAAATTTTCTTGGAAAATGCATGGGAGTTGTTTCTTTCTACTCAGGCATGCGTATTAATTGTTTTCTATTTTTAAAACCTGCCTTTATCATGCGTGGCTATTCTTAAAACTCAATGCAAGCTTTATTTTATTTTATTTTTGCCAATACATGATTTTTTCCTACGTGAGCTCCTTTATTCTATTTTGTCCCATGTTGTTGATGCGTTGAAAATGAATGGCTTGGACTATGCTACCCAAAGAAATGTGTGGGATTTTGTATTTTCTCTGCTCCACACGTGGACTGTCTTCTTTCCTTGTCTATGTGCATGAATCTCTGTTGAATTTGTTTTATTCTGCAATGCATGGGCTTTCCTCTTTGGTTGTGTATACGTGGGAAGCTGTTAAAACCTCTTGCATTGAAAACTACCTTTCTTGTCTATGGCTGCATTGAAAACTTATTTATTTTTTGCATGAATTTTTAAATCTGCGTGGAAGGATTTATGGACTGTTTTATCCTTGTGTCTGCAAATGCGTTGGAATGCTGAGGTATTCAAACTTGGCTCATGCGTGGACTATTCCTTTGTTGTTGTTCTTTATTGGTAATGATTGCTCTTTGGCCTCCTTTCTTGATGAATGCGTGATGATCACTTTAGCTTTGTCTGAGCGTGAGAATTCTCCTTTCACTAAAAATTCAATTACTCTCATGGGGAAATGGTTACGGGAATTAAAGAAGCTTCCCCGTAACCGTTTCCCCTTCCGTTGAAATAACCGACTCCTCTTCCTTCGGGTAGTGGCATTAATTGCCAGGGGAAAGTGGGAAATAAACAACCATTTTCCGTGGAAATGGCAAGGTGGGTTGGAAATCCCCATTTTATTTCCCCATGTGGGAAATCGGAGATTTTGCTCATTTTCCAATCCATTGATTTGGCAATTAGTGGAAGAAATCCCACAAGCGGAGGATTAAAATAAATTTTCTAGGAAAGGGGAAATCTGGGTATGGGAAGCCAATTTGGCATCCCTGACAATGGGAAGCGGAAGCTTATTTTCCCCCCGCAATTAAAATAAATCTTGTTGAATGAATTTTAATTAATATTTATTTAATTAAAACCCCAAAGCTATTAAAAATTGATTTTATCAAACAAAGAATAATTAATTAATTAAATATTAGTTAATTATTATTTAACGTAGTTTATGACCTGACAGACGGAGTTCTCGCCCGAAATGGATGAAACAAAGACCAAAACGATCACAAAAACGAAAGGATCGCAATGAGGGTGATAAATCACTCAAAGTAACACTTTTTAAAAATTTCAAAATTTCCATTTTTATTAATTTTGCGAAGTCAAAATTAGCTGATAACACAAAGATAATTAAGCTAATTATGGAATTGTTTACAACTCTCATGAAGGGGGATGAGAATTATTTTGATTATCGGCTAAAATCAAAAACATAAAATCACAATTGGATGGATGTAATTGTGAATTGTTTGAGATAAGCTTCTTTATTTTATCATTCGGATTAATATTCACTAAAAAATTAGGAACTATATCTCCATCCTTAACTCTAAATATTAGAATGAGTCTAATTTACCTGATCTGGACACTCTGTCTTCTCTGTTAATTCAAGAAGAGCATGTTATGGAAAATTTTGATTCTAAAGAGAATGCCACTTAGACACTTCTCACTCAAGAACTAAAAAGTAAACCTTCTAGATTCAAAATCAAAGAGTCGGTTTTGATGGTAATTGTTATTTTTGTGGAAAATTTGGCCATAAGAAAGAAGAATGTAAATTGAAAAAGAAGTCAAATTTCATAAATAAGGAATAAATTAGATCAAAATCAAGATGAAATTGATGAGAATAATCATAGAGCTAATGTAATAACTCTATAAACTATATAAAAAGCATATATTTTATTTAAATATATTGCATTGAATTGAAGTTTTTTTATAGTTAACTTAGATGGTTTATTGAAAATAAACTAGAAGTAACTATAACTGAAAACATGCACAAAATGGATTTTATGTGTTTTAAGATTTTGCTTCAGTTTTCTCTGGTAGTCTATTCAAAATAGAACTATTGTTCATTTTTTGGCATATATGACATGTCTAGGCTTAAATTTTCCACCTATAAAATATATTAAAGGGTGTTTACATGGTAAATTTTTTGAAGCAAACTCCACATAAATCCATGAGAAGTATCCATAGTTAGTGGATCATGTTTTTCAGTGAATACTTGTGATTATTCTTGTATGATTTGATTATTTGTTCGATTAGTTATCTATCAAGTCTTATCTCATTATTTAAAGGCTTAGAATAAGATATTGAAGGCATATATGTTTTTATAAAACATTTCCTAACATGGTTAGTTGTTAAGAATATTGTTATGATATTTGTTACAACCAGTGTTTAACTTTTACAATTGGTTAAAAATGAAATCCTATGATTTATATTATGCTTACTATCATATTATAACTCTAACCATGCCGATGTTGTGTTGGACATACATCTGTATTTGTGTTCAAGTGTTTTTTGGTGTAGGTGTCATCACTTGGAGTAGTGAAAATCCATGTGGCTAAAGAGGTTGTTGAAAGTGATACACATGGGAGCTAAAGGAAGTATTCCTCTTCTATGTGAAGGTCGATTGCTCTTGATAAAGAATCTAGTTCAACATCAGAGATCAAGTTGCAGATATCTTCATCAAGCCACTGTGTGCTGTGAAGTTTTGTAAGTTTTGTGCCTTATTGGGCCTATCAAAGTTGCCATTGAGGGGGAGTGTGCATGACAATGCCACCTCTTAATGACTTGTTGTAAACTTCCAATACTTCCTCCATTTTGTGATAAGTAAATGTTCACATTATGTGAATTTACTTGTAAATCCCATCAAGAATTAGTTATGGGAATTCCTTGTTTTATAAAAGGCTCCATAATCGATATAAGTCTTCATATGTAAAGCACTTGTCCTTAGAATTTCTTTTATATATGTTCCTTTGTATTGTGGATTTTATGGGATCCTTGGAACACTATTTTGAACCGTGTAAAAACAATGTCTCACAGTCTTGCAAAAATTTGTAATGCATTGTTTGTGGCTTTTATAAGTCCACGGAATACTGCGGTAGTGGACCGCAGAGTTGAAAAAACCTGTGAAACTCTTTTGTAGTGCAACACGCAACTGCAAACCCACATAAAAATTGTTCGCTACTTGTATAAGTCCGTGGGACACTACAATTGTGTAATGCAAAGTTGAAAAGCCTGCATGAATTTACTTAGTGCACCGCGAAACTAAAAACCCATAGAACAAGTTTTTTGGTTGCCAACCTAAATCACGAAGTTGATTTATGGATTGTAATTGGCATAAGGAACTAATGTTAACATGTTTTTGCATGTTTCCCACTTAGCATTAAGGGGGAGTGTTGGGGTAATAATGTCAAGTGGGAATACCTCTCACATCTCATATTATTTTAAACTTTATCTATTAAACTTTATTATGTTAGTATGTCACATTTAAGAGTGAAACGGCGTGGCCGATTCACCCATCCTATGTAGATAGGGTGATCCCTCTTGGGATTGGCAATGAGCAGTGTATATGTTAGTACCATATTGATATAGGAGAGATCAAATGGTTGTAGCGAAGTATTTTATCATTATTGTATTGTATTGCAAGAAACTACCATGCAATCATTTTGTGAGATCGAGGAGTGAAGTGGAAGTGTTGGGTAAAATTTGTAGATGAAATTATTAATACATGAAATGCTTTATTATAGTGGGGTTTTTTCCTTCAGGTTTCCCACTACAAATATAGTGTCATTATCTCTTTTATATTAATTTTATTTACTTTCAACTCTTGTTATTACATTATGTAATATGCTATATAAACATCTTAATCTATGTTTAATCACTACACTTCATAATCTATAATCTTCAACAATTATATTATGGATTTATAATTAGTTTATTATACCTTCCTTATAAATCCTGACAAAAACATCTTCCATACATAATATATCCTTTACCACTCTCTTCGAGAAGACTCGTGTCCTAACCAATATCAATCCCATGTAATTTCAAGCCCTCGTTGCCCACCTTTACCCTTATCCAACACTCCCACTTACTTTTACCTAGAAAGACTTGCCACTACACGGCCTAACCCATAATTTTCCTATTTACATTGAGGTTCATATAGAAAATACTCATGTTAAGCGAGTACTAGTGGACAATGGGTCTAGTGTCAACCTTTGTACTCTATCTCTCATTCAATGCCTAGGGTATAATGAATTGGATTTAAGACAAGATATAATCACTATCAAAGCATATGATAACACTGAAAGAAAATATGTGGGCACTTTATACCTTCCCATTAATGTGGGGCCTGTCACGCTGCCCACCCTGGTACATGTTGTGGACATCCAGTTCCCCTACAATTTATTGTTTGGTCACCCTTGGATCCATGAAATGCATGTTGTCCCATCCACATTACATCAATGCCTTAAGTTCGAGCATTCCAACATGGAGGTCACCATCCATGGTGACCCTCAACCCTTCTAGTTTTTCCAAGTGCTTGAAGCATAAGCTTATGAGGAACCGTATTGTCCCATTACTGAAATTGTCACTTCACAATTTCCATCTCCATCATCCACGACATCCACCACTTCATATGATTTACTTGATAGTCTTCCATTCACTTCACATAATGCTTCATCATTATTTGCTCCTATCTTACCCACTTCATCCACATCCACTCCTATCTTACCCACTCCACCTCTCAAAATCAAAGCCACATGGTGCGAGAGAATACCAAAATTTCAGTATTAAGTAACTCCCACTTTCACCTAAATAGCATGACATGCCTGGTATGTGTCAAGCTAATAAACAAACATATTCATTGGGCTCTTCAACTTTTATCCACTTTGGGTATCTCACAATGAGTACCTAGAGCCATCCGATACTACATGGCTCATAGATGATTCCATATTGTCCTGCTACTTGAGTAATGAATATCCAATCCCCAAGCGCATGATGACTCACATGGGTTACTCTGGTCAAGGACTAGGTCACAATGAATAAGGTGTCCCTAAACCCCTATTGTCATCCCCAATCTTGATGGCCATGGATTAGGGTACTAACCACCTAATGAGGGTATTCGTGATGATCTAAGTGACACAACCGAGATAGTTCAGAGGCCATAGATGCCATCGAAACAAGCTCTGTTTATAGCCAATACAAAGAGCTTGCCACTACAAACCTCTTTCATGACACTACCATCCTCTTCATCAAAGTTTCTCTCACCTATCCCCAACTCATCTAGTGGAACCAATAGTTTGAACATATCCCTCTCAACACATTTCAAAATGACGAAGAAATTCTCAAGTTCATGGGAACTCGGGATAATATACCAGTCGACGACCATAAAAAGGGTTTCAAAGTATGTCTAAATGCTAACACCTATTTTGGAGAATAAGAGCCTATCCTACCTATCCAATCCCAATCCAACATCCCCCATCCTTACTCCTCTTGCCATCTAGACGAGGAGGATCCCCTTGCTAATTTTTTTGAAAATCCCTCACATCCAGATCATGACCCAACTATGGATCAACTCCTTAGGTTCTGAAATGCTACAAGACGGTTCAACATCACTAATTGAAGAAACCATTGATATTAATATCGGCACTAAAGAGGACCCCAAGATTCTCAAACTAGGGGCATCTTTATCTACAAAAGAACAATCCATCTATTACCTTTCCTCGGCACTAACAATATAGCTAAATATCGAGGCACTTATAGCTAGACGCAGAATGCCTATCCAGTGGAATATCAAAAATGTTAATGTCTTTGGTGACTCAAAACTCATAATCCAATAGGTTAATGATGAATACTCAACCAAAGATGAAAAACTTGTTCTATACAAGTGAATGGTGGACAATTTCAAGCTTTACTTTCAACATATTCGATTTAGAAGCGGGTTCCATGAACAAATAACAAATCAAGAGATATAATGGCTACCATTGGTTATCTCTTGAACATGCCTTCGAGATGCTCAAAACTCACAATTATTGGTTAAACAACTCATGGTTCTAACATATGAAGTCCCCGAATCTAAAATGGTATGTTAGTTTATTGGTCCCAACTCCTTATGGTACCATACCATCTATACTTATCTCAATGACCATATCCTTCTACCCGACCTTCCTCGGAACCATCGCAAATCCTTCATCCAACATTCATCCATATTCACCATTATTGGTGGAACCCTCTACTATAGAGGATATGACATAACCTTGTTACGATGACTTAACTCACAATAAGCTGAATTAGCAATCAAGGAAGTTGACAACGACATTTGTGGTGGTCACACCAGTGGTGTGGTACTCACCAAGAAACTTATCGCACTAGCTATTATTGGCCTACCATAGAAAAAGATGTATACTCAGATGTATTTAAACACGTCCCATGCCAAAAACATGTTGAACTCATCCATATGCCTTCTTAAGATTTGCAGCCCATCATTACTCTATGGACATTTTCTACCTAGGGTCTCGATCTCATGGGAAAGCTTAATCCTACCTCATCTTATGGTCACAAATTCATCATTACTACTACGGAATACTTTACCAAATGGGTTGAAGCCATTCCACTCACTTGTGCCACTGGAAAGCAGAAGATATCAAAATTCATCCTTAATCATATCATTTGCCACTATGGTATTGGATTTTCCATTATCATGGACAATGTTAAATCCTTCAAAAATTGTGATATCTGTGAACTTTTTGATAACTTCCACATCAAGCTTAAGTTCTCCACCCCATACTACCCACAAGGCAATGGCCAATCCGAAGCATCCAAAAAACACTCAAATGCATCCTCGACAAAATTTTCAATCAAGTAGGATGCAATTGGCATACACAAATCTATCCTACCTTGTGGGCCTACCATACATCCATCCGCACCCCCATGGCTCCACTCCATATTCCCTTATCTTTGGCACCGAAGTCTTGCCCATTGAGATCAAACTTCCTTCCCTTCATATTTCTCTCCAAAACCTTATCAAATATGAATACTATCATGTTCACCTCCTTTAAGAACTCAAGATGTTGGATGAGAAACACCTCCAAGCCTTGGACCATCTCAAATCTTACCAAAATTGCCTTCACAAAAATATGGAAAACACATAAAAACCTGTGAATTCAAAGTTGGTGACCTGGTCCTTAAATATAACCAACACAACACTAATGTAGATCGTGAAAAGAAAGGAAAGTTCAAACCAAATTGGCTTGAACCTTACGTCATCATAACAAAGTTTGGCTCTGGTGCTTATAAGCTTGCTACCTAGGATGGGTATGAGTTAGATGATCCCATGAACATCATGCATCTTAAACACTTCTATGCTTAAGTTCCCACTATCAAACATCCAATTATTCAAAAAACAAATCTGTCTTATAGTGAAAACCACTTCGGTGGTGCCTTGGGCAAGTACCATGATGAAAACTGGTTTCAAAGCTTTATGATAAACTAGATCCCATGTCCATTAGTGCCTTGCATTCACATTAACAAACCGGGGAAAGCCCTTTATCCATACCCATATTTTCCATCCCTATCCACACTCCTCTCCTACTATCCTAATCCAGACTTCTTTTGGTCTTGACTAGAAGTAACGGTTCTATCATGACTAGGAACGTTATAGGTATTGTCTAAAAAAATTTTTGCATCGACAATTGAGAAGATTTAAGCTTCTATATCAATGTTGAGAAATACAACCCTTGTAAGATCCTAAGGATTTCATTCCTTTTCATCCCCCATCCACCTGTCATCATCATATCCTCTTCTTTTCAATCGCTTTCCTTTTCTCTCTGTTATTCTGCTTCATTTAGTGGAACGATTACATTGTAAATATTTGTACAATTAGATTAATTTTTACATTTACTTTGTATAATGGCATTGTAAAAATTCCATAACATTTACCATATGTATATACCCACTTGATATGTAAATCATCACATCCATACTTAATCTACACTATCCACATCAACATTAAACACCACACTAAACACTACACACATTGCTATCCATAATAACATTACATAACCATTTCTACATCTCATAATCCAGTTCACAAACTAAATAATAAACCATGACAAACATCTCATCATCAATATCATCCATCTAAACATCAAAATACAACAACTAACCACATAACCATAGCAATAAATAATCATCATTACATCAAACACCATAATCCATCTACACGTAACATCCTCATCATAAATATCCATTCATTTTACATCCAAATTAATTAAAATTGACATTATTCATACATCTCTACATCTCAACAACATCAACACATCAAAATCATTTCATCATCACATATAATCTAATCATCTAACATCATCACATCACAATGAAACATTAGTCATATAAACATCATCACCACGTATATACTTAAAACTCATCAAAAAATAAAATAATCATCATAATACCAACATATGTGTCATCATCGATATATCAAAAACATCGAACAAAGTATCGTAAAATTTTCAAAAAATAAAAAAATTGTAAAATTTTCAAAAAATCAAAAATTATTTTAAAAAAATTTTGCAAAACTTAAAAAATCGTCATCACTATAAAAATTGTCAAAATTCCCAACAATGGTCAAACCTCATCCACTTGGTCAAACTATTCACAAATCCACCCCATCACCACAATCCAAGTAAATCTACCCTGACCTCATTCACTCACTTTTTCTTTTTCTACATGTGTGAATGTGAATGTTTACTTTATTTCTTGCATCTTTTATTTTTCAGCCGATGATATGAGGCCCCTTTTGTTTCTTTTTCTTTTGCACGGTCCAATGATATGAGGACCATATTTTTTGTCCAATGATATGAGGGCAAGGGCATTTGGAAATTCAATCATCATGGTCTTTATACCTTGGTGTATTTTCTCTATGCCACATCAATAACATTGCTAATGATGAAAATGTGGATAGTTCATGACAACACCCATCCCCTTTAATCATCATCCAATATTACACCTAACGTCATCCTCCTCTCATCGATCATCTATTCATCCACATTTATCACTCTAAATATTCTTATCCCCATCCAAACAATTGACCACCCCTAGCTAACATCCAATTGATCTTTAAAATCCAAACCAAGAGCACAAGAGGCATGCAATGTAATGACACAAAATCCAATCAAATCAATCACTACCCGTGCCAAGCCAAGATGACATCCACAAACTGCATCTACGCTTAGGAGGTGTTCTTGACTAGTTAGACATCCAATCCTTTAATTAACCAATCCTAACCCCTTTCATTTATCATTTCCTGGGGCATCTACTCAATACAATCATATCTATCAATCAAATAACCAATATACACACACCCCTTTCATATATCGTTGATTGGGGCATCCAATCAAATTCATCCAACTTGATCTTCCCAGCTAGGGCATCCTATCAATCCAATCAATCCAATCAATCCAATCAATCCATCCACGCTCATCCTACAAGCTTGGGCATCCAATCAATCAATCTAACCCTCCTTTACCTGGGGCATCTTGTCATTTTGCTACCTCTGGCTGGGAATCCTATCAATCAATCAAACTAATAAATCCAATCAATCCAATCAATCCCATCAATTAAATCAATCAAATAAAGCTCATCCTCTTGGCTTTAAAGCATCAAATCAATCAATCTAACCTCCTCGCATTGAGGCATCCTATCATTTGGCCACCTTGGCTGGGGCATCCTATCACTCACCAATCTCTCATGATCTCAACACTTCTCGTATGCTTATACTAACATGACCTTCTCTTCATTTCAAGTGGTCACCCGACTTGTTTCCTCCCGCCTAACCTCTCGAGGGGGCATCACCCTCGCTATCCTAACAATCTCTCTTTCTTTAAATGGTCATTGCTATGCAATAACCCTTTAAAGAGGGGGAAAATGTAGACATGTAAAATGCCAAAATAATTAATTAATAAATAAAATCCCTATTAAACATTATTAATTCCTAACATATATTCCCCTATTACTAATTCATTATTCCACGATTCCCATCTTGACCCTATAATAATTAATCACATGACTAATTATTACTAACCTCTTTACTAATTTACCACTAACCTCATTTAACATTTATATGAATTTAAAATTCTTATCTACCTACCCACCTACTCTACACCTACCTTACAATTAGCCTCTCCATGTAATCACATCATTAACTCCTAGTTAAGCCTAAAATAATTAATCACACCTCCTCTATTTCTAGAAGCCTCTCTAACTTTCTACTCTTCTCCATTGAATTTTTAATTCAATGTATATTTCTCCATAGTTAGAGAATTTTCTAATTCTAGAATTAATCCCACCTCCTCTATTTCTGAAGCTTCTAATTCTAGAAGCCTCTCTAAGTTTCTACTGTTCTCCATTAAATTTTAAATTCAATGGATATTTCTCCATAATTCTAGAATTTTCTAATTATAGAATTATTTATACTCTTCTATCTTCTCATTCAATACTAACCATTGATCTTCCATCTACTTGGAAAGATCCTAGCCCTCCATTTATTCTTCCAAAAACTATAAATTGGCATGCCACCCTCCATGGAAGCCATCCTTAAGAATCCTTAGAAATCCTAAAATTCTTAAAAAATACTTAGAAATCATAACGAATCTTTCGCTAAAATTCCTAAAAATATCTCTAATATCCATTTGCATATTTATCAAGCATCCATAAGCAATCTTCAATCCACAAAGGGGAAGTGTTGTCCGTTTACTTCCAAAAATATGAAGCAAACAATTCTATCCAATCATCGTGAGCACAACTACAACATCAAGGGAGGTTGTTCGTTGGTAAGTTATAGGTATTGCTTCTATCTCCCTTTCATCTTTGCTCAATTTGAGGTAGTGTTTAAGAGGATTAGATTTAGGAAATCAATTTGGTTTTGGTTTCTAGTTTTCATATATATCTAATCACTTTTGGCATTACACCAATCTATTATATGTTCTCTCATATTTTTACAAATTACATCGATTCTACAAAAAATTTGTGACTATTACTTGTGTCTACTATACACACATCATATTCATTCAAGCCGTGAAGCATTATCTAGTGTTCCACAAGTTAGTTTAGTGTTGTGTGGCTTCCTCCAACATGTGATGTGTTGCAAAACTTCCATGGTCTATGTATTTAGTTAAACATTATGAATAACCCTTCTAACATCATCCCCAAACTTAAACCTTCTATCGTCCTTAAGAAAACATCAAATGAAAAACCCAACAACACCTTGAAAATGTTGTATATGTACTCGATCTTCCTTTTCCTTTATTAAACTTGTTCGGGAATGTCATGCATTATTTTCCCAAAACTTGGACATTTAGCATAAGGATGTGTAAACACATAATTTTGGTAATTTATTACTTGATAATGTCAATATTGGCTTAATCTCTAAAACATGACTTGTGCGTACATTCCAAGTTCACTTGTATATCCTTGGCCCTATTGCAATACTTTCTCTCCTTGTTTCACTAATCAATCATTCACATAAGTAATTGCATCATCCCAAAATATTTTATTACTCCCAAGTGTTGTGCCTAAAACTTTCTAAAGCATCTCACCCCTACCTATACAAAACCATCAAACATGGACCGAACTATAAAATTGTTTGGTCCGAAACTAATGGTTTTTTCCTCGCCACCCAAAAGTCATTGTCTTTATTTGATATCTTTTATGGGCCAATATTTTTCCTATACATCGGATTTAATGAGAAACTAAACCTATGAAATCCTATATAAGCAATTTAAATGCACTCATTTACTCACCTATCACTTTCAAGAGCATTACAAAAAATACCTCTCCAAAATCACCCATATCTCTCTTAAACTTCCTTAAATTAGCAATACACACAAGGAACATCTCCCACACGTGTTTGAAGAACTCCCATATAGGTTCAAGAGTCTAGTTTCCCAAGTTGCAAGCCCCCAAATCCAAATCAAGCGCAAGTACACCAAGATAGGAAAAGTAATATCAAGTGATCAATTTTCTAACAAATAGTTTCATCCTTATAGATATCACATTTGTAGGTGGATAACTACGTGCGGTTTGGGGCCTCTTAATAGTAATGATAATATAGTTCATGTATGGATTTAACTTCAATCCAACCACTAACCTTATTACAAGGGTTTTAAGCGTGGTTAGGATTTGAATCTATTTCAACTCATACAAAGGGTTTCATACATTTGCATGACACCGGGGTTTCACGGGAGGGCATATTCGAGTCACTCTCACGGGTAAAAAAAGTTACAAAATGCAAACAACTCACCATAAAAAAACCACCAAGTACATAACCACCAACGGTTTTGTACCTAAATAATGGTTTCATTCTTGTTTCTTATGTACTTATAGAACTAAAAATGAAACATCTACAAATCATTTACAATCATTTCATCCTTCTTCCATAGCTAGATCCACTTCGAGGCAACAAAATAGCTATGTGTATCTCTTTATTATGCTTTCTTCTATTTAGCACATGTTTATTGACTTATCTTATAAATTTTCTATATAGGTATATTATAATATTCACATTGATATTAAATTAAATAATTTCAATATATCTCATATTTGTAACCCTAATATGGAATTTAGATAATTAAATACCCTACTTACACCTTATTTTTCTTTATTATTTTCTAGGTGTAATCATTTGGTGAACCCACAAATCCTTAACCTATTTGGCCTAGGTTACCATATTTCAAATCAAGTGTTCTTATGCTATCCCTTAGGGTTTAATTTCAACTTTGTATATGCATTTCTTCTATAACCTTCTAGGATAGTAATTGGATTGATCATAAATCTATTAAGCATATCCAACTTCTAAACACACCTACAAATCATAGACATCCATGGATTATTCTTGTATTACGATTCAAGGTGTCCCTTTTATTTATGAGCATGATGAACATGCTAACCTCGATCCTCTTAAAAATTGAGATGACCTTACTTCCTTTATATTTAATGAAATCAATTAAGATGTTGACCAAGAACAAGGTAGAATATTATATATCTTTCATAATAACCTATGCAAGCATTCACATAACCTTAATAAGATTCTCAATTTACTTCTTGCATTTATATTTTTCTATGAGGCACAATCTCGTTAATCTAATGAAGCATCCCTTTTTCGAGTGCTTATTCCTACATAGTTGCTACATCTTCTATTGTCACATTTTTATGGAAATATATATAGGGGCATCACATATCCCCTTCAACATTTTACAATGTATATTCATATGGATTCTTCTATTCCTACATCTCTTGTACACATGCATGAGGCTTCACACTATGATTCTAGTACAAAACCTTTTGAGTGCACTCTATATGATTTATAGACTAATGTCACTTTGGATTCCACTCGGTTGCTTCATAATCCACTTGCACCAAAAGTGGTTTCTTGTCCTTTTAAACTTTTCTTTGTGTATTCTAATATTCTTATCTATGAGGGTAAAGGTTAAAAACATCTTCACTCTTTTAATGTTACTTGCTTGAAATATACTTATAATGAACAACGTCTTACTAAGATTTTCCTTGAAAGCCTCAAATATTGTGCTTTGCAATGACTATATGATCTACCTTTTCACTCTATGAGAGCCTTCATTCTATTAGCCAACCAATTTATCACACACTTTTCTATCAATATTAGTGAAAATGTTTCATATTCTTAAATGGCCAAGATGTAATAAGGATTCAATGAACCAATAAGTAGTTATATCTTACGTTATAATACCATGCTTATAAATATGAACAATATACTTGCAGATAATGAGCTTCAAGATTTATTTAATCAAATTATTCTCTATTTTGCAATATTTTATGATGTTTGACCAAGTTCAATCCTCTAATGAGTTATGTTACACATTAAAAAGAATGAGAGGCCAAACTTCTTACATTGAACAAAATTAAGTACGATTCCACTACTCCTAATGCTTCTACATCTAAAGTCTAATGAAAATATAATAATAAAGGAAACCCAAATGATAACAATAATAATGATAAAGTGAATTTCAATTTCATATCTCAAGCTACAAAGCTTAAATGAAAATTTTCTCCTCAAAGGAAATTCATATGTTTTCCTTCACCACAAGTGATCTTACAAAATTTGCTAGTGTAACCTTGTATCTTTTCCTCCCCTATTGAGGTTGATACAATTAAGCCTCATGGTAAAATTTTAACTCTAATTCCAATTGTGTTTTCAAAATGTGTATTAGACACTCTACTACGTGGTTCATTTTAAGACACCTCTAAAAAATTGTAGGTGGAAAATACCCGGCAAATATCCCAGGACGGTTTTCGGCGAAAGGCAAATTTGTGATGATTCTAAAACAAAAATTTCACCTATTTTTTCATGGCTCCATCATTGACATGCGACAACAAGACGTCAATAATCGCTCGACGCGCGTCGCGGCTCGATTGGACGCGCGTCGCGCTCCATTGACGGCGTCATCGGCTCCAATTGACGCGTGTCACTAGTTCCAATTGACACGCGTCAATGGCTTTATGACGCATTGCAGCGTTAGCGAGCCAACGACGACGCCGTCGTCGCGGCTCCATTGACACGCATCACTAGCTCGAATTGACACACATCACGGCTCCGATTGCGCGTGTCGCGGCTCTATTTGACGCTTGCACGTCCGGCTGCCAATTTGGCGGCGTGTTCTTTGGCTCATATTGACGCGTGTCAGCGACCCATATTGACGCACGCCATCTTTGTGTCCTCTTGACGCACGCCATCGGGTCCTCTTCTTGACGCGCCATGGCTCCTTTGACGGCGTCATTAGCCCTCTTGTGCGCGTCATCGCTCCTCCCCGGCGCACGTCGCTAGATCCCATTGATGCGCGTCCATCAATCCCATCGACATGCGTCGGTGGCTTGTTGACATGCGTCGGTGAAGCCATTGACACTGATTTTGCCTATAAATACCCTTCAACCGGTCATTTTCTCATTTTCTCCCTCCCGCTCTTGAATTTTTGCGAGGTCTCAATAGTTGTCAAAGACGCAAGTACAACTATAATGTCGACTTCACATGCTTCCCAACTACAAGTTCAACAAAAAAAATCAAGAGAATCCAATTCAATCAATTTCCAAGATCAACTATAGGAATCCCTTATGCCCTCACATCCATCTTTGTTTTAAATCTATCTTGAGAATATAAAGATTTGATGGATGCGTGTGAATTTATAGGGCTTGTTGATATGCCCCATTTCAAAACAGATCCAGATATTTTGAATTACCTTCTGTCATCCTACAATTCAGAGGACGACATTTTTAATGTGACTCTGAACGATGGCCAAATGTTCTAATTCAGTATCAAAGCAAATGACATCCATCGGTTTACGGGCCTTCCGTTCAAAAATTTACCAATTGTTACAACCAAGGCAACACTCGTGGAAGAAGACAAGAAATTACTCGAATCAAAGTTCGGTTTCCATGTTGATTGTAAGTATAATTCGTTTTAATTCATATTTTTTATTCTATTTTTATTCTGATACAATTTGTTGTTATAAATTTATAGTAATTTTCACTCTTTCGCATTTGCAGCCCATGTCAATAAATCCAGGCGTGGTGTGGATACACAATCAATTGCACACCACTTTCTTGCTGCACTTATTTCATTTTTTCAATCCAGAATTGTTTTGCAGGGTCACCAAACTGATATACCAAATTGGGCCATTGCATACATTGTTGCCACTATCTCAAAACAAAAATTCGATTGGTGCACATATCTATCCAAAAAAATAAGAACTGAACTAACAAATTCAAAACTTTCTGAAAAACCTGTCATTTATTCAACAAACTATCTCCTTGGCCTTTATTATGAGGCACTTTTAAATTTAAGAGATAAAAAAATTCCTACTTGCAATGATGAGGAGTTGATGAAGTTGTCAATTCCATTTGAAGAACAACAGGTATAAAGTATTTAGTTTGTATTTCAATTTTCGACATTACACTGCGCAGTTATTAACACTTAAATGTTAATTTTTTACAGAGAAGATATATTGAAGCCCTTCCCAAAAAAAAGGTGTTATCGAGAGGAAGAGGCCAACAACACGCCGAGGCTTCGGGGGACTCCCAATCTAAAATGGAAGCTCACTCCTCTCCAAACCCTCAACAGTTTGAACTCGTTAAACGCCGGAGAAGTAATACCTTCTCATATATTATTTACAAATTCCAAAGTTGCATATTTATTTTTCAATTTAAATTTTAACCAAATAAATTGACAACATTTAATATTGATGAATTGCGAGGACTTTGGAACATACACTGTTTAAAAACTCAACCTTCTTCCCCAACTCACTTCATACAGATTGCATGCATTCATATCTTACGAGCAGGACACCGAGTACAACTCCTACAAGGCCACTCGTAGCACCGAGAAAAACAACCCCTCGACAACAAGGTACAACTCTTCGATAGTACATTTAATTTCAAAAATTTTGACTTTATGAATTGTTTTCCTATTTTTTCATTTTTTTCTTGTACTTTTCAGCACATGTCAGTCCTGATCAAACCGCGGCACCGACACCCACTCAACCAATAATTTTTAAAATTCCAACCAGAGGAACAGTGAAAAAGAACATTGGTAAATGCATGCCTTTTGCTCCGGCCCCTAGTGGGACACTAAACATTGCCTCCTTTCGAATTCCAACTCTCTCACTTGGTGGCTTGCCCGGTAACTGTGGCATATCTATTTTGAACAATATAAATTTAGATGAAGATTATTTGGGCATTGATAGTAATGACCCAATTGTTTTTTTTCGATACCCGTGAGATGATTCAAGGCCAACAGCGGTATACTTCAAATTTTAATTTAAATATGCTTTACAATTTTGAATTACATTTCGATTTAAATTTATTTATCTAAATCTTGATTAATTTTTTCACAAATAGGATCAGCCCACCCAAAGGCAGAAACACGTAGCAGTTGATCTTGGTGAAAGCCCCCATACTTCTCCAACAAGATCGTCTTCATCAGATTCAGATAGTGAACAGTTGCCACCTTTTCCTTTGGAGAACTTAATTGGTTATGATTGTCAATCCCATGTTAGTGAGTTTATTCTTCCTCATATCAAACAACTTATAGAATGGGAGAGAAGGGCTAAAGTTCTTATCAATGAGATTATTAGTCGTTATGAAAATTATTGGCAACGGGATAGTTTATATCTTGTAGTCCGAGAATCAACCTGCGAAGATGGATTCCTTACTTACCCAAGTAAGAAGTGGGACTATCACGTATAACAACTATAAAGACGACATTTTAGATAAGGCATTAAACAAATTGGAAAATATTAGTGCCGAGGCCCAGGCATATTTTAACAAATGGTCCAAGGACAAGGATTTGGTAGCAATCGCAAATGCCAAAAGAGATAGAGCGGTTGTAAGTACTATTACATTCAAACAATCATTCTTGTTAATTTTAAATTTTTATTTTTAGTAATATTTTGAATTGACATTACTCTTTTTGCGGTTGAAATATGAAAATTTGAAGATTCGGGCAAAGGTTTTGCAAGTTCACTTGGAAACAACAAAGAACGACTTATTATCCGCAAAAAAAATTTGAAGCAAAATATTGTTTTGGTTAACAAACAAAAAAATACACTAAAGCGGATAATTAAAGAGCATGGTTTCGACCACGACATATTATTCAAAGCTAAAAGCGGCTGATCCAAATTTCTTTGTCGCAGGAGATGCGACAAATCAAGAAGAAAGAATTTTAAAAAATCGGACAAAGGTCTTTGCGAGAAGATCTTATAAGTTCGGGGTTATTTCTAGTGTTGGGGAAAGAGGTAGTGCCACACGGTGGAAGAAGCCGTTGGGGAAGAGAGCAGAGTAGAATTGGATAAAGAAAAGAGGGTTTTGAAAACTAGAAAATTTTATTATTGAGGAAACTTTAAATATTGAATTTGAAAACTTCTACTATTGAGTATGTACTATGGTATTTGAATTTAATTATATGGATTTATATACGATCTTTAATTTTAATTGCATTAGATGGTGATAATTATGAATTATATGTATGTTTCTTGTTTTTACGCATTGTCATGAATTGTATGTGGACGTAGATGATGAATGATGATAATTGATAATTAACGATAGATGATCTTTGAAAGGCGATGAATGACGATAATGATATGATATATATGGACGATGATCAATTTAATGTGGATGTAGATTTATCATCAAGCACATTAATTCTTCTTCTCTAGACTTTTGTAATTCTTCTTCTCTATAATGGATATAGATGATAAATAAATGGAATGTGTTATAATGGATATAGATGACATTAATGATTAGAATGGATATAGATGACATTAGAGCGAATAGAATTGTAATGATATGATTATGAATTATTTAAAAAAATTGAATTGTTTTAATAAATTTTAATTAGATAAATAATTGTGTTAATAATAATTGTAGTGTCGAGAGTCGGGATATGATAATGATATGATGCGATATGATATATATGGATGATGAGGAATTTTATGTAGACTTATATTTAAAATTGTATAATGTATTGTTTATCCCACGAGTTAAAAAAATATATCGAAGGATTTTGCACATATAAAAATAAATTAAATATAATTCTAAGTAATCAAGAAAGAATCATCACTGGTAAGAAATTAAACATAATTGCAAATATGATAGGGTTTAGCTTACCTCTTGCGTATTAGATTGTTGTGGAATCATCAAGGGTAAGCGTATTAGATTGTTGTGAAATCTTGCGTATATGATAGGGTTTGTTTTACCTTGCATTGTAGATAAAGGGGTGAGTTGCCTGACATTGTCAGTCCTGAGAAGTGCCAACAACATCTTTAAATATATAGACCAACAATATCTTTAAATAAATGTAAATATATAGAATTAGACCTGTAACGTCTTTAATGATAACAAGAGCTGAAAAAATGTAAAGTAACAAACAATAAGATTATGTTGAAGAAGATACCTATTTAAAATTGAAATCATCACCGGTAATGTGCTAGATCTTTGTCTTATAAAAATTCAACACAAAAAATGGATTAGTAGATAGATGGGTGAGTTGCCTAACATTGTCAGTCCCGAGAAGTAACAACTTCCTCGGACGGATGTCAACCCATGTTTTCAAAAAATAAAAAGATTGTATTTAACTAAATGTAAATACATAGACCTGTAACATCTTTAATGATAACAGAGTGAAAAAAATGAATAGTAACAAACAATGAGATGAATAGTAATTTCAACGTTCTATCTTTTGTAATGTCAACATTAAGAGGTAATTCAATTATGATATTGCAATGTGTATATAAGATTATTGAAAACATCAAATATAGAAACAAAAGTCCTAAATTGTGTAAGGATATAATATTCTATCAACACTAATTCCAGAAAGTATATAGCTTAAATTAGGATTAGGGTTAAAAATAATTCACCGTTCTACCAGATGTAGGGGTATAAGTATAACGGTGATTTGAAACTGGATAAGGATGTTGTGCAGAGTTCTATAAATTTTCCTTTGAGATTTGGGATCCTAAAATCAGAGGAAATGTTCATCTATTTTAGAACAAGTTTTCTTGATGAATGTGTCATAGGGCTATTGAATGTGTCCTTTGATACTAAGATATCTAATCTATATCTAACACATACTTCACACGTGTTTATTGATCTAGGATATGTGTATGAATATTTTCAACGACTCTTCTACAACTATAAATATCATCTCTTTGTATTTTAGACCTATTAGCCTAAAAAAGTGTTTCTAATTATATACATTAGATTTACCTCATCATTCCCCCTTCGATACCTATGAGTGCTAGAAATTATGCACCAAATACACCAAAACAGGATTAAACTACTTGTAGTTCTCCAAGTGTCATGGAAGAGTAGAGGTTAGAAAAGTGTAAATGAAGATGGAGCCCTAATTTTATCCTCAAAACTAGGTAACATTGCTTGGCTTGTATTTAATTAAGGGATAGAGATATGTGATAAGGGTAAGAAGATAGATATAATCAAAATCGGATAACTCATGTATATGGTGACTTATGAAAATTAATTCTTGATCAATCAAATATAAGTTGACTAAGGTAATGTGTGAATTTGAAAAGATGACTATTGTAAGTATAAAAGGCTAGTTTATTGGAAATGTGAAAAATAATTAGAGGGTCATCCACATCTATTACAATATGATGGAGCACCAACACATTAAAAAACATTGATATAAAAATGCATCATCTTTGGTAGTTAATCTATCACAAGACTCTCAACCTTAAGTTTTTTCGAACAAAAATTTGGTTTTAGACAACTTCATAAATCCCTTGCTTGAGGATCAATTTTTTCATCTTAGGAAACTTTTGGGAGTGAAGGCAATTTTCATTAAGGTGGGATAGTTCAGTGTTCCTCCTTCATTCCCTTTATTAAAGTACATATTAAGGGGGGATGTCAGTGTATTTAAATAACCATACACTATTGTATATAATTAAGGTGCACTTGTAATATTAGTTGTATTTTAGTATTTGGATAATTCACCCATTAGTGTACATTTATCCACATATATTAATAGGGAAGAGTATGAACCAATTTATTGACTTGATTATCTTCATTATTAATAAAAAGTAAATTTTCCTTACAAGTTAACTACTCTCAAGGCTAATAATAGCCTCTACTTGTTTTTATAAAAGCATGGAGAGCTAGTGTTAGTGATCAATCTTGTGGAAGAGTGTTTTTATTACTATGAAGAATTCAAGCCATAACATCTTAATAAAATTGTGGTACTCATGATACTCTCGAGTAAATTTGTGTTGTCTTTACTTTAAGCTTTCATTAATTAATCATGTATACATGCTTGTGGGTGTTTGTTTTATGGTTGTTAACTACGATTTTGGAGAGTAAATTGTACATTAATAATCATCCCAAATATTTCAATTCAAATTTTCAATGATGACATCTTCAAAATGTGACACTTTCTTTTTTCTTGTCAATAGCTTCATCAAACTCGATGTTGTCTTCTATAGAATGTGACGTGCGACAACAAGAGGCGTTAATGGTCTTGGTCGACGCGCGTCATTGGCTTCTATGAGGCGCATCACGCGCACCTATTGACGCACGCGTCATCGCTCCTTTTGACGTGCGTCCCTGGATCCTAATGATGCGCGTCATCGGCTCCATTGGCGGCGTCGGCTCCTGATTGGCGCGTCACGGCTCCTATTGACGCGCGTCACTGGATCCTATTGACGCACGTCACTGGCTCCTATTGACACACGTCACTAGATCCTATTGACGCGCGACAACTAGGACTATTGTTGCACACCAGTGTCAATTGAAGCCATTGACACTGATTTAGCCTATAAATACCCTTCAACCGGTCATTTTCTCATTTTCACCTTCCCGCTCTTGAATTTTTGTAGGTCTCAATCATTGTCAAAGATGCAAGTACAACTATAATGTCGACTTCACATGCTTCCCAACTGCAAGTTTAGCAAAAAAATCTAGAGAATCCAATTCAATCGATTTCCAAGATCAACTACAGGAATCCCTTATGCCCTCACATCCATACTTGCATTAATATGCCCCATTTAAAGCAGATCGGGATATTTTGAATTACCTTTTGTCATCCTATTGAGAGGATGGCATTTTTATGTGACTCGAGCGATGGCGAATATTCCAATTCAAGATATCGAAGCAAATGACATCCATCGATTTATGGGTCTTTCGTTCAAAAATTTACCAATTATTCTGACCAAGGCAACACTTGTGGAAGAAGACAAGAAATTTCTCGAATCAACGTTCGGTTTCCATGTTGATTGTAAGTATAATTCGTTTTAATTCATATTTTTTTACGATACAATTTGTTATAAATTTATAGTAATTTTCATTGTTTCGCATTTGTAGCCCATGTTAATAAATCCGGGCGTGGTGTCTAAGATGTAGCATTTCTGAGTACATGTAATTTTTGCAATGCTAGGGTCTAAGATGAGCTTTGTAACTTTGTTTGACCTTATGAGTGCGGTGGAAAAGTGTGTACTTGAAAGTATCTTGGCATGGGCGAGTTTAAAAAAAAAGATCTTAAGAAAAGCGATGGAACCATGGAGGGAAATTAATTGATGTTCCCAAAATTGATGATGCAAATCAAGCAGGGGGAAGAATTCGATCAATGTACTTTAATATTAACGGAGGGTGACTCAGCCAAGGCTCTTCGTTGTAAGTGTTTGTGCCTTGAATTAGGGAAATGTGAATACTGAATTTGGTAGTATTGTGACATGTTTCGACATCACTTTCCAATTTAATTTTTTGTTATTTTAGTTATCTTTATCCTATCAGGTGGCAGGAATATCTGTTGTTGGTCAAGATTATTATGGCGTGTTTCCTCTCAGAGGTAAGCTGCTCAATGTCAGGGAAGCTACCACTCACCAACAAATGGAAAATAAAGAAAAAATCCTTGGTCTACGGGAAGATAAAATATATATGACATTAAATCTTTAAGATATGGCCATCGATGATAATGATAGACTGTGTACATGATCTTTGTCTACGCTGACGTTTAGTTTTACCTTAATTCGACACATCCTTTCTAGTGAGATCCTTTTTGACTTGTCCTTTGTCTCTTAAAGGACCATGATGGTTCCCACATCAAAGGATTCTTTGATAAATTTCATACTCCTATTGTCGGGGTAAATGTTCCCCCGTATTTGGTTGAGTGTATTGAGACTCTTTATATTTGTTTTTAAGCCTCCAGAGGTTATGTATCTCCATGTCTAGATTGTTGTGTTATCTTTTTACACCATTCCTGAGTATGAAGCTTGGAGAGAATCATTGAGTGGATTGATAACTGGTTGGACCATAAAGTACTACAAAGTAATGCTAGTTTGTTTTCTCTTTATATGTTTTTAAGTTCTAGTTTTGTTCACTTGTTGATTAGGTATCACTTGTTGCTTGGACCATACATGGTTTGGGCACAAGTACTTCTAAAGAGGGCAAGGAGTATTTCATAGATCTGGACAAGCACAAAAAGATTTTGTGTGGGTTGATGAGAAAGATGGAGATGCACGGTGAGTGGTCTTGGCGGGGAAGAAGATAGAGGCGAGAAAAAACCGGGTGAGACAATTTGAGGTAGTTAGGCCGGGGGAGCAAGGTGAAATGAAATTTGAATTTAAATGATATTCATTTCAATACTAACAAGTTAACGATTTGCCACCTTTTCAATCACCTTATTCTTCGGTGAGTTTATTCTTCCTCATATCAATCAACTTATAGAATGGGAGAGAATGGCTAAGGTTCTTATCAATGAGATTATTAGTCGTTATGAAAATTATTGGCAACAAGATAGTTTATCTGTGCTGACTGATCCAAATTTCTTTGTCATTTGAGGAGATGCGAAAAATCAAGAAGAAAGAATTTTTAAAAATGCGGACGGTGTTACTGAGAAGATCTTATAAGTTCGGGGTTATTTTCGGTGTTGGGGAAAGAAGTACAACCACGGTGGAAGAAGCCATTGAGGAAGAGAGCGAGAGGAGTAGAATTGGATAAAGAAAAAGAGGGTTTTGAAAACTAGAAACTTTTATTATTGAGGAAACTTTAAATATTGAATTTGAAAACTTCTACTATTGAGTATGTACTATGGTATTTGAATTTAATTATATGGATTTATATACAATCTTTAATTTTAATTGCATTAGATGGTGATTATCATGAATTATATGTATGTTTCTTGTTTACTTGCATTGTCATGAATTGTATGTGGACGTAGATGATGAATGATGATAATTGATAATTAATGATAGATGATGATGAAAGACGATGAATGACGATAATGATATGATATATATGGACGATGATCAATTTAATGTGGATGTAGATTTATCATCAAGCACAGTAATTCTTCTTCTCTAGACTTTTGAACTTGTTTTAAGATAATTATTCTCTATACTTGTAACGATATGATCATAATGTCATTAGAATGGATAAAGATGATAAATAAATGGAATGTGTTATAATGGATATAGATGACATTAATGATTAGAATGGATATAGATAACATTAGAATGAATAGAATTGTGTTAATAATAATTGTAGTGTCAGGACTCAGGATATGATAATGATATGGTGATGATATGATATATATGGATGATGAGGAATTTTATGATATGATATATATAATTCTAAGAAATCAAGAAAGAATCATCACTGTTAAGAAATTAAACATAATTGCAAATATGATAGGGTTTAGCTTACCTCTTGCGTATTAGATTCTTTGTGAAATCATCAAGGGTAAGCGTATTAGATTCTTTGTGAAATCTTGCGTATATGACAGGTTTGTTTTACCTGACATTGTAGATAGAGGGGTGAGTTGCCTGACATTGTCAATCTTGAGAAGTGCCAGCAACATCTTTAAATATATAGACCAACAATATCTTTAAATAAATGTAAATATATAGAATTAGACCTGTAACATCTTTAATGATAACAAGAGTGAAAAAATGTAAAGTAACAAACAATAAGATTATGTTGAAGAAGATACCTATTTAAAATTGAAATCATCACCGGTAATGTGCTAGATCTTTGTATTAAAAAAATTCAACACAAAAATGGATTAGTAGATAGATGGGTGAGTTGCGACATTGTCGACCCTGAGAAGTATCACTTCCTCAGACGGATGTCAACCACGTTTTCAAAAAATAAAAATATTGTATTTAGCTAAATGTAAATACATAGACTGTAACATCTTTAATGATAACCAGAGTGAAAAAAATGAATAATAACAAACAATAAGATTAAGGGGAAAAAGATACCGCTTAAAGTTGAAATCATCACGCCACTTTGGTAATGAGCTAGATATGTGTTTTAAAAAAACACAACACGAGAAATGGATTAGTAGATAGATGGGTGAATTCCACGACATTTTTAGTATATAGACTGTAACATCTTTAATGATAAAGATAAAAGATAGATAAAGAAGATACCTATTTAAAGTTGAAACAATCCATTATCAACAGCTTCATCAAACTCGATGTTGTCTTCGTAGAATGTGACGAAGAGTCAATTACACTCTCAAGGTTGGGAATATTTGTACTTGTATTTGTATTATTCACACCTCTTCTTTTGCAAAGGGAATTCCAAAGTGTGTAATTGCTCGTCGAACGGAAGGTTTTGATGGAGTATCGAGAAACATAACACCTCATGCAACTTTCTAGATTTTTATCCAACCTGTTTCTCAGTTTTGATTTTATAAATGACAATGCACTGAAAACCCTTTCATCCTCCACAGACCCCAAAATCATTGTTTGGCATAACTCATATAATCTGAAATATTCACTGATATCTTCTTGTAAGATAGAACTTTGATAGATTCCTCACCACAGCCTTGTAATAGCACCACTTTCAGAAGGTTGATCTAAATTCTTATATTGGTTCCTCATTGTTGTTGCAAAATTTGTTGACTGAAACTTTAATAAATTGGCATTCAGTATACCTTTGATTTCCATACCCTTGAGCTCTGACGTCTTTGTAAATTGTTCCATTATTGTACCCATTGATTTATGGAAATGCTTTCTGACAAAGTCTACACGGCCACCTTCAGTATTCCAAAAATTAGGATTCATCACACCTATGGCTTCCAGAATTTTATCTTTATAGAAACGTTCCCTAATTTCTGATGAAAAAGTTTCTGAATTTTTTTAAAGCTTTATTCTTGTTTCAACTATAACAAACTCAAACAAATTACGTGTCACGGGAACATCTTCTCATTCCAATCCTGTAATATCTTGATGTTTTTACAAAATGTGCATTGGTATTTCCCTCCCATTAACAGTGATGCAGAGGTGATCGTGGATATTAAATCTCAAAAAGGTGTTAGGATTTTTAAGATTTAATAAATCTTTCCAATTTTCAAAAACAGGTGCATCAAAACTATCCCGGGAACATCTAATATATCAAGACTTGGACATACCATTTTTCTCATCCATATAAAATCCACAATATAGATTAATCTACCCTGTGCATGCTTCATCAGTGTATTGATCTCCTTTAACATTGGAAGAATACCAACCAATGTAAGCAATGTCTCTAAATTAGTTAAATGGAACAACAAGTCCCTTGCCCTATCAACTTCATGACGGTATTTGTGCATGACACCAACCAATGAAGGATACTCCTCACAAACTCTGCATGCAGGTTCATACAAAGAGATCCATCTAGTCTCCACATCCTTTAGAAGTTTTTTGCCATCTGTAATTCCAATTGCAAATTTTTAGAACTCGAGAAAAAGATTTGGGCTGCTTGACATATAGGCATGAAGTTCTCTTATAAGGTCTTCTAATTTAGCAACATTTTCGTGGTTGCTTACCATTTTATACGCTAAATTCATTCTGTGAGCCATACAGTGAATTGGTAGCATATATGGGGCCACTGTTGTTTGTAATCTAACACAGAGCCCTGTTCAGTGACCCTGCATGACAGATGCACCATCTGCTCCAACGCATACCAACTTCGTAGCAATTTCATAATCAGTCATTCCAACAACATCTTTCAAATGAGAAACAACTATTTTATATAGGTTTTCAGCATTGCAATTTTCAACCATTTTCATAACACCCAACAAATGAGGTGTCCTTATATGATTTTCTAAAGTATAGATGTGGATACATACCCATGTGGTGTTGTCAACTGTTGTCACTTCATCAATTGAAAGAGAGATAAAGTTTGCTTTTTTTACATTCTCTTTCAAATCTTCCTTCTCTATCATTGAGAGGCATTTTGCCATTTCCCATCCACTACTTTCAGACCAATGAGACTGAGGTACATTTAGCATTCTGTTAAATTGATACAAAACTTTGAAATCAAGGAAATCTGAAATCGCTCTTCCTTTTTTTAGTATTTGAAAAAGAGTAGAGAATTGTATGAATTTTGCATGTAGATTTGTTTCTTTCATCTTACCAATATGCGATGTGATCGTTCCTCCCTTTTCCAATAGATGTTTGTGTTTTTTCTGCTCTACCTCATATTCCGCTGCGTATCTAACATGCATGCATTCTTTTTCAATTTTCCACCTATGTGTTTTGATTTTCTGGCCATCCGCCCCCGTTACAGTTAAATATTGTTTTCCACAATGTTTTTCTATAGTGTCCAGCTTCAGTTGCATTTTTTGTTGCTTTCCCAATTTCCACGTACATATTGTACATGTACATTCAGATGGGATTTCTTCATAATTAGATGATTGTATAGGTTCAATAAACGGAAATTTAGCTACCCAATCAAACTTGTATGTCCTGCCAATGGTCCACATATTCTTGTTCGTTTTCAATGCTTTACTTTTTTGAGTAGAATTTTGAGCAATATCACAATCACTGGTTTGCTCTTTCTTGGACCAGAGTTTGATTTTGATTTCTGTCTACCATTTTGCTCAGTGTTTGTATCTGTGATATCTAGCTGCACTCGTCAGTTTGTACCCCAACAGGAACAATATCTTCAAGATCTGGCATATTATCGTAGGTTTCATTTGTTTGACTTTGATACTGTGCAAAATGCATGTCCACCTCAATAATACCTTCCACACAGTCAGTATTCTGATTCTTTGTGGTGGCATCTATATGATTGGTATTTACAATATCTGTATCCGCAGAGTTTCCAAAATAATTGAAGAGTGATTTCTAAGATTTCTTACTTACTTTTAGGTTATTTGTATTCTTTGAGCTGGCACCTTCCATTATTCTAAAAAGAGTCCTGCATCAGCAAAAGAACCAAGTAGTGACTCGTCCGGTCTCGAGGTCTTGTCATGCGTCCCATGTCTAAGGTCTTTGTCACGTGTCAACTCTGCACTTGTCGCGCGTCAACAACCCATTTCCTGTCGCGTGTCCACTGTCTGAATATACTGTCGTGCATCAACACTGCCCAAGTCACGCGTCAACACTTCCTCTGTCGCACGTCAACACTTCCTCTATCGCGCGTCAACTTCTTTTCCCAAGTCGCACGTCAACACTTCCTCTCACGCTCAGTATAGCTGTTGTCGCGGTCAACAATGCCCTTGTCGCGTGTCAACAATCACAGGCTAACAGTAATCTGAATCTCTAGTGCTTAAGGGTATGCGAGTTCAAATTTCACAGTATTGGTAATTTGTTAAGCTACTTGAGGTATACTACCTAAGAATCAGCTAGGTTTTTATAGGAGATGTTTTCAAATGAAGGCAAAGCCGACCCCAAAAAAATATATACTATATATTTTAGGTGAACAGGACACCGACCCACTCCGAATAATTCACCTTTTCAAATTTTCCTAAAATGAAATTTTTGCCATATTACGAATATTCGCCGCTAAAATTATCCCTGGTCTACTAACAAATGATTCAAGCTTCTTCATGTTAAACAAGATCTAATTAATGTTAATGGTATAGAATTTGACTCTTTGTCTTGAGCAATATTAGCATCATATCAATAACAATGCTAATATAAAGATATTTAATGTTCCACTTCCTAATCATCACACTTGTAATTATAAGAGAAATTTATAGGTGCATCATTCTTATAAGGTTCAACCTCCTCCAATTATATATGACCATTCACTTGATTCTCTAAGTAGCACAATTAATTTTGTTACGCCTATTAGGCCTATTACTACATTTAATGATGCTAATATTCTTGATGATGTTATTTCTCATGTGATTTATATTTGATCCTTTATTGAATAAATTCCTATCCATATTATCTTGATTAATATTTGTTCTATACATAACATGTGTAATTTTACATTACTTACTTCT